>CM039731.1:34971468-35525181 GCA_022539455.1 Dendrobium nobile
ACACCTTTTTTTTCCTTGTTGTTGTTGTGGAGAGATTCTCATTCCATTTAAAAAACACTTTCTCTATCCTGAGGAATTCAGTTCTTCAGCATTTTTTCTAGCATCATCTCCTCCCTTAAACAATAAAGGTTTTAACTCTGAAAGAGCTTTTAAATGCTTATCTACTTCAGTCACGAATTAGATCATATGTCTACAAATTTTTATACTACCTGGAGTGATAGGAGTGGCTGGTGTAACTACAAGTGGGAATCACCTGGTATTGCAGAAATCCAATAGGACTTGTTCTGCTTTGGGGCATTCGAAGGCCGGCTGTAGGATTTTGCACCCTAACCTTGATTCTTCGTCTCCTCCTTCTAATTCTCTGGGTGCTTGTGTCCCTGTGGAAATTCCGTTGAATTTGGCGGTTAATTCTTTACCTGAACCATCTTCTAATGTTGTTGCTTTCCGGATCCTAAAATTATTGATTTGGTCTCAGGGAAGGATGTTGATGAGGTTGGGGTTAATGTTTCTTCTGTTCTCATTTCTGAGGTCATTAGAACTGTTCCCCCTCTCTCTGCTGTAATTTATAGTAGCCCTATTCCGAATGCTAGAGATTTGGAATATGAGAATACTGGGTTGGATCAAGCCGTTATTTCTTCTGTGGAGTTAGCTGTGTCGACTCCTGTTCAAATTGTGTCTGTTGTTTCTAACCCTGGTGATGTGGAAACTCATTCTTATACTGCAGATTTTGCTACTCTGAATCCACGGGTTTGTGTTAGTGATGTGGGTGTTAAGAAATGTGGGGTCAATTTGGGGCCTGTTTTGTCTTGCCCTGTGTGTGCCACTTGCGGTTTGGTTGTTGAGCAGGTGGAACCTATTCGGAATTCTTTGCTTATCGAGAAGCCTGCTGGTTTGTCTCATATGGTGCCTTGTTCTCCAGTTATTTTAACTGGGGATGTTTCTACTTCAAATGGTGTCACTATTTTCGATCAATTAGTTGAAGTCCCGGTTAATTCAGGTGCTGAATTGGTTATTCCTAACTCTTTTGTGGATGTGCCTGTGAAATTAATAGACAAATGCTATGGTTTATCATGTGGGTTATAATTCTGGGATGGATGTACGTTTTCACCTTGATTGGCTTCACTTTTCATCAGAAGCTGAATTCGATTCCTCTTCGGATCATGGTGGTGGTTCGGATCCTGAACATGATTTCAAAATGGTTCGTGACCGTCCGATTTTTGACGGTTCTCGTGGTAGACCTCGTGGGAGAGGTCGTTGAGTTCGTTAGTTTATTTGGCTCCTTTTGTGCACTGTGACTGGTTTATTTCAAGCTGATTCGTCCTAATTTTTGGTTGGTGCTGGTTGTGACAGGCGATGATGTGGCTGGGGCTCGCTCCTTGATGTTATGGCTCATGACAACCTTTGGTGTTTTTTCCTTGGCTGGTCGGCTAGTAGCGACGTTTATCACCAAATTGGAGGGTCGGTGCGAGGTTTCGGGGAGCTGGAAGCCTCGACCAATTACTGAGCCTAGTGCGTCTGATTTATTGTTTTTTTTTTGCTTTTACTTTGATTTCAGCCTCTTGTAACCTCTTTGTTTGTTTTTAATATAATCTCTGTTTTTGTTAAAAAAAAAAATAGAGTAATAAAATAAAAATAAATAAATAATAATAATAATAATATTTTTTATTTTCACTATTTTTTTGTTACAAATGTGGTTCGCTTGTCTGCTATCTGCATGCTTAGATGAGCCCGTATTCAAATCTAAAAAATAATAATATTTATTAAAAGTATTTTAATAAAAAACTTTTAATATAAATAATTTAAATAATTGTGAAATTTTATAATATAATGTTATAAATAATTCTTAAGATATTTAAATTTAACAGATACATAAAAATTTAAATTTTATAAATTCATATATACAAAAAAATTTAATTTTAATATAAAATTAAGTATTTAAATCTAATATTCCAAAAAATTAAATTAAAGAATATAGATAAAATATTTAGATTTAATTAAGTTATAACTATAAAAAACTAGTAAACTATTTTAATATAAAATAATTATTAAAAAATTATAATGTTTACAACTATTCAACAAAAATTTATATAACCAAGTTATCAGTTTACTTTTGAGAACAAGGGTATCTATAGTGGTTAGTGGTGCAAATTGATCGAATTAAGCTTGAGTTCGGTGTAACTCGAGCTCGTCTTGGAAGCTAAATTTTGAGCTCGAATTCGAGTTAAACTCAAAAGACGAGCTCGAACTTGAGCTTGACTTGCCAGTAAAAATGAGCTCGAACTTGAGCTTGACTTGCCAGTAAAAACGACCTCGTTAGCAGCTCGTCAAGTGGCTCAATTTGGCGGGTATGGTCCGTATGGAGAAGAAGTTGATGATTTGTTTTTATTTTGAAACTGCAGCTTCAATTAATGTTAGGACGATGCCTTAGCTTATATTTGAAACTGCTACGTGCTAAAGGCAGCTTTTTGTCTTAAAAACGTATTTCCAAATTATCACAGCTCTACTAGCAACTTTTTCTAAGAGAAAAATTTAGATAAAAAATATTATCACAAGCAGGCTCATAAGCGGATTCTCATCAAGCTCAAACTCAACCTCGTTTAATAGAGGAGATCTACCTTGATCTCGAGCTTGCGGCTCGATAAACTCGGCTCGTGAACTCATTATCGACCTGAGCTTGATCAGTCTCACAAGCTGGCTTTTCTCACTTCATTTTTTTTTATATGAAAGTCTAAAAGTTAGATTTGGATACTTATAAAAACCAATTAACCTACTTAAATGCCCCAACTATTGAAATTGCCGGTGACAAGTAACAGAAATATGAAAAACCAACGCCCTTAGATAATAAATTTTCTCTTTATCATATGACTTATATTTTTATGTACTATCATATTTAGAATCAATAATTATTTGTGCTCCCGTAAGTAAAAAAAAAAAAAATTTATTGGCTATGTCATTGATTGAGAAATAGTTATAAGCAAATTTGAAAAGAAGAAACATGAATTGACCTTCCACTATAATATTTAGTATTTAAATTTAATAAAATAATATTTAAATTCATCAAAAATTTATATTTAATCAATATAAAATATATAGAAATTTTATAAAATAATAAATATTTTGATTTACAAAAATATTTTTAATTGTCACGATTATGATATATATATATATATATATATATATATTATATATATATATATATATATATATATATATATATATATATAAGTACTCATTAAAAGTTCTTTAATGCAAATTTTTAATAATATAGATATCAAGTTAATTATGAATTTAAAAAAATTCCCACAAAAATTGTTGATAATAGTCAGCAGATTTAGTGCCAAAATACCCAGTAAGATTATCTCCAATCGTAAAACTTATTTTACTTCAAAATACAATAATATTATAAAATGCAGTATTCATCTCCAACCGAACTCCATTTCATAACATCAAAAAAGAATATACCAAACATATTCTTTATCCAACCGAAATAAAGAAATTGCAAAAAATAACGTTCGTGAACAGTACTACGATGTCAATATTATCATAACATTGTTCATCTCGGGCAAAATATTGTTGAATCTGACATTCAATTAGAGCTCACGGTGCATGACTGTAAATGCTCGTTTGGCATTCGGTTAGAGATGCCCTAAGACAAACTCAAAACCTTCCCTAAGAAAGAAAAGGCACCTCTGCCACGTACAAGTAACCTGTAAGACAAGCTAACCAAAGAGTTAATTACCAAGTCATTCAATTTTTAATCCCATTCTTATTAACACATTTTAATAATTAGTTCTTGTTGCATCTTTCTTGCCAAAATTTTTACAAAACTTGTGGTCATTTGATTGAAGGGCAAATCCACACTTTGAAATATTGGGTGTTGGTCGTCGGTAGCTCTGATTGTTAGCCATTCCACTGTAAATGACGCATAAGGCAAACTATTTTTTTCTTTTTCAAGAATTAGATAGATGTGACATTAAAATTTTTATTTGAAAAATTAACATTTATATATTAAGAATTAATTAATAAACTCATATAGGGTTTAGGATTAATATAATCAAATTGTATGAGTTATTTAATAAAATTTTTAGAATGAAAGTTTATAACTATGTCCCACTTATAAATTTTCATGTTTATTTTTTAAAATATTAGTTTATGTAATATTATGAATTTTCAGGAATTATATCTGAAAAATTTGCCACTTTTTTAGATAATTATATAATTAAATATATATATATATATATATATATATATATATATATATATATATATATATATATATATAATTTTATTAAATCTTTAGAGTTTATAGTTTAACCTAATAGAAGTTTAAGTATGCACTCGATCTTATGACATATATGACTCTCATCTTTAGATTTTTATTTGAATATGAAACAAATTGTTCTTTTTTATCGAAAATGTTTTTGTATTGTTTAGGCTTGATTTGTTATTTATTTTATCTCTTTTGTTGCCCACTAAAAATTATTTATTTGATAATCAAATTTGTATATATGAGATTGAATAGAACGTTGGAGTCTAAGCTAATTGTATAAACCGTGATCGAGTTTGATGTTACTCTGGGTATAGATTAGTTAATTAAGTATGTGGCTCAAATTGATTGTAGTAAGAAGAGAGTGATCTTATTTGATGGGAAAGAGATATTTTATCTCTAAGGTGTCAAGGGTGTGTTGTCATCATTGATATTAGGGCTGTCAATAATTGACACGACCCGAAAACCCGACTCGAACACGACTCGGAATTTTCGGGTTGGACACGACCCGCTTGAAAAATGGGTCGGGTTCGGGTTCATAAAAGTGACCCGGTTTGAATTTCGGGTCGGGTCCGGGTTAACCCGGAAACCCGTTAACCGACCCGTTTCGACCCGCGATATTATTTCACGCGAAGCGAGTGCGGGCAGCGGGAATAAGCGGGATTACTTACGTGTTAGGGTTTACGCCTTTCGTCATTCTCATTTCATGCACCGTAAAAATACAGCTCTCCTCTCCTTCGCTGCTTCGTCTAGGGTTTCCGAAGTTCTGTTTCTTCTCTACAAATCTCCTCGATCTGTCGACGGTTTCCTCTCTTTACCTTCTCTAGCATATTCTTGGTCCGTGGTTTCGTGGTGTTCATCGTGCACATCTGCTTTGGCTCAACAGGAACACTTACATCTCTCGCTGTTTGTATCTCTCATCTTTTTTCCTTTCTTCTCCTTTTAGAAGCATGATATATGAGCATAGGAGAGATTTCTCTTGTTGTGTTGCTGTTTGATCAACATATTGCGAAGTTCCTTTTGGGGTTAGGGTTTTTTCGATATTCTGGTGCAAACGAGCCAAGTCGAGCTCGATTTTCTGGTTTTTTCGTTCAGTTTCTGCTGGTTTTTCTGTTAGGTTACTGCAGTTATGCACTTATGCGTTGGAAACGAGCCAAGTCGAGCTCTATGTTATCGTATTTCTGTTTAGTTTCTGCTATTTTTTTCTGTTCATTTACTGCTGTTAATTCTGTGCAATTGAGCCATGTCGAGCTCTATGTTCAGGCATTTCAGTGCAATTTCTGCTGTTATTTCTGTTCAAACGAGCTAGGTTAAGCTCTATGTTCTTGTATTTCTGTGTTGTTTATGCTGTTATTTATGTGCAGTTTCTACTGTTATTTCTGTGCAGTTTCTGCTGTTATTTCTGTGAAGCTTCTACTGTTATTTCTGGGCACTTTCTGTTGTTATTTCTGTGCAGTATCTATTTTTATTTATGTGCAGTTTCTGCTGTTATTTCTATCCAAACGAGCCAGGTCATGCTCTATGTTATGGTATTTCTGTGCAGTTTCTGCTGTTATTTCTGTGCAGTTTCTACTATTATTTCTGTGCAGTTACTGCTATTTTTTCTGTTCAGTTATTGCTCCTAGTTGACACCCATAGACTCCTAGTTATTTTGATGAGTTGTTGTTCAACAACACATTAAGCATTTGCAGTTATTTGACCGTTATTAGTTATTACTAAGTATTTGGAGTAACAAGCCTTCAACCCATTAAGTATTGAAGTCATACTTCATTTTAGTGTAGGATGGTTGGCTTGGGCAGTTATTTGGTCGTTATAAAGTCTCAATGTGTTATGTGTATTTTTTTGAAAAAGAAATTTAACAAATAGCATTATGAAGTTGTTATATTTTGTAATTTTTTTTGTTAGATGGAGGATTCCAATACCATTCATGAAAATTCTTTTTTTGCTAAAAATGAAGAAGCACAGACTTGTGAAATACCAGTTGTTTGGTTTGTTGTGTTTAGGGTGTTGTTGGGTGCTTCAAGAAGCCAACCATCAAACCAATTTCTACTGCTTTGGTTGCTGGGTAGCTGGGTTACTTTTGTTACTGGGTTGGTTGATGTCTTGGTTTTTCTAGCCAGGTGTCTTGAAATGCTGGTTTGTTGGGATGGTTTCCTGAACTGAAAAAATAGTAGAAACTACACAGAAATAACAGCAGAAACTGGTTTGATGGTTGAATGTGTTGTTGCTGGGATGTTGGGTTGGTTATTATCTTGGTGTTGTTGCTGTCTTTAAATATTTAGGGTGTTGAGTTTGCTATGTTTAGGGTGTTGAGTTTGCTGAACATAAAAAATAGTAGAAACTACACAGAAATAGTAGAAACTGCACATAAATAATAGAACATAAATAAGTTTAGTGGTTTCTCTGGATGGTTGGTTGGGTAGCTGGGTTTGCTGTTATTTCTGTTTGGTTGTGTTGGCAGGGAGATTGGTTGGCTGTGTTGGTACGGAGATTGGTTTCCTGAACTGAAAAAATAGTAGAAACTGCACAGAAATAACAGCAAAAACTGGTTTGATGGTTGGCTGTATTGTTGCTGGGTTGTTGTCTTGGTGTTGTTGCTGTCTTTAAATATTTAGGGTGTTGAGTTTGCTGTGCTTAGGGTGTTGAGTTTGCTGAACAGAAAAAATAGTAGAAACTGCACAGAAATAACAGAACAGAAATAAGTTTAGTGGTTTCTCTGGATGGTTGGCTGGGTAGCTGGGTTTGTTGTTATTTCTGTTTGGCTGTGTTGGCAGGGAGATTGGTTGGCTGTGTTGGCAGGGAGATTGATTTCCTGAACTAAAAAAATAGTAGAAACTGCACAGAAATAACAGCAGAAAATGGTTTGATGGTTGGCTGTGTTGTTGCTGGGTTGGTTGCTGTCTTGGTGTTGTTGCTGTCTTTAAATATTTAGGGTGTTGAGTTTGCTGTGTTTAAAGTGTTGAGTTTGCTGAACACAAAAAATAGTAGAAACTGCACAAAAATAACAGAACAGAAATAAGTTTAGTGATTTCTCTGGATGGTTGGCTGGGTAGCTGGGTTTGCTGTTATTTCTGTATGCTGTGTTGGTAGGGCTGTGTTGGCAGGGAGATTGGTTTGCTGTTGTTTCTGTTTGGCTGTGTTGATGGTTTGCTGGGTGCTTCAAGAAGCCCAGGGATGTTGGTTGGCTGTGTTGTTGCTGGTTAGTTCCGAAAGGATTAAAAGTTGAGTAGCGATGATGAGTACCCTTCTAAATTTATTGTGAAGTCAATTGTGGGAAAAAAGTTATTGCAACCAGGTGACATTTGGAGGGTTAATCAAACAGATACTAAGTATAAAATACAAATTGTCGCCTTTGATGACAATATCTCAATTTGCAAGTCCGCAACCGTAAAAAGTTATATTGTTGACTCACATTTCATTGAATGATGAATTATTTGGAGGGTTAATCTGAGCTAATAACTCAAGCTTTCAACTAATTCATGGATTTAAAATTATATCTATTTAATTGTTTATATTTTTTACAGTTAGCTTATGTCTCCATGAGGGCAGGCCACAGGCACAAGATGTCAAGGAGTTGAAATTTTTGTAAATTGTAATTATGGTTTGAAATTTCTGTAAATTATAATCATGGTTTGAAATTTCTGTAAGTTTAATATTTTGTATAATTTTGTAAGTTTAATATTTTGTATAATTTGTATATTGTAATTAGCAAATTATTTTTGATTCCTAAATAAAATTTTTATTTATGCAAGTTTCTGTTTAAAATTTTCTGTGTAGCTTTTTTTCCATAAATTTTTCTGTGTAGCTTTTGCTGTTTAAATTTGTGCGTTACCCTTTAAATTTTATTATTTATGCAAATAACTCGGGTCATCGGGTCATTCCGGGTTAACTCGGGTCGGGATCGGGTCCTGAATATTAACCCGTATCCATAACCGAGTCGAGTTCGGGTCAACCCGTTTACCTTCGGGTCAGTTCGGGTTCGACACGAACCCGACCCGTGACCCGATATTAACACCCCTAATTGATATCCACCCTGCAAGCTGATAAGTTTTATAAGAAGAAAAGAAATTCTATATTTCTTGCCTATGTGAGAGATAAGAGTAAATCTTTCGATGCAATTGATCGATGTTGTTCCGATAGTGCAAGATTTTTTTGATGTATTCTTTGAATAGTTGGTGCATCTTCGTCCATTGAAAGAAGATGGGTATTATACTGATGTAATGTTGGGTACCTCTCTCATTACAAAAACTATATATAGAATGACACCCAAAGAACTATAAGAATTGAATATTCAATCGCAAGAATTGTTTGATAGAGGGTTCAATATATACTGAGAGTATCTTCATGAGAAGCACATGTATTGTTTGTAAGGAAAAAAGATTGGTTAATGAGGATGTATATCGATTAAAGGGAGTTGAATAATGTCATTATTAATAACCAATATCTATTCTCTCAGATTGATGATTTGTTTGACCAGAAGGGAGGTGTTATTATTTTAAAAATATATTTGAGATATGGGTATCACCAGTTGAGTGTGTAGGAGAAGGATGTGGGGAAGATGGCTTTCAGCACTCTTTACGTTCACTATGAGTTTTTAGTCATGCATTTTGGGGTAACGAATACACTAGTTGTATTTATAAATTTGATTAATTAAGTATCCAGGGAGCATTTGGATTAGTTCATTATTATTTATATTGATGATATCATAGTGTATTTGAGGACTAAAGAGGAGAATGTGACTCATCTGAGATTAACTTTAGAGACTTTAAGACAATATCAGTTATATACTAAATTTTTTTAGTGTGAGGTTTTGCTGATGTCTATAATATTTATGGTTCATGTAATAATTAACGATGGAATATCTATAGATTCCCATAAGATATAAGTAGTTGTTGATTGGCCAAGACTGACTTCGATGTTAAAGATCTATAATTTTCTTAGCATGGATTGTTTTTACAGGAAATTTGTCAAGATTTTTTGTAGATTGTGATTCCTTTGATGAAATTGACTCCAAAGGCTCTGCCTTTCATTTAGACACATGAGTGTGAGACCAAATTCTAAAGTTGAAGAATTATTTGGTGTCAACCCCACCATTGATTATCCAATCTAGTGTTAATAGTTTTCAAGTATTTAATTATACTTCTTTGAGAGGTTTGAGATGCATTTTCTAACAGTATAAGAAGGTTTTAGCATATGCTGCTAGGCAGTTAAAGCGGCATAAGAAGAATTTTCCCACTTATTATTTAGCTTTCATGGAGGCATTATTTATATGGAATGAAATATGAGATTTATATACATCACCAAAATTTGAAGTATATCTTCGCTCAAAAGGAGCTAAAGTTCAAATAGAGATTGTGGTTAGATCTAATTAAGGATTGTGACATCAGTATTATTAATTAGCTTGGTAAGGCCAATGTGGTGGTTGATTTTTTTAGTAGGAAGTTTGTTGGAATGACAACTAGCATAACTACATCTGAAAAGGCTTTGATTTGATAAATGAAAAAGTTAGAATTGAAATTTGTGTGCTCATTTGCTGCGAACGTAAGAGTTCTTTCTCAAATGATTATTTAGAAGGCTCGGAGATAGGGTAATGAGTATGCTAGATTTTTCAATCAGATAAAGTTTGGAATGAGTTGAATTGCAAGTGGATGACTAGGGTGATGTTACTTATGGAGGTTGATTATGGATTTATGCCAGTGGTGAATTGAGAAGAAAGATTTTGCATGAAGCCCATTATTCTGGATACAACATGCACACAAATAACAATAAGATGTATCATGATTTAAAATTAATATTTTGATAATATGGGTTGAAGCATGATGTGGTAGAATTTGTTTCTAAATATGAGATCTATTAGGTGGTAAAAGTTGAGCATCAGTGGCTAAGTGGTTTATTGCAGTCCTTGTCTATTTTAAAGTGGGAATGGGAAAAGGTTCTGATAGCTTTTGCTATATGATTACCAAGATCTAGGCAAGGTCATGATGAGATATGTGTTATGGTTGACCAGCTAACAAAGTCAGCACATTTTCCTCCAATGAAATATAATAATTCAATGGAGAAGTTGGCATAATTGTATGTGTAAGATATTACTAGATTATCATTTTTAGTCATAACTGAATACAACTTCTCCCCCACAAACTGATGGTATGTTTGAGAGGACTATTCAGATGTTTGAAGATCTATTAAGATTATGTGTGTTGAATTTTGGAGGATGTTGGGAATATAATTTTTTTTTTCATTAAACTTATTTATAACAATATTTTTTAGATAATTATTAAAATGCCTTCGTATGAAGCTACGGGTGTCAATTCGGGTCAGCGGATCGGGTTCGAGTCGAACCCAGAACTGACCCGGCACTGTTCGGGTCAACCTGAACCCGACCCGTTTTTAAAAACGTGCCAGATTTCCAGACTCGAACCCGACCCGACACGAATGACCCGAAGTTGACCTAAAATTGCAAATTTTCAGGTCAAAATCGAGTAAAAAACGGGTCAATCTCGGGTTTTCGGGTCAAATATGAGTTTTCGTGTCACTTTCGGGTCACTTTTGGGGTCAATTTCAGGTTGCTGGGTCAACCCGAACCTGACCCGATTTTTAAAACGGGTTGATTTGTTCAACTCGAACCCGACCCGTTTCGGGTTCGGGTTGACCCGAACCCGGATTTTTTCGGGTCGGGTTCGGGTCGTGTCAAAAATTGACACCCCTATATGAAGCATTACATGGTAGAGAGTGTAAGACACCTTTATCTTGAATGGAGATGGGTTCGAGGAGGTTGATGGGTCCAAAACTTGTGGATGGTTCCAATAAGAAGATCATGTTGATCAGGAATATATTGGTGGGAGCTCAAAGTAGGCAGAATAAGTATTGTGATTCAAAGTATATAATTATTGAATTTCAAATGAGAGGTTTTGTCTTCCTAAAAGTTAGTACCTTGAAAGTGTAAGCCAAGTTGGTAAAGAAAGAAAGCTAAGTCTATGGTTTATTTGACCTTTTGAAATGTTTAGTAGAGTTATGAATTCTGCTTGTAGGTTGTTGTTTTCCGATCATATGTTAGATGGGCATAATGTGTTCCAAGTGTTTATTTTGAGAAAATGGGTTTCTAATCTAGAACAAAGATTTCCTGAAGATGAAGTATGACATGATTTAACTCATGGGAAAGAACCTAAATGTATTCTGACTTATGATGTAAAATAATTAAGGAATAAGCAAATTTTTATGGTTAAGATTTAGTGGAAGTAAGGGTTGGAAAGAGAAGTAGCCTAAGATAACATGACTAAGAAGAGACTGATTTATCCCGATTTGTTTAGATTGCTAGATTATAGTGAAATGCCAATGATGACATTTTTTTCTAAGGAGAGGAGAATGCAATAATCACTTACATAATACTAAGTCACATGTGATAACTTGAATTAAATAGAGTAAGATTTGTAAGTCTATTTGATGCCTAATAAAATTTTATAAATTTTAAAGTTAAGTACTAAATTTTTTCTTAGGAGTGCTATAATGCTAGGATAGAGGCATTGCAACACCAGTCTCTCTATTATAAATATTAAGCTCCATTTATGAAAATTCATTCTCTCATTTGAGGTAGCCAATTAGAGAGAGAATGATGATGATTTTAGAGAGGAAATGTTGCATTTGAATGCATTGGAGCTAATTTTGTCTACGGTCCAATTGAGAAATTTATCCTGCTCGAGTTAGGTTATCCTACCCTGCTTCAAAATTTAATTTCATCATTTTTGTGGGATTGTTTAGTTTTCTATTTGACTTGGGTTTACACAAACACAAATTTATGGAGATTTAAGAAATTTTCAGCATGTATGTGGTAGCTAAATGTATTTATGCATAATGCAAGTAAAATTATAAGGGCTTGTACACTTGTGGAATTCCTCCATCTGAGAATTTGATACGTTTGAAAAGATGTGAGATGATCATGTGAATATATAAATGGAATTAAAGTTATAAGAGGCTTCGAAAAAATATATACATGCGGAAGTATAAGGGAAAATTGAGGTATGAGGAATAGGGAAAATGAGAGGCACAAGTAAAAGTGGAGTTATAAGAGGCTTCGGAAAATATTCATGTGTTTTGTATTGATATATTAAATATTTTTAAACAAAATTTTAAATAAAAATTTTAAAATATTTATGAAAATTTATAATATCAATTTATAAATAATTCTCAAAATATTTAAATTTAATATGAACATAATATTTAAATTTCTATATATTAATAAATAAATTAAATTAATATTTTCTAAGAAAATGAATTTTAATATAAAATTAAGTCTTAAAATTGAATATTCTAAATAAAGTCAAAATATTAAAAATATATATAATTAAGAAATAAATATTAAAAATCAAATAAACTATTTTACTATATAATAATTATGAAAATATTATAATTTACATAACTATTCACTAAAAATTTATATAAACAAAATTTAAATAAAAACGTGAAATCACCATCCATTATAGTAGAAAATACTTAAATATAATAAAACAAATGTTTGACTTCAACAAAAAAAATTAGTTTTACTGATATCAAACATATCGAAATTTAAAATAATAGTAATAATAATATAGATTTACTAAAATATCATATCTGCATATATTTTGATAAAGAAAATAAATAATTTCAACAAGTACTCACAAGAAATTCATATAATATCGACATATAATTAATTATTAATTAAAATAATTTTTTTTAATATCTCCATCATGAAGAAAATAAAAAAAATATCTCCATCATGAAGACGATTTGTACATGTGGCAACTCAATCTATTCTAAAATAAATAAATATTATATCATTATAATTGATACGTCATGCAAAAATTATCTTGATCGGACACGAATCTCGAGATAAAATGCTAGTTAGAAACTTTAAAAATTAATTTAGAGTCCATCTGAACTCCGATTTCAGCGAGCTTACAGTCAAACTGAGCGTCTCGGAAATACGAACCCAACGACACCAAGTTCGACCCAATCCGAGCTCAAATGGGTCCAAATCATGGACCCGAAGCGCTGTTGGAAGGTTCAAACCACAATTTGAGTTACCAAGCGGACTCTGATTTTGACGAGCTTATACTCTAATCGAACGGCTCGACGAGACGAATCCAACGAGCCCAAGATCACCGAATTCCGACATCACTAAGGCATTCAAATGACCAACGAATGGCGCACGATCGTAGGATTCAATATCGATCGTCCATTCGACCACTCCCTATTCGCCCCTGATCTCACACCTATTTACGAGTTATGCCACTCCAGAAAATCTATAAATAGAGCCCTCATTTCTCATGAGAGGGGGATCCAAGCAAGAGAAGCAAGAAGAGAAGGAGGAAGAGAAGGAGGAAGCTCCTCCTCGACGGCCGACGGACCACCGCCGAACCACCGCAGAAGTCCCGCCGGACCACCACAGGAACCTCGCCGGACCACCACCGAGCCTCGCCGGAGTTTCATTGCACCACTGCCTTAAGGTCCGACGTTCAATCCTTACGTCATATTGAAGACCCGACGTCCTGCTTAAGGCCCGACATTTAGTCCCTACATCCTGCTGAAGACTCGACGTCCCGCTTAAGGCCCGACGTTCAGTCTCTACATACCGCTGAAGACTCGACATCCCGCTTAAGGGCCGAAGTTCAGTCTCTGCGTACCGTTGAAGGCCTGACATCCTGCTTAAGGCCCGACGTTCAGACCCGACGTCTTACTCAAGGCCAGACCATCAACACCTGATCTTCCAAGTGACACTGGGTCTAACACCTGACTCCTTGTCTCCTACCGCCTACGGTCCTTCTGACCTCTGTCGCCTACTACGGTCAGTCCGACCTCCACCAACAGACAATGGTCTTTCTGACCATGGTCTCTTACCGACTACGGTCCTTTCGACCTCCGTCGCCTACTACGGTCCGTTCGACCTCCATCAACAGACAATGGTCTTTCTGACCCTGGTCTCTTGCCGACTACGGTCCTTTCAACCTCCGTCGCCTACTACGGTCCGTTCGACCTCCATCAACAGACAACGGTCTTTCTGACCCTGGTCTCTTGCCGACTACGATCATTTCGACCTCCGTCGCCTACTACGGTCCGTTCGACCTCCGTCAACAGACAACGGTCTTTCTGACCCCGGTCTCCTGCCGACTACGGTCATTCCGACTGAACAAACATGTATATGTAACTCCTAACATGTAATGCAATCTATATGATGTATAGTTGCTACATCAATACAAGGCCTTCTCCAAAGGAAGGGCCTCATTTGTAATCGACGGCAAATACTAGTGGATTCATTCAAACTGGGCCAGGCCCCGTGGTTTTTCCCCCTTTTCAGGGGTTTTCCACGTAAAAGAACTCTAGTGTCTCTTATGAATGCTACACCCTCTCACTTATCTGCTTGTGTGCTGGATCTTCGTACAATGCTAAGACGTTAAACTAAATATTTCTCTACCGCCGCGAATACTCCAGGACACAACAATAATATTATATATATATATATAATTTTAAGCCAAAAAAATGTAATCAAAACTCACAGCCAATCGATGAAGATGAGCTGAAGTTCCTTTGTTTGTGAAACCATCCTATAAAACATACGCCAAAGAGACAATTGGTCGTCTCGTCTGCCACATTGTCCTATTCTTACTAACATATAAAAATATAAAATAAGTGTTCGATAGAATCTATTTATTTTATGTGTATCTTTACTTATTGTCCGAATATTTCTTGTGGATGCGTGGAAGAGCTGAGAGAAAATAATAGCGACAGATAATCCTAAAATTTACAAAACTTGCCATTTTGATTGAAGGGCATTAGATTTTTTGCCATTCCACATTATTAAATTGTAGTTGGTCGCCGGTAGACTTGATCGTTGGCCATTCCACTAGTAAATGATACCAAAGGCGAAAAAAAATATATATATATTTTTGTTTTTTGAAACTTAGATAGACGTGATATTAAATTTTTTTATTTAAAAAATTAATGTTTATATATTCAGAATAAATTGATAAACTCAAATATTTAGGTTTAATATAATCAAATTGTATTAATTATTTATTAAAAGTTTGAGAATAAAAGTTTATAACTATGTTGCACTTTTAAATTTTCATTTTTTTTATTTTAATATTAGTTTTCAATGTTCAATATTTTTTAGAATTTTTTCAATAAAATTAATATTTTTGTTATGAAAAGATGAGGATAATTTTGTATTTGTAGAATTATTACAACATAATTTTTTTTATATTATAGGTATTGATATTCTGAATATTTTTTGAAAATTTTTGACCGGGTGTAGTGGAATTTATGTAGTTTTTATTGAATAAAAAATAATATGGACTCTAAAAATAGTATTGCAATATGATTTAAATCTTAAAATAATATTTTTCACAATATCTAATAATTTGATTATATTTTTAAACTGTGAATTTTTGCTCACTAGTGTTGCCTACCATAAATTCATTTTGACAATTTATAAATTGAGTTTAATTATTCTTTAATTAATAAAATGCATAAATAAAGGCGTGGTAATGTGATGTGATGTGGTGTTATGACTGAGTCAATGGACTACCGAGGTAAGATTTTTTTATGCAAAAAATAAGTTAATTATCAAGTTTGGATTCCACTATAGGAAAAATGTTAATTACTAGCGAATATTTTGGTGGAAATTTTACTCTTGAAAAGGTGCATTGTGGCACCTAGGGGTGTCAATATTTGACACGACACGAAAACCCGACCCGGAAAATCCGGGTTGAACTCGACCCGATTTCAAAACGGGTCGGGTTCAAGTTGACCCGTCGGGTTGCCGGGTCAACCCGCGAACCGGTTTAATTCAAAAAAATTTAAATCCCGCGATTCCCGCTGCCCGCTGCGCTGCCCCCGCCCCCGAGCTGCCCGTCGCGCAGCCATGCACGCGCCCGCTGCCCGCCGCTGCTGCCCCACGCAAGCGCCCGCTGCCTGCCCCACGCAGCCCCCGCGCACGCGTCGATCTGCCCTCCAACGTCCGCCCCGCTCGCCTCCGCCCCCGCCCTCGCCGTCCGCCTGCCGCCGTTCCGGCGCCGGCAAAACCCAAAACCGGGTCGGGTCGGGTCAACCTGGCAACCCGCCGGGTCGGGTTCGGATTTCCGACCCGTTTGTCTACCCGGGTCGGGTTAGGGTCGACCCGTTTGAACCCGGGTCAGTTCCGGGTTCGACCCGAACCCGACCCGAAATTGACACCCCTAGTGGCACCAGTCCCTCTATTTAAGTGTTTGAAAATTTTCATTATTTGTACTTTGACATTTGGAATTATAGTGCTGCAACACTTGGGGATTCGCTCTCTTGTTTGAGCTAGCCAATTAAAGAGAGAAAGTTAAATTTGGAGAACTTAGAGCCCATTTCATTCGGTGGAACAATTAAGAAAATTATTCAGGTCGAGATAGGTTATATGTGTGAGACTTTGTAGTACAGTTCAAACCAATTTTGACCCGATTGGAAAATCCCTTTGTTTTTGGCAGTGTTTTGGTGCATAAAAATATTTTATGTGTTGTTATAGAATAAGTTCGAATGGTTTGGAGTGAATTTTGACAATTTTTTTTAAATATTATTATTTTAGCGCCTCAATATTGAGTGTATGAGTGTCTCATTACATTGCAGTGCTCTAACCTCTAGAATTCTAATTTTTGAACTAGTATCGTAGCGTTAGGTGATAACATAGCAACCCTAGGCGACTAACAACACTTTAAATATATTTTAAATCAGCATGTTTGGATCGAGATAGGTTAGGCTTTGTCTATCTCAATTTCCAATAATTTGATATTTGTGTTATCAAAAAAAAAAAAAAAGAGAGGTTAATTTTGTATTAATAAAACTTTTATCACATAATTTT
Source organism: Dendrobium nobile (assembly GCA_022539455.1). Taxonomy (NCBI): domain Eukaryota; kingdom Viridiplantae; phylum Streptophyta; class Magnoliopsida; order Asparagales; family Orchidaceae; genus Dendrobium; species Dendrobium nobile. The sequence goes on from CM039731.1 coordinate 34,988,589, forward strand.
TTATATGTTATAGATACTGTGATTTTGAATATTTTGAATAAAAAATAATCTGGATTATAAAAAATAGTGTTGTAGTACTATTAAAATCTTAAAATGATGCTTTACATAATTTTTTTATAATTTAGTTATATTTTAAAATTGTAAATTTTTCTTAGTATTATTTTTGTTGCCTACTGACAAGGCATTTTTTATCATTTTTAAATTGAGTTCAATTATACATTAATTAATGAAATGCATCAAAAATATGTATAATTATGAAATAAATGTGAGATAATGTAATGTGATGTGGCGTTATGCCGTAGCCAGTGGGCTACCGAGGTGAAATTTAAATTTGTCGAAGTCAGTGAGCTACCATGGTGGGATTCCACCACAGAAATAATATTAATTAATGGCGGAATTTCAGGCATAATATTTTTTGTGGATTTCTAATAGACTTTTTGACTGATTTTTTGGTGGATTTTATAAATTCTTAGAAATTTTTATAATTAAAGAAAGAGATTAACTAATTTAAAGAAACTAATAATATTAACTAATTACCTAATTGGCTAATTTAAATTAACTAATTAATAAATTTAAAAAAACAATAATATTAATAATGATATTAACTAATTTAAATTAATTAACTAAGTTAAATTAACAAATTTAAATTCATTAATTAATTAATTTAAATAACTAATATTTTTAATAATTATTGGTATGTTAAAATAACTATTTAAGTAGTTTAAATTAACTAATAAACCTGCTATATAGCCTTTTTTAGGAAAAATTATTGCGTCTTCCCACCTGACGTAGAGATACGTCCTCCCACCGCTAAAAAACTCGGTTTTTGCTCGGTATTACTAGATATTATTTGGTAATAACGAAGAATATCATCATGTGAAGACCAATACCGAGTTATACCGAGCAATACCGAGTTTTTTCTAGGAAAAACTATGTATTTTTTTGTATTGTTCGGTATAACTCGGTATTGGTATTCACATTATGATATTCCTCGTTATTGTTTGGTATTGCTCGGTATTTGCTCGGTATTTCTCATTTTTTAGCGCGATTTTAGCGGTGGGAGGACGTATCTCTACGTCAGGTGGGAGGACGCAATAATTTTTCCTTTTTTAGGCCCTCGGGCACCTTCATTCCATTCTCTCTTCCGTGACAATATCAAAACCCAGTTTAGTCCCACGCCGCTTATGAAGAACTTTATTTTGTTGTATAAAACGAAAAAGATATATCAAGTTTTGTATTTTTAATTTGTGTGAAATCTGATTGTGTCGATCAATCGGATTGTACTATTGCCTTGAACCTCAAGCCTGGTTACCCATGCTTGAGTTTAGGTGCTTTTCACCAGTTAATTTCTTTTACATACAACACCTCACTGTTATATACTCGAGTGCCTTAGTGTTGAATAACCGAGCACCCCGGTGCTTTGTTCTTGAGCACCCAGGTGCTGCAATGTTTTCTGGAATAAATGACAAAGAGCAGAGCATCGCAGCGCCCTAGTTTTGGTGTCGTGGCACTGTGTAGTGTCATAGTGCTATGTTTGAGCGTCACAACATCATGATAATAGATGCTTGATCGTCGTATGAGCTCTATGAGGCGGACTGAACAGTTTTCATTATCATTTTTTTTAAAGGGTGGCATCCCTCCGTGATTTATTACTTGATTTTCTCTTGTGTTTAGTGTGTAATAACTATGTAAGAACGAGAGGGGAGAAAGATATGTACTTATTTCTCCTAATTTTCATAGTTAATTTCTTGGTGTAGTTGCTCCGTTTTTTTTTTTCACAATTTTGAGTTCTTTCACGTTAAATCCCGATGTCATTTAACTTTTTACTGCTTTTACTTTCTTGTTAGTTTCATCACATAGTTTACTTTCATAGTAAGCAGCGGGCTGGTTTCCTACTCTACTATGAAATTTTGCCGAGAGTTCTGCGGCCCGGCTGTAGGTCATCTAGCTTGTTTGCTAGCAGCGGGTTGGTCGAGTGTATTTGGTATAATAGAGTAGGAAATGAGAAGGTAAAGGAAGAATTCAATGAAATAAAAAATTAATTTTTGCTAAATTTTTTTATCTTTCGGCAGCGATTTCTGTCGGCAAAATTTCTTGCAGAAATGGCTGCCTGAAATCCTCCATTTCAACGGATTTTTTCTGTCACAAATTCACTGGAAACCACCATTTTTGTTAGAAATTCAGTGAGATTTTTGATGAAAAAGTTTGCCAAAATGAGTGATTTTATATTGAAGCCAGTGAGTGGGCCACCGAGTGGGATTCTATTATGTCTGAGCCAATGGACTACAGAGATAAGATTCTATTAATAAAGATATATAAAAATTTTGACTTGAAAGTCATTCTAATAAATGATACAATGTAATTATGCATCCAAAATGATGTAGTATCCTGCACAGAGACAAACACAAGAACAAACAGGGAGAAAGGGAAACAGAAGTTCTTCTTCTTCTTTGATAACTAAAAGTTGAACTATAGAATACTTACAGGTATTCCTATATAATTCTAAGGTGAAAAGAGTTTCTAAGAAAACTAACTAGCAATGTAAAGTTGCTGTAGTACTATAAGCATTAAAATAGAAAGGTGTAAGAGGAAGTGCTCCTTGCAACGTAATGGCAGATGCAAGGTAAAATGCCTCCAGGTTCTATTTACTAAAAGTGCACCGCATCATACGCCCCTTCCCTCAGAATTGTTGCCGACCTCTTCAGTGATGGTTAGACCAGAATCAGGCGGGTGGTAGGCATAAAGATCAGCAACGTTGAACGAATTAGGGGTGTGAAAATCGTCAGGGAGATCTATAAGATATGCATTATCATTGATGCTCCGCAATACTGGAAATGGCCCGAACTTCTTCTTGCTCAATTTGGAATAAGTTCCTGCTGGAAATCGCTCCTTTCGCAAACGGACCATAACTAAATCTTTGGGCTGAAATGTCTTCTTCCGCCTATGCAAGTCAGCGTCAGCTTTATACTTTGCATTTGAGTCTCGCAACTTGAGACGAACCTTGGCAAGCAGGTCTGAAAATTGTTCCGGCCAATTGAAGGCTGACTTGCTTTTGCAGTTTGGTATGACTGCAACATCAACAATAGTATTTGGCATTTTTAGTATAAACAATACTAAATGGACACATACCGGTGGATCTATTCGGCATAGAATTAAATGCGAATTCAGCCTGTCCGAGAACTTCATCCCATAATTTTGGGTGTTCCTGCACCAAGCACCGAAGGAGATTTCCCAAAGTTCTGTTAACAACTTCAGTTTGTCCATCGGTTTGGGGATGATAAGGCGAGCTCAGTCATAATTGTGATGCCCCAGATATCAATAGTGAAAGGATTCGTCTGACATTCTGATCGAACTCCATTCCATTTGCCTTGCTCGGACCTGAAAATTTTAACCACATATAATGAGCTTACTAGCCCAGCAGGTCACCAAAGCCTACAACTGAAATCAAAGCACGGCGATGCTATCAATATGCAGGTCAATCAAGTCAAGTCAATCAATGGTCAATGAGTCTATGCAATACGGAAATCCATCGTCAATGAAATCAATAGTCAATACAGCGGAAATCAAATCAATAGTCAATGCAGTACGGAAATCAATAATCAATAATCACAGCGGTAAAAACATCGATAAATCAATATTCCCCAGCAATCAAATCAGTATGTGACTGGAAGCCAATATCTATCCATCGTAGCAGTGTCTATCAATCAATACTATCAGTTCAATCAATCGTGTCGTCTAGTCAATCCGTTGTATCTATATTATTTATCAAATCAGTCAATACTCTTGCAAATCAGTCAATCCAATTATTCAATACGATTTACTCGATGTCAATCTACAATATTCAATGACACTACGGCTGTCTCAATCAATAGAGCACTTTCCAGTCAATTATATCTATCGGCTCAAATCCCAATAAACAATCAAATCAATACGGCGAAAGATCAATTGAAATCAAATCAATACAATGAAATCATCAGGTCAATAGAAATCAATACAATCAGCTCCATAAAGAAATCTATCCTACGATAAATCAAATCCATACGGTAATAATCCATTCAATCAATCAATCGATAATCGGCACGACGAATCAATGTATCAGTATATCAATAACCTATCTGGATCTGTCGTATCAATAGTATCCATATGTCAATATCATAATCCATGTCAATGTCGGTGTCGGTATCTATCAATCGATACAATCTATATCAATATCGGTGTCAATATCTATGAATCAGTACGCAGAACTCATATCAATGTCGGTGCCAGTATCCACGAGTCAATAACATACAATCGAAACGATAAATCCGTAAATCCATAAATCCGTCATTAAACAATAATAAATCAATTAATACAATAAATCCAAATCAATCAATCCGTCAAATCAGTCGAGTCGAATCAATCCATGAACTCAAATTAATCGATCAATAAAATCAATCGGAAAAAGCAATACGATAAATCTCAATCTATCTTATCAATAAGTCAATTGCAGCACGTCAAATCAATGCAGAATCAATAGTATCAATGAATCTATACAATATCTATATCCATCCATGTTCATATCAATGTCAATAGTCAATAATCAATAATCAATAGTATCCATGCTCAATGATCAATCAATGAACTCAATGAATCGTACAAAACAGTAAATCCGATCAAATCAAAAAAGCAGAAATCGATAAAACAATAAATCCGTACGTCAATACAATGATACTGAACAAGTACAAACAACTGGCTATGTTGCTGTTGTAGAATCCATATTGCTGTTGTAGATCCATACGTTGGTTTCAATCAATAAGAGTCGTCACTCTTTTTGCCCGTCGGCCGCCCGTCGGCATATCTATAAAACTCCTTATGTCTCCCAATCGTTATATCAATGATCAATGGTTTAAAGGAAAGCCCGTCGGCCCACCATCCTGTACAGGTCAATATCAATCTCCAACCAACGTTCAACCAGGTTCCACTTGTGTTTCAGTATCAATAGTCAATTTAAGAATTCAATTCAATAATCAATCAATAATCGATGCAATAATCAATATTAAATCAATCCAGTACAATCATATCAATAGTCATTCACATATCAATTCAATCTATCAATTCCAAAAAATTCAGAAATCATACGAAAATCGGCCAGCATAACGGCAGTCGGTCAAATTTACACAAAAATCCTGCAAAAAGCACAAATTCCAAATTTCTCCAAATTACAGTAGAAGATCCACAACATCAATACAAAACTATTATTCTATAGAATCCAAATCAAATCTAGTCCTGATATTTTTCTATTCGATTAAAATCACGTAGAATCAATTCCGACTGGTAAAATCATCGCAGAAAATACTCAAATCGTGTGTCATAATCATATCTATAACATACCAAAAGTTGTGCGGTGAAAGTTGTGTCAATACGAAATCATGTCGAAAATTCGACTACGAAAACACAAAACAGATCACAATTCGGTCAAAACTCAATATCTTTGAAAACAGAAATAGGGTTCGGAGTCCTTACCACGAGATCTACACTTTTTCCAACAGCGGCGTCGGACGAAAAGCGCTCCGCGGCCTCCAAAACTAGGTTTTCCTCTTTTTTCCTTTCTCTTTCTCTCTCTAAAATCAGATATTTTGATTTAAAAATGATTTTCTCTCTCCTCAAAATGAGCTGATTTTCTTATATCATGAAGCTAATCGGCCCGGCCGATCGCCAAATCGTCCCGGGACGATCAGACCAAAAAGATCGTCCTGGACGATTCCCAGGACTATTCTCAGGACAATATTTTCTACAGTGCAGATCGGCCTGGACGATCTCACTATCGTCCCGGACGATCCTGAGAGGAAAATCCAAATCAGAGAGGAACAGTAAGGGAACGAGGTCTCACAATCTCCCCACCTTAGAAAAATGTCGTCCCGACATTTCCCTACAGGTACGAGACAAAAACAACGCAAAACAAATCGATCCAAATCCAAATCCAAATCCAACAAAACTCGTCGAAATCCATACAAACACACAATGCAATCAATCACATGTCATTCACTATGTATGCAGAATTCATTCTATCAAACTATCAATCAAATCCTTTCACTACACTTGCTCTGATACCAACTGTGATGCCCCAGATATCAATAATGAAAGGATTCGTCTGACATTCTGATCGAACTCCATTCCAGTTGCCTTGCTCGGACCTGAAAATTTTAACCACATATAATGAGCTTACTAGCCCAACAGGTCACCAAAGCCTACAACTGAAATCAAAGTACGACGATGCTATCAATATGCAGGTCAATCAAGTCAAGTCAATCAATGGTCAATGAGTCTATGCAATACGGAAATCCGTCGTCAATGAAATCAATAGTCAATACAGCGGAAATCAAATCAGTAGTCAATGCAGTACGGAAATCAATAATCAATAATCACAGCGGTAAAAACATCGATAAATCAATATTCCCCAGCAATCAAATCAGTATGTGACTGGAAGCCAATATCTATCCATCGTAGCAGTGTCTATCAATCAATACTATCAGTTCAATCAATCGTGTCGTCTAGTCAATCCGTTGTATCTATATTATTTATCATATCAGTCAATACTCTTGTAAATCAGTCAATCCAATTATTCAATACGATTCACTCGATGTCAATCTACAATATTCAATGACACTACGGCTGTCTCAATCAATAGAGCACTTTCCAGTCAATTATATCTATCGGCTCAAATCCCAATAAACAATCAAATCAATACGGCAAAAGATCAATTGAAATCAAATCAATACAATGAAATCATCAGGTCAATAGAAATCAATACAATCAGCTCCATAAAGAAATCTATCCTACGATAAATCAAATCCATACGGCAATAATCCATTCAATCAATCAATCGATAATCGGCACGACGAATCAATGTATCAGTATATCAATAACCTATCAGGATCTGTCGTATCAATAGTATCCATATGTCAATATCATAATCCATGTCAATGTCGGTGTCGGTATCTATCAATCGATACAATCTATATCAATATCGGTGTCAATATCTATAAATCAATACGTAGAACCCATATCAATGTCGGTGCCAGTATCCACGAGTCAATAACATACAATCGAAACGATAAATCCGTAAATCCATAAATCCGTCATTAAACAATAATAAATCAATTAGTATAACAAATCCAAATCAATCAATCCGTCAAATCAGTCGAGTCGAATCAATCCATGAACTCAAATTAAATCGATCAATAAAATCAATCGGAAAAAGCAATACGATAAATCTCAATCTATCTTATCAATAAGTCAATTGCAGCACATCAAATCAATGCAGAATCAATAGTATCAATGAATCTATACAATATCTATATCCATCCATGTTCATATCAATGTCAATAGTCAATAATCAATAGTATCCATGCTCAATGATCAATCAATGAACTCAATGAATCGTACAAAACAGTAAATCCGATCAAATCAATAAAGCAGAAATCGATAAAACAATAAATCCGTACGTCAATACAATGATACTGAACAAGTACAAACAATTGGCTATGTTGCTGTTGTAGAATCCATATTGCTGTTGTAGATCCATACGTTGGTTTCAATCAATAAGAGTCGTCACTCTTTTTGCCCGTCGGCCGCCCGTCGGCATATCTATAAAACTCCTTATGTCTCCCAATCGTTATATCAATGATCAATGGTTTAAAGGAAAGCCCGTCGGCCCACCATCCTGTACAGGTCAATATCAATCTCCAACCAACGTTCAACCAGGTTCCACTTGTGTTTCAGTATCAATAGTCAATTTAAGAATTCAATTCAATAATCAATCAATAATCGATGCAATAATCAATATTAAATCAATCCAGTACAATCATATCAATAGTCATTCACATATCAATTCAATCTATCAATTCCAGAAAATTCAGAAATCATACGAAAATCGGCCAGCGTAACGGCAGTCGGTCAAATTTACACAAAAATCCTGCAAAAAGCACAAATTCCAAATTTCTCCAAATTACAGTAGAAGATCCACAACATCAATACAAAACTATTATTCTATAGAATCCAAATCAAATCAAGTCCTGATATTTTTCTATTCGATTAAAATCGCGTAGAATCAATTCCGACCGGTAAAATCGTCGCAGAAAATACTCAAATCGTGTGTCATAATCATATCTATAACATACCAAAAGTTGTGCGGTGAAAGTTGTGTCAATACGAAATCATGTCGAAAATTCGACTACGAAAACACAAAACAGATCACAACTCGGTCAAAACTCAATATCTTTGAAAACAGAAATAGGGTTCGGAGTCCTTACCATGAGATCTACACTTTTTCCAACAGCGGTGTCGGACGAAAAGCGCTCCGCGGCCTCCAAAATCACGTTTTCCTCTTTTCTCCTTTCTCTTTCTCTCTCTAAAATCAGATATTTTGATTTAAAAATGATTTTCTCTCTCCTCAAAATGAGCTGATTTTCTTATATCATGAAGCTGATCGGCCCGGCCGATCGCCAAATCGTCCCGGGACGATCAGACCAAAAAGATCGTCCTGGACGGTTCCCAGGACTATTCTCAGGACGATATTTTCTACAGTGCAGATCGGCCTGGACGATCTCACTATCGTCCCGGACGATCCTGAGAGGAAAATCCAAATCATAGAGGAACAGTAGGGGAACGAGGTCTCACAGTAATTGTGTACTCAGCCGCTTCCACAATTCTCGCCAGAAATGACTTATGAACTTGACGTCTCGATAAGAAGTGATGCTGCGAGGAATACCGTGCAACCGAATCACCTCGCGGAAGAATAATTTGGCAATGTTCAAAGCATCAAAAGTTTTCTTGCATGCTATGAAATGTGCCATCTTTGAAAAACGATCCACGACCACCATGATTGAGTCATTACCATGCTTGGTTCTAGGCAAGCCAAGCACAAAATCAAGACTTAGGTCCTCCCAAACAGATTCCGGAATAGGTAGTGGCTGATACAAACCGGTGTTTTGCCCTCCTCCTTTGTAACTTTGACAGATTGAACACCTTTCCACAAACTTTGCAATGTCTTTTTTGAGGTGCGGCCAAAAGAATTTGGCTTGCACCTGAGCAATTGTATTGTCCCACCCCGCATGAGCTGAGAGCCCTCCGCCATGTATTTCTTGAATTAACAGCTGTCGCCAAGAAGAGTTTGGGACACACAATAGATTACCTTTAAATAAATAACCATTGCGTATAGAATAATCCCCCATGGGCTCCTTGTTAAGACATTTTCTCCAAGCAGCTTCAAAATCTGCATCAGCCGCATACATGTCCTGCAAGCATTCTAAGCCCATAAAATCTGATTGCAGCTGTGTGATGAGTGCCGATCTCCGGCTCAAGGCATCAGCGACTCGATTTTGATCCCCACTTTTATGCTTCAAAACAAATGTGAATTTTTGCAGAAATAAAATCCAACGTGCATGCATCCGATTAATATTTTTCTGAGTGTTAATATATTGCAGTGCTTTGTGATCGATGCATAAAACAAAATCTTGGTGCAACAGATAATGCTCCCACTGCTTCAATGCTCGAATCACCGCATACAATTCTTGTTCATAAACTGACCAATGTTGTCTCGCATTGCTCAGTTTTTCACTGAAAAACTCCACCGGACGGTTTTCTTGTGCTAACACTGCTCCAATGCCCACCGAAGAAGCATCCGTCTCAACTGAAAAGGCTTTATCAAAATTCGGTAATGCCAATACTGGTGATGTTTAAAGGGCCAATTTGATTGTGTCAAAGCTTCTTTGTTGTTCTTCTCCCCAACAGAAACATTTTTGCTTAAGCACATCCGTTATCGGAGCCAATATAATACTGAAACCCCGGATAAACCTTCGGTAAAAATTCGTCAAGCCGTGGAAACTCCGTATATCGGAGAATGATTTAGGATTTGGCCACTCCCTTATGGACTCTACCCACTTACACCTTCAGCCGAAATTTTGAATCCCAAAAATGAGACTTCCTGAGTGGCAAACTCACACTTTGAGGCATTTAAGTACAACTTGTTTTGTCTTAAGGCTTCAAAGATGTGCTCCAAATGCTTCAGGTGTGTTTTTAAATCACTACTAAAAACTAGGATATCATCAAAATAAGCCACACAACATTTGTTTAAGAATGGTTTTAAAACCTCATTCATCACACGCATGAAAGTTGCTGGCGCATTACACAGTCCAAATGACATCACTTGCCATTCGTAGAGCCCTTCTCGTGTCTTGAATGCCGTCTTTCCATTCGTCGCTGGGCCTGATACGAATCTGATGGTAGCCACTGCGAAGGTCCAATTTGGAGAACACTTGTGAACCAGACAACTTTTCCAACATCTCTTCCATCCTTGGCATTGGAAATCTGAATTTGACTGTGATTTTATTGATTGCTCTGTTGTCCATGCACATTCTCCTACTGCCGTCCTTCTTAGGAACTAATAATGTTGGGACTGCACACGGGCTCAAGCTATGTTGAATGAGATTTTTGTCCAGCAGTTCGTCTACAATTTGCTGCAGTGCTTTGTGCTCCGCATGGCTCATTTTATAGTGCGGTAGATTTGGCAGAGTGGCACCAGGTGATAAGTCGATCCGATGTTGTACCGTTCGAAGAGGAGGCAACTCACTGGGTAGCTTGTCTGGGCATAAATCTGTAAACTGCAGAAGCAGGTTTTTAACCTCTTCGGGTAGTGTAGACGGCACCATGGTGGCAGATTGCTCTTTTACAATAAGAGCCATAATTAATGAGGATTCCTTCCATGCACTGAGCAGAGTATTTCCTGAGACCACAAACATTGCACTCTTGCTTGGACTAGCAGCCAGCTCACGGTTTGGGGAGTTCGGCACCAATCACAGCCGTTTTCCCTTCCAGTCAAACATATATGTATTAGCCCGGCAATCATGTAATGCTCGCACATCGAATTGCCATGGACGACCGAGGATGATATGGCACACATCCATATCAATTACATCACATAGAACTTCACTTGCATAGTGCTTCCCGATTGAGAATGGCACTCGGCACATGTCCGAAACTGCGATTTCCATTCCTCGCTTGACCCAGCTAATTTTATACGGATTTGGGTTCTTAGTTGTTTTAAGCTGTAAGGCTTGCACCACAGCCTTAGATATCACATTCTCCGTACACCCACTATCAATTAGCAAATCACACACTTTGCCGGCTATAGTGCATTTTGTTTTGAACAAAACATTCCTCTGTGATACATTCGGCTGCCGGGGGGCTAACAACAACTTCTGAAGTACACACACGAGTGGCTCACCTTCATCACCGCCAACATCTTCTAGAGGTACACTTTGCTCTTCCTCAGATTCACTGCCGTCAGCTTCCTCTTCCGCTTCCAATAATTGCAATTGCGGTCTGGTGGGACGTTCATTGGATTTATGCCCTTGTTGAAAACATCTGAAACACTTAATGGTGGTGGGTTTTGCATACGGATTATCCTTGGCAGCACCCTTGAACTTTTGATTGGCTCTGACTTCGTTGTTTCTGCTAGGGGTGGCCATTGGTACATGATGGCTACTAACTGGCTGCTGTGCCCGATTCACTTGTGGAGTATTTGGTATGGTCCGTGAGTTGTCAATTGATGTATCTGCTTGCCTTCTTCCTTGGCCCGTCCGCTGATGTCTATTGAGCTGTATCTCTGCCTTTAAAGCATAATTAACTGCTTGAGATAATGAATATACCGCATTCATTTCCAATTTCTCCTGAATTGCATCTTTTAGCCCACCGACATATCGAGCCACCAACTGATTGGTGGATTCATTTAAATTGTTTCGGGCGCTCAATCTGTAAAACTCCTCGGTATATTCATTAACAGAACGATGCCCTTGACTGCAATGTTGATATTGGACATACAGCATTTGCTCATAGTCTGTCGGCAGGAAATGTCCACGGAGCAATTGTTTCATCCTGACCCAGCTGCGCACTGCTCCACGCCCTTCTCTACGACGCGATTGCAACAGTTGTAACCACCATGCGCTTGCTCCTCCCTTAAGTCGGCATGCGACATATTTGACCTATTTCTCAGGCTCAATTTCCATGTATTCAAAAAAAATCTCCACTGATCTCTCCCAATCAAGATAATCTTCAATATGTAATTTGCCATCAAAAAAAGGAATGTCTAGCTTGACTTTAAACTCACCCGGATACCTCTCGGCACCTCGCTGTCACCGCCTGCGTATGGGAGCGGCCATCTCGTCCTCTGAGTCCGTCATATCTAGGACCCCAAACTGATCAATTCCTTCTTCTGAGTCCGATTCAGCATTCACGGGTACGTCGAGCTGAGGATTTCTTCCTCCTCCAATCCCTCTTCGAGCAGCCGGTATGGTTGCTGGCAAGCCCGTTCGCGGCATTGGCGGTCGCTCCATCCGAGCGTGTAAGTTCCGCAAATCACGACGAATTTCTTCACAAAAATGGCGGAAATCCGTTTCCAAATCTTTTGTGTGTTGAGCCAAACCTGTGTGCTCTGCCCAAAGGGCTTCAAGGCTTCTATCATCACCGGGAGCCACCCGTCTGCTGCTCTCGGCCATCTGGCTCTGATACCAATTCTGATGTAGTATCCTGCACAGAGACAAACACAGAAACAAACAGGGAGAAAGGGAAACAGAAGTTCTTCTTCTTCTTTGATAACTAAAAGCTGACCTATAGAATACTTACAGGTATTCCTATATAATTCTAAGGTGAAAAGAGTTTCTAAGAAAACTAACTAGCAATGTAAAGTTGCTGTAGTACTATAAGCATTAAAATAGAAAGGTGTAAGAGGAAGTGCTCCTTGCAACGGAATGGCAGATGCAAGGTAAAATGCCTCCAGGTTCTATTTACTAAAAGTGCACCGCATCACAAAATATGGGCGTAGAATACAAAATTGGCATATAAATTAAATCATTTATGCTAACATTAAATTGAATTTTAATGTATTACCGGATTTTTAATTTAACTGCAAATTCACTTTTGCTTAAACTATCTAAGCGCATGTGAATTTTGTATAGATTATTTTATAACTAAAAAAAGCTCAATTTATATTAAATACACAATTTTAGTTATAAAATGCCTTCAGCCGATGTCGGACAAATGAAGCATTCGTTCATTGGAGAAATTATTTTCTGGAGTCTCGATCGGAAGAAACGGCTGTGAATTTATATATTATGTATAAATATGTACAGAATATGTGTGCACTCACATGTCTATCTCCATTCATTGGAGTTTGTTCAACAGGACGTGATGGAAATTTCATAGTATTCCTCAAATAAAATCGTATGAATACCCATTGTTCGTTTTTCCCGCTGTATTCAGATTCAATTATAGTGTCTATAATGGCTGCAACCAAAAATGCAAATAATCAGGGGCGAAACCCTTTGAAGGCTAGGGGGTAGGGTGTATAGTAAAGTCGAGCCGGTTCGAACTCGACTCGTTAACGAGCTCGCAAGTCGAGCTTATCGAGCTTTGAGCTCGAGCTCGAGCCTACAATCGAGCTCGTATGATATACGAGCACGAGTTCGAGCTCAACCCAACTCGAAAGCTTATCAAGCTACTCGATATATATATATATATATGTATATATATAATTTTTTTATAATATTTGAAAGCTTATTTTATAAAAAAACCTATCCGCAGCTACAGTTTTTCAATCGAGCTCGAGCTTGGTATTTCCTAAACGAGTCGAGCTCGAGCCCACTTATCGAGCTAGAGCTCGAGCTCATTAAGGATTAAACAAGCCAGGCTTGATAAGGCAAATACTCGACTCGACTTGTTTACACCCTAACTAGGGGGCAATTGCAACACCTGAATTTTTTTTTTTTTTTTGTTCATTATATTATTATTTAGATAATTTGTTCCCCTTCAATTTATTTTTTAGTCTTTATTACAAAAAATTTTAGGCAATTGCCCATCCTAAAAATATTAAAATATTGTGGTCTTTAGGCAATTGCACCTAATATAATTAAATATAATATGTAGATGTGTTATTGTTAGGGAATGATGAATCAAATATAAAGAGAAATAGTAAATTAAAAATTGTTCCGGGGGGCTGCCCCCAGAAACTCCTGTAAGGGTGCTGTTCCTTGACCCCGCGACCTGAATCAAATAATTTTGTTCCAAAAGCACCTAAAAACCTTCCTTTACGATCTCTTACAATACCTCCAATTCCCGCCAAATTAGACGGAAATAAAGCAGCATCCACATTGATTTTAACTCAAGAAGTAGGAGGGGGTTGCAAAAAATTAAAGAAAACATTCCGCTGCAACAACTAGTTGGCATCCCAGTAGACCTTAAATGGATTAAGATGAGACTTCAAAGCAGAATTCAACACTTGAACGTACAGCTGCTAACGAAGGCGTAAAAATCAAAGAACCATACAAACAAAGCTGCAATACATTCTAATCAAATCTGCATTCAAAGAGATCTTTCTTTCCAGTTCAAAAATACATTCATCCCAAGATACAAACACGGGAATATGAAAACCCCACTGATTCAACTTGGAAATAACATCATGCAAAAAGATACAACTAACAGCAACATATTCAGTATTTTCAATATGTATATATATAGAGAGAGAGGGAGGAACACTTTACTTGCTATATACATTCATCCATTTTGCTGTTGATTTTCCATTTTTGTCATTTGTATCACGATTAACATGGAATCAGATCTCAGCGTTGATTCGTCCTTAACAGAATTTGGTGCAATCACAGGCAGCTCAAATCTCCCAATAATTTTTTCATTCTCCAACTGATTTAGATAATCCTTGCTTTTACCCCATAAAATGAAGTACATTCCAGCTACTAAGATACTAGCCCCAATTATTCTGTGTGTCCAATAAAAAAGAAACATTTCCAATGTTTATTAGAAACTATATAATAAAGAAAATACAAGTGTGCATAATATTATGGGCACGAGCTTACGTTCCAAGAGCAGTTTTTTCTGATAGGAAGATGGAGCTCAAGACATTTGTCATGATCATTGTAAGAGGATTAAAGGCACTTGCAAAAACTGGGCCTTTCTCCTTCATCACTATCCCAAGCAGAAAATACATGAACGCAGTGCATATTACCCCCTGCAAGTATAGAAGTTGATGAGTAATCAAACTTCAGATGGGCGGATCCCCCTTAACTCAAAAACAATAAATAATGTACTAGGGGGGTATTTTTATATTTCGTCCGCCCTCAAAAGAACATTTTTATCCTAATATTATCATCCTAAGTGTCGTTGCCCATCCCGCAATTCTCATTTCACAACCGCTTTCGCGATTCGCACATTCGACATTCAAGACATCACAGCCTCACAGTTGTCTCGCAGCCATCATCTTACCAATCACATTCCACATTTCCAATATGTAATTGGAATATAAATCATAAACA
The DNA here is from genome assembly GCA_022539455.1 of Dendrobium nobile. NCBI lineage: Eukaryota > Viridiplantae > Streptophyta > Magnoliopsida > Asparagales > Orchidaceae > Dendrobium > Dendrobium nobile. Next base: position 35,003,948 of record CM039731.1, read on the forward strand.
TTTCCTCTTATAAATTTGATAGCATTATATTGATTAACATTTAAAAAAAATTATTTTGTTATTATCACTATTTGATTTTATTATTTTTTTATTTTTGTAATTATTATTGTTAATTGATATCTAATTAATTAAAATTTTGTCAATTCTGAAAAAAGAAGTTGGATCCGCCCCTCTTCTAATCACCTTGAGTTATATGATATCGATCATTCAATTCATTATGAACGTATTATTGATTAACTTACTGAATATATCACTGCAAAAAGTCGCATATCCCAGCCTAAAATCCATGGCCTGAAACTTCCATGCTCCACCACAAGAGCAATCACAGCATTTGTTACCGCTCCAACGAGAGAAACCATAATAGTAAGGCTTAGTTTTGCTGGGTATGATTTCAACGTGTTGGCCTATAATTAACCAGAATATTAATGAATACTTTTTAATTATGAACAATTACAAAGCTGGTCAAATACATAAATAAAATCATTCTTAGGAAGTTTTTGGTTCGTATATTACTTGAAGAATTAAGAAGGAAGACCAACTGAAGCAGCTCACTAAAACCATTAATGTGCCCTTAATCCATTTCAAGTTGCTTGTTTCTTCCCCACCGGCATGAGCTTCAGTGCTATGGTTCTCTTTTCCTTTCAACCAGAAAAATTCAACAAATGGTCCTTTGTATAAAATCATCAAAATGGCACCAATCACAGCCAAATGGGCTCCAATGACCTTGGCAAGGCCATGCCTTCTTCGAATGTTCAGCTTCTCCATCCTAATTTATTTTAGGAACAAATGCTTATTAAACAAATTACAATATAAATTCAACTTCAATTATGTATATATAGCAAGTTTTAATTAAAGAAGTACCTTAGAAGAAGGCAAATGATAAAAGTAATGGCAGGGTTAATATTTTCGAGAGAAGAAGCAAAGCCAGCTGAGGTCATTTTGGCTCCCATGAAATAGAAGTTTTGATCAAGAACAGGCCTGGTTTATATATGATGGGAATAAGAGCATATAGAAAGTTAGTACGACCCATTTGTTTATGGTAGATTTTATTAATGAAAAGGGAGGAAGGATCATAACTGAAGTATTCCTAGTGCCATAACCTTGATGAAGATGACGAGAGTTATCTTAGGTCTCCCATTCCTACAACAGAAAAAAGGGAAAGATTAGAAAAGTAATTATACAATTATTACTTCTATATGTATGTAAGTGTAAGATCAAAATTCACATAGTATATGTAATTAGAATAGCATTCCCGCACTTTGCTTTTTTAGAGAAATACGACTCAAAGTTGATCTTAAATAGGGGCGTCAATATTTGACATCGACACGAAAATCTGAATCGAACCCTACCGAAAATTTTGGGTTAGACCCTACCTGATTTCAAAATGGGTCGTGTTCGGGTTCCCGGATTCGGCCCGTTTGAATAAACGGGTTGGGTTTAGGTTGCCCGACGGGCCAACCCAAAAACACGTTTGAAATGAGCTGACCACACTGCCTGAACCCGCCCTGTGTTGCGTTCGAGCTGCCCGCGCCCACACGCGTTGCATCTGAGCTGGCCGCGCCTACGCCCGAGGCTGCCCTCGTCACGTCGCAAGCCCTGCCATCCACCGTCCAGCCGTCAATCGTGTCGGGTTGAGGGTCAACCCGGTAACATGACAGGTTGAGTCCGAGTTCGGATCCGAATTTCCGACACATTTACATTACTGGGTCTGGTTAGGGTCAAACTGTATGAACCTGGTTAGTTCCGGGTTCAACCCGAAACCCGATTTTGACTCCCCTAATCTTAAATAAAATTATTTTTAAAAATATGCCATTAATTACTTATATTTTAGAAATAAATTTTACTATTTATTATTTACTTTGAAATCAAACACCATATATAAGATTTTGAAATAAAGTAACTGATCATTTGCAGTACTCCCTCTTATTCATACGCACCTCTCAAACCAGAGTGCGAAGGGCACAATGACAGCAGCAGCAACAGCACTGCGATACACGAACATTACAGACTGGTTCATGCCTTCCTTAAGAGTCTTCATTAGAACTACGTACATAACAGCAAAGCTAAACTGAAGCAACACCATGGCCGCATAAGGCTTCACTTTCTTAAACACTCGTTTAACTCTGCTGGCACCGTTGCCTTCCATCGACGACACCATCGCCATGGCTGCTTCTTCCCACAATTGCTTAACCTGCTCTTCTCTTCACGAATAGCTAGGCTTGCTTATGTTCTCTCTCTCTATATAATACTAGATATGGAGAACAGCATCAGAGACCTTTTTAACCTTACTCGAGTTTTTCATGCAACAAGCTACTTAGTCTAATATGCTTTTGATCAGCACATTAGTTTTATTAATAAATTTATAAATTAAATTTTATTAAGGAATTTGCCATTTGGCATTTGGCATTTGGAATTTAATTTTCTTCTGGCGTTTGATATAAGGAATCTCAGTTAAAAAATAATAATAACAAATAAAAAAGGCATCCACATATGAGAGTTGTTTGGGTTGGGAGGAAGAAGATAAAATTAGGTTGCATAAATTAGTACTAAGACTAGCTATTAGTGACAATCAATTATTTTATTTTTAAAATAATATATTTTTTATTATTCAATGTTAGATTTAAGGCTTCATTTGGGATAATTTTCTTCCTGCTTTTTAAAACAGTTTTTAGTACAAAATTTTCAAGTTTTAAAATATTTTGTACTAAAAATTTTATTTAAAAAACAGTAAGAAAGCTGTCCCGAGGAAAATCTAATTTGTTTTTCAAATGACAATGATAATTTTTATTTGGTCACTGTTTTTCTTTATTTTAAAAAAAATTATGTTAATAAATTGCTTTCTGTAATAAAAAAATTTCTATAGTAGCTTTAATTATAAAGCAACAACAAAGCTGGCCAAAACAAAGTCTAAATTCAATACTTTTATTTGCTCTAAAAAACTCATCTCTTTTATAAGAGGTATTCACAGCAACCATTAGTACTCTCTATTAAGCATTTTATTAACATCATCAACTATATATTATAAGCATCTAAAGTATATTTCATCACATTGAGGCTTTTATTTTTGGGGGTCAGTTTTAACTTTTCTATTTTTTGTTTTTTTAAAGTTCATTTATCAATCATAATTTTAAATAGGTCGACGTCTGTCAATAAATAATCCGAACCTCCAACCCAACTAGAAAAATTCGATATAGAGATGATCGTTTTAATAAACGTGTCGAGTTCGGGTTGACCCGTTTATTATAAACGGTACATTTTGAGTTGACCTGTCAACTTGATTTGACACAAAATTGGCTCATTTAATGTTTTTTTATTTGTATAATTTCTTATTATTATCAATTAAACTAGAATAAATGATTAATAAGTGAATAAAAATATTTTTTAATTAAAACGGGTTATTGGGTCATAGTCGAGTTGCTAGCTGTCGGGTTTGAGTATAATTTTTTGACCCATTTATTAAACAAGTGGAGTTCGAATTGATTGAATTTGGGCCGGGTCAATTTCGAGTCGGACCCTATTCATTGGCCCATTTTTACACCCATAATTTTAAATATAATTTTCAAAAACATTTTATAAAAGCTCAATTTTTAAAAAATTTGAAACAATTGTCTTTCAGATATATATTATTTTTTATACTTAATTGTATTTTTTATCACATATAGTCAAAATTTATTCCAAATGGGACCTGAATCATTATAAATGTTATTTGCACTTAAACCTTATTCAACCATAGTGGAAGACATCAAAAAGAATTTTGATGTTTGGAGTCATTATAAAAAACATAGTATAATTATTGAAATTTTAATCCTTCTTGCAGACTAGAATATACGTGGCGATGGAGTTAAAAAGCTTTCGTCTCAACATTGTACATATATTCAGTGCACAAACAGAAGATAAAAAAACACAAGGATTTTTTACGTGAAAAACCCTAGAAAGGAAAAAAACTACGATACCACACCCAGTTGAAAGAATTGCATTATTGTTTGCTTAAGATACAAGAGGCTGGCTCGTCCTTAAAATTTAGGATGATCAAATAACAATAATTCACTTCCAGATTGGAATCCAGTTACAAACAAGTGTGTTCGAGATGAATTAAGGATCACTTGAAGATTAGGCAAAATTTCGGCGTCACTTGGAAATCGGGCAAAATTCTAGCAACTTTGGAAAGTCGGGCGGAATTCCGAAATCACTTGGAGATCGGGCAGAATTCCAACGTCACTAGAAAGTCGGATGGAATTCCGGCGTCATTATGGAAGTCGGGCAGAATTCCGACGGTGGTCGAGGAGTTTCTTCCCTCCTATCATTCTTCTCATCTCTTCTCCTTCTTCTCTTCTTCTTCTTGCTTGGGTCCCCTTTTAAGAGAAATGAGGGGTCTATTTATAGATTTTTGGAGTGGCATGACCTGTAAATAGGTGAGAGATCAGGGGTGAATGGGGAGTGATTGAATGGACGGCCGATATTGAATCCCTCGATCGTGTACCGTTCATCAGACATTTGAATGTATTGATGATGTTGGAATTTGGTGATCTTGGGCTCGTTGGATTTGTCTCGTCGAGCCGATCAATTTGATTATAAGCACGTCATGTTTGGAAATCGTTTGGTAATCCAAATTGTGGTTTGAACCTTCCAACAGCGCTTCGGGTCTTCGATTTAGACTCATTTGGGCTCGGATTGAGTTGAGTTTGGTGTTGTTGGGTTTATATTTTTGAGACACTCAGTTCGACTGTAAGTTTACTGAAATCGGAGTTCAGATGATCCCGAATTTAATTTTTTTAATTTCCGGCTTTATTTTGCCTCGAGATTTGTGCCCGATCAAAATAATTTTTTCATGATATATCAATCCTTATGATAATTTCTAATATATATTTAAATTAAACTTCAAAATATTTAATATCATATTTATTTATTAATCAATACAATATAAATATCAAAATGAGTTAGGTATAATTTATCAAAAAATTCGTAATTAAGAGTTTTTTTTAATAATTAACTTTAAATGCTAATTTAGAGTTATGGAAAATAATATGACGACCTGAATCATAATTGTACGAATTTACATTTTTTTTCTCTGTTTTAATTTTTAACCTAATCTTAGGCCATCATTAGGGGTTTAAGTGAGTCAAGTCGACTTGTGAGCCGGCTCAGGCTCGACTCGATAAATGGCTCATGAGCCGGGCTCGATTAGCTAACAAGTCAAACTTGAGCTAGTCCCGACTCCCGACTCAGCTCGTTAGCTCGTGAGCAGGCTCGTTTAAAACAATATGAATATAAAATATACTTAAAATATATTATAATTCAAGATTTTAAATACAAAATTGTTAAAAATATTTAAAATTTATAACACAATCTTTTATATTAAGTAATTATTTATTATTTTTGTTATAATTTCTCATTCTTTTTAATATTCTATTATAATAATTTCTTAAATCATAATAATTTTCTCTTTTCGTAATAACCAAGCTGGCTCAAGGATGAACTCGTAGAATAAAGCTCGTGCCAGAACTCGAACTCGATTATTGAATCAAGATCAAGCTAAGAATGACTTGAGCATGAATCGTTTACAAAAGAAAAAAATAAATAAAAATTAATTAATTTAAAAAAACATATATGATTTTGCAGGTCATTTGTCAGTCTCAGAATGGGACAGTTCAAATATAAATTTTTTTTTTCTTAAGATAATTAAAATTATTCAATGCTGCTTTGGGTTACTTCTTTTCTCCCGCGAGTAATATTTTATTCTTTAAATAAATAAAAACTTATAAATAATTAAATATTTTGAAACTTTATAAATTCTTATATATTAATTTATTGAACGCTTGTGTAATTTATATAAAATAAAAATATATCATATTTATTAAATTAATAAAAAAATAGTATTTTATGTGTAAAATTTTTTTAGTAAAACTATATTCTTTTGCATAATTCTTTTTTATTTCTGAAGAGGTAAACTTGGTTTAGAGTGATTTTCTTACTGTTTTTAAATTAATTTTTAATATAATTTTAAATTAATTTTTTATTAAAATTTTATTTTTAAAAATAATAAAAAACAATCCCAAAAAGTTTTGGCTGGCTATAGATAAAAATTTATAAATTTATTATATTATATTTTCTAATTGATTAATACGGCTTTTTTTTTTTTTTTGAAATTTTATTTTTTAACTACAAATGACGATGAAATGTGAAGTTTGATATATTTTTTTTAATTTCCTATTTCTCGTTTTTAATTACATTTGGAGGGTCAACTGGACGTCCCTTTTTCCAAACATCTAAAATAATACAGAGCTCACTTCGAAATGGCCTTCTCTTTGTTTTTTTAAGATTAAGAATTTAGAAAAAGAAAAACTCTTATAAAATAAAAAAATTTATGATAGGTTACTCCCTAATTTTAATTTTTAAAAGCTAAAATATCAAGAAGAACATCATTTTAAATAAAGCTAAAAAATAACGAACATTCAAATGCTGGTGATATGTCACCAAATAATTATCTTGTCCGGGCATGAATCTGAATGACAATATCAATATAAACTTTTTAAAATTAAATTCATGATCATATGAACTCCGATTTCAGCAAATTTATAACCAAACTAACAGTCTCAAAGTGACGAACTCAATGACACAAAAATCGGTCAAATATGAACCCAAATAGGTTCAAATTAGGGTCCGAAACTTATTTGAAAGCTTCGAAACATTAATTGGATGATCAATGATATCCAAATGTGACATGCTTATAGTTAAATCGAGCGGCTCGATGAAATGGATCCAACAAGCCTAAGATTGCCAAATTATGACATCATCAAGATACTCAAATGCTCAATAAATGATCCATAATTGAGGGGGTTGATATCAGTCGTCCATTGAAACACTCCTAACATGCCCTTGATCTTCTCCCTATTAACTAGCCATGCCACTCTTAAAAAATTATAAAGAAATATCTCATTCTTCATAGAGCAAGAAGGAGGAAGAGATGAAAAACAAAGGATCTCTATTGCTTTCTCAAGCTCGCACCAACCGGCCACCTGTCATCGTCAAACTTCCACCTAGCCGCCAACCGTCAACGGACTTTCTTCCGACCACCATCGTTAGACTACTGTCCCATCGACCTCTGTCGCCCACCAACTACGATACCTTTGACCGCCATCGTCTTCCAACTATAGTCCATTCTAACAACCGTCGATTGCCGGCTATAATCCAATCGGACCTCCATCGCCTGCCTACTACTGTCCCTCCGACCTCTGAAGCCCGCTGAATATAGTCCATTTTACCACCATCTCCCGCCAGCTACGATCCACTCCAACCTCCATCTCTCCACCAATTATGGTCCACTCTAACTACCGTCGCACACCAACTACGATCCATTCCGACCACCATCACCTGCTAACTACGATCCACTCTAACCTCCATTGCCTACCAAATATGATCCCTCTGACCTCTAAAGCCCATCGACTAAGGCTCGGACTACCATCGCCCGTCGATTACGGTCTACTCTGACCACCGTCGCCTGCTGACTATGGCCCACTCTGACAACCGTCACTTGCTGACTACAGTCCACTTGGACCTCCATCGTCCACTGACTACGATCCCTCTGACCTATAGATCCCACCTCTTATGGTGCCTCGAACCATCATCGCTCACTAATTAAGGTCCACTCCGACCTCTGTCTTCTGCCGACTATGTTCCACTCCAACCACAATCGCGTGTTGACTACAGTCCAATTTGACCCTCGTCACTCGCCAACTACGGTCTACTCCGACCACCGTCCTCTGCAGATTGCGGTCAACTCTGAAACAAAATCGCCCGCCGACTACAATCCCTCCAACCACCATCGCCTGACTATGATCCGCCCAACCAAACAAGCAAGCCAACACTCTCCTCAGAACAACTCACATGTTACTAGATTCTTTCAACTCCGACTATATGTCATGTCCTCTATACATTGTATATTTAAGCCAACGCCTTCCTCCGAGAAAGGGCATTATTTGTAATCAACAACCACACAATTTGAATCATCTTTAACTATGCAACGCTCCATAGTTTTTTCCCCCTTTTTAGAAGTTTCTACATAAAAACTCTAGTGTCTCTTCTGAATTTTGCACTTCTCTCTCTTATTTGTCTTTGTTTTGAATTTTCATATAAAGATTAGAAGCTAAACCTTATATCTCTACTGCCTCGAATATTCCAAGACGAAATAATTAGTAACTAACAAGTTTTTATTTGAATTATTTCAAAAGAATTTACATTAGGGGCTAGGAGTACATGAAGTGTCAGATAGATTATTGTTATTTTTAAAAATATTTTGATAAATGTTATATATTACTACTCTTGCATGATTAGATATGAGAAAATAAGAGTGCTAAAGGAGAAACTATTAAGGGAGTTTGAAATGAAAGATTTAGGTCAAGAGAAAAAATTCTTGTTATTAGAATAATAGAGATAGAAGTGTAGAAATATTGAAGTTTTCTTAGGTTGGGTATATTGAAAGGTGCTATATATATTCAACATGAGAGAGGCTAGTTTGCACTCTCTTATGTAATCACTTTTAACTTTCTAAGGAATAATCACCTAGATTTGAAGCAAACAAAGAACAGATGGAGAGGACTCAATATACTTCAGCGGTTGAAAGTTTGATGTATGTTATGATCTATACAATATCAAATATAGTATATACAATGAGAGTAGTCAATAGATTCATGAGTAATTGAGACAAAATTCATTGGGAGGCAGTTAAGTGGATTCTTGAGTGGTTGAGAGGATCAATTGACAAAGTTTTTTGCTTTAGAGTGTAGGGATTAAACTACAAGGATATGTATATTTTTTATTGCTAAGGATCTTGATGGTAGGAGTATAATTAGTTGTATCTTCACTTCAGGAAATACTATAATGAGTTGGGTTTCAGAATTGTAGAAAATTGTTGTTCTTTCAACAACAAAAGATAAGCACATTGCTATCACTAAGACTAGCAAGGAGTTGATATAATTGTCAGGCTTCATGGTAGAACTTAGCAAAGGGCAAAACAATGGGAAGTTGCATAGTGATGGTATGTATGCTATTCATCTAGCCAAGAATACAACATTCTATGTCATGACAAAGCAAATCCAGCTTCAATATTATTTTATCAGATCACTTATGGAAGATAGTCAACCAACTTTGGAGAAGATGTACTTGACTTAGAATCTTGTAGACATGCTAATGAAGATGGTGATAGTTCATAAATTAAAATTATGTGTAGCATCAATTGGTCTTCATGAAAGGTTAGGGCAAGAATGAACCACACTACATGTACTATGATTGTTCATACAAATCAGTAGAAGGATTGATCCTGAGGTCTCTAGGGGGTTACAGGGGAAACACCTTTCTTGGGATTCAGGGGTCTTTCCCCCTAAAAACTCTTATTTCCATACATTCATACTACACTGTAGAGTTATACACATGTGCATTATAACATCTTAGGATGCAGCACAACGGTATTATAGTTTGACTTGGAGACAGAGAGCGAATACTAATACAATGTGAGTTGGGTTGGAGATAAAGAGTGAAGCACCGTAATGCACCAAACCCCGGCGTCGCGGTGATTCTAATCAAGTTGGGTAGTTTTCTTTCTCATTTTTCATGCTGAACTTGAAGGGTTACGTCCCTTGATGTTATAAATGTGCATCTCTTTGTTTGTTATGAGTTGAGAATGAATATAAAAGTGATGAGAAACAAGGAGATAGTGTAAGAAGAGATTCTTGTACAATTTCTCAAAATTTTTATTATGAATTATTTGGTGCGATATGGCCCCATGATTTTTGTTCTGTTTTTTGAGTTTTTCCATTTAAATCTTAATAGTCATGATTTCTATTGTTTTCTTTTCTTGTCTATTTCATTGCGGGGTTTTACTTCCCAAAAAACAAGATAAAATATGTTAAAGATTAGTGGTCGACTCATCTACCACACAGCTCATTCTAATTACTCTCCCAATATGTTAAAGATTAGTGGTCAACGGCACATTGACATCTAAATATTAATAATGGCTATGTCTACATTTTCATTCTTTAAGTTTTTATTTGAAACAATTTTATTTTTATTTTATAAAGTAGCTTTTTAATAAAAAAATTTTAAATTATTATGGGAAAAATAATTTAACTATTTTTGTTGAAAAAATAACCTACCATCACAAATATTTTTAACTATTTTTCATTTTTTATTTATTAATTTTTTTAACAGTAAAATCATTATTAGAATTGGAAGGGGGAAGCCCCTAAAAATGTCTATTATTTATAATTATTTTATAGTTAAATTAGCAATAATGGCCTAACAATTGACTGTACTCATATATTGTATTTTTATGCACCATATTTTTTTTGTGTTCTTTGTATTTGTGTAGATTTACGAATATTTTATTGATGTGAACGAATTAAATACAAATTCCACAAATATTGTATATGCAAACTTCGAATTAAATACCTCTTTATTAATATCACAAGCTATCAACCAACTAATCAAAATGGGTTATATGACATCACAATTTCACTTAGTTCAATAAATCATACAAAGAAGACCTTCATTTTTTTTTTGTTCTCTATATATATTTATTTATTTGGGAGACATATAGGCCAATTAAAATAAATTTATACATACATCACATATATAAGACTCGAACCCAAAACTTCTTGATTGATAGACAAGATCCTAATCAACAAATCAATATTCATTGAGTCAAGCTGACTCGTGAGCTGGCTCGGACTCTACTTGGAAACAGACTCGACAAGTCAAGCTTTATCGAGCTCGCGAGTCGAACTCGAACACGATTTTGAGCTTGAGCTTGAACGGGTCTCTGACTCGACTCGTCGGCTCAACAAGCAGCTAGCGAAGGTGACTGGGTGGGAAAAAAAATGAAATATCGATTGTTGCGGGCGGGAGGACAAATCGAAGGTCGGGCGGGAAAACCAAAACAACAGACAAGCTCGGGACGACGACGGACGTGCTCAGGACGACGAATCTCGATGAAGGATGCGATGGCGAGCTCAAGACGATGGATCTCGACGGCAGAGCTAGGGATGACGACGAGCTCGAGATGACGGAGCTCCACAGTGGACGCAACGACGATGGACCTAAGGACGGCAGCGAACGAGACGACGAGCCTACTCGGGACGGAGCTCGAAAGCAGAGCTTGGGATTGAGCTCGACGAGCTGCTCGACATGAGATGAGTCCAGCTCGAGCTTAGTTTTTTAGCTTGATTCAAGCTCGAACTCTGTATTTGACATATGATCTCGACTCGACTCATTTGCACCCCTACCTGCACCTATATATTTTTCCCAAATCTGATGAGCTGCAATTTTTTTTTTTCTTTTTTTACCCATATAAACTTATGCGATCATATGGTTAAAAAAGAACATTCAAATTTTCTAACAATTAAATTCACAGCATATGTCAGACTCTAAGAAGTGGACAGTCGAAATTAAATTTTTTTTTTTCTTAACAAAACTAAAATTATTCATTGATGCTTTGGGCTACTTCATCAAAACTCATATGGGCCGTCATATCTTCCTACTTTACTTAATCCCGCGAGTAATGTAAATTCCTTAAATAAATAAAAGCTTATAATTATATTGAGATTTTATAAATTCTTATATAATTATTTATATAGATATTTATGTAATTTAAATAAAATAAATTTATTTCGCATTTATATCATTTATAAAAAAATTATATTTTATGTAAAGTTTTTGGAGGAAAACTTTATTCTTTTACCACCACTTTCCCTGATTAAGAAGTTTTTTTCTTATCAGGAGTTAGTTGGCATTAGACAAAAATGTTTTTTAAAATTATAATATTATTATATTTTATTATCTGAATTATTATTATACTATTATTTTATTTTTTAAAAAAAAATTGGTTTTATCTACAACTAATGCAATAAGAAATTTGATATTTTATTACTTCTTATTTTTCATATTTAAACATATTTAGAGGATCATCTAGCCATTCATAGGAATGTCAAAATGGGTATTTGGGTCAAGTTCGTTTTAACCCGGAGTTGATTCGGGTTCAAATGAGTGACCCTGATTCGATTAGGCTTTGTAAACGGGTCAAAATGTTTGGCCTGAGCCCTACCTATGCGGTTTATCGAGTTAACCCGACCCGACCCACTAACTCGGAATACACAATAGTTTGTGAAGGGGGCAAGCACGGTGGGTGGGGTGCGAACGTGAGCGAGGTGCAGGCAAGCTCGGCAAGAGTGCACTGGGAACACATGAGGGCAAGTGTAATACATGCGAACAAGGCACAGACGCGAGTCCGAGGGCATGGATTCAAGCATGGGAGGGCGTGAAAGTACAAGATGCGTCAAGAGGGGGTGAATTAGATATTTAAAAACTTCTTTAATGAAAAGAAAAATATTTTTATAACTTGATGCGGAAGCAAATTATATTCACAATAAAAAGATAAATTATCAATTTCACCCACACAGTTATTCGCAACAAAATAAATGTGAAAATAAAGTGTGGAAATAATAAATGAATGAACACGTCAGATTTATAATGGTTCGGCCAACCTTGACTTACGTTCACTCCTCAGAGGTACCGTTCGAGTATTGCACTAAACCTTTAGTGACTCTCCTTTAGCCCCCACAGCTAGGTGGAGAAGTCCTTACAAAATCACTTCCACCTTCCCCGGTGCGGAGGAAGAGCTGAGTCTTTTGACACCAAAGAGATCTTCTTCTTCCCAAAATTTCCCTCAAGACTAACCTTGAATTTGATGATACTAAGGTGCAAACTTGCCAGGTCAACCATGTGAAATCCCTTCCACACTCCCTTGAAACCCCCTTCAAGGATCTTCTCCCTCTCAAACTCCACTCTTTCCTCTCCCTTTCAAGTTCTCTCTTCAAGTTTTCTTCAGAAGAACGAAGACACAATGGCTGTCAATAACCCTTATAAGGACTTATGAGAAAGCTTAAATATAGTATTTTAAAAAATAAACTCAGCCATCTGAGATCGTACAGTACGATCTCATGATCGTCCAGCATGATTTGCAGAATTTGACATTTTAGTATTGTACAATCATTAGTTAGTGCTGTGTGAATAGTTCAATTTGTCTTTTCATACTGTACAATCATCAGTACGAACAGTTCATTTTGCATGTTGATGATGTACGATCATCAGTATAAATGATCAATCGTACAGTACGACTAGTTTAACCGAAATGTAATTCGTCCAGGACGAATCATGGGATGACCAAAATCGTCTTAGTTGATCATACGGTACGATCCAGTTCATATAGTACGATCATAATATCATAATTAAGTAGATTCATTTGACTAATCACAAGATTAAATTAGGCAAAGTTTTAAAAATCATACAATATGATCTGGTTCATAAGATTAGAACAACTTTTCAAATTCAATTTTTTGCCTAATTTAATGGACTGCAAGCTTTCTAATTATAATAGATCGTCCTTAACAATGTGGTGTCGTATTGTATGATGAGTTATATTTCAAAAAAAAATTTCTCAGAAAAAAAATAAATTATTTTAATTAAATTCTGTAACACCAGATCGTACAATACGATGTACAGAAAAATTAAAATATTTAAAATTATTTTTGCTCCCCTTATGTGCGTTCATGATCTCCAAGCTAACATACATCATTATAGGCTTGACTCAAAAAATTTAAAAAAAAATAAATAAAAATTACATACTCATTTAATATAACTTATTCTACCCAAAGCTTGAGCCCTGAATTTTTAAAGAACAGTGCATAGTATACTTGAAATATTAGTCAACAAATAAACAAATATGCACTACAAATACTACGGGAAATTAATAGGTAATCAATATTATTTGTTATCATAAAAATCATAGACTCGAAAGCCCGAGTTGCAACAGGGCGAGCACAACCTGTTGGTGTTAACGAGCGCATGAGAGCAATACGAACGATTTGCCTCGGGTAGTGGTCCAAATGCACGGGCGTGGGTGCTGGAGAACGCGTGTCAATTTGGGTCACCTTTGGGATTTTGGGTCAACCCAAATCCAACCTGATTTTAAAAACTCTTTAGAATCTCGAACCCGAATCTAACTCGTATGACAAACGGGTTGACTCGAACTCAAAATTTTTTGGGTCTGGTCGAGGTCGAGGTCGAGTTTCGAGTCTTGTCAAAATATTGTCACCCCTAGCCCTAACCAGCCCTTTTTCCCAAATTTTAAAATAATATAAGAGCTCATTTTGTAAGACATTCTCTTTATTTTTTAAGATAAAGATTTTTTTTTGGGAATTAAGGCTGTAGCCATTCTATTGATGAAGAAAGAATTACATCAAAATAAAGGAAAAAAACAGCTCCATAGAATAAACATCAACTCATGAGCTACAGTATAACTAAGAAAAAAAAAAAAAAGGAAAAATTTAACAAAAAGAACAATCTATCTGGACTCAAAATGTTACAAAAACTCGACCAATAATCATATAGAGGCATTGAAAGCACGTCAATGCAGCCATGGTTGCCTAAAAAATCATCCAAAAGAAGCTTTTTATTGCATCTGAAAAGGTTTCCCTTAGTTTCCAAGAAGGCCATCCAGGCTGCTGACATCAATATGAGGCCTCATTCCTTATTTTCCAGAGCCAAAAATTCCAGAGAAAGAAGAAAAAGGCCTGAAGTCATTCGTTTACGCATCCCACGAAAGAGTTTTGAGCTTAATGACATTTAATATATCTCTAGCAAGAGAGGTTTGGCATTTGATATTTCTCCCAAATTTTCTTTAGTTCATTTCTCTCCTTAAAAAGAAAACCGAGCAGCATATAGAGAGGGAGTAAATTATTTTCTTTTCAACATTAGATTCAGTAGTGTCTTCAAAGTGATGAAAGAACTGCAGCAAATTAGGCCTAATACAAATGATGAAGCTTGCAGTAAGAATCAACTTGTATATTTAGTGCGGTCGCAAGGTAAGAGCAGCAGTAGTTTTGGGGCCCCCAATAATGACAAGCCAGGTGTAAGCAAAAAATTATTCTGTGTGGACATCGAACGACATCCAGAGACCAATAAAAATGTTCCACATCATCCTTTTTTACTGTACCATGGCTCGATACTCAGTACCGGTACCAACACTCGGTACCACTCGGTACCGAGGCATCGGAATGTAGGGTTGTGTAAAGAGTTGAGCCATCTACCATTGCAAAAAAGAGTAGAAAGAAGACTTGTAGAATTTAAATTATGAGCCAAAGGCCCTTTCCAGAGCACCGTGGATCCCAAAAGAGAATAGTTTTAGCACCGTCATGCACCTTAATAGAAATGCCAGGTTTAAGAAATTTGACGACATTTTTAATATTTTCACAAATGGCAGAACCTTTGAAAGCAGCAGGATTCACATACTTTCACATTTAATCAACCACCAACTAGCAAGCAAGTCATTATCATGAAGACAATGCCATAATATGGAGTTAAAAGTAAATGATAGGGAAGGAATTGAGGGCAAACCCAAGCCACCAAACTTATTTGGTTTAGTAGTGTTAGGCCATGACACTAAATGAAGTTTTTTTAGGTTAGTGACATCATAGTAAAGGAACCTAGAGCATAATTTGGAAATCTCTTTATGGTTGCTCTTGGGAATAATAGCTCTATGGATCCAATAGACAATGGGTTGGATATGGTGAATTGAAGATATTGAATTCTACATGAGAAGGAGAGATTTTTTGCTTTCCAAGCATTCAATAACTTAGCAATTTTGTGCATCAAGTGATTAAAATCGGATATATGAAACCTATTGAAAGATATGGGATGCTCAAATGTGTGAGAATGTTATTGATGTCATGAATATTAAACATTGCAGACAAAATTTTGATGATTAGGAGATGATTTAAAGAATGAGATAGAACATTTTGAGAGGATTAATGAAGAGTCCGGAGCAGTTGTTAAATTCTAGCAAAATGTTATACAGACTCTACAATTTACAAGGGTTGCAGCTTTGAAAAACAAGCACGTCATTTGCATATAACAAATGTAAGATGTGAAGACCATCCATCTGAATGTTGGTGTAAACTTTGGAGGTGATTGCACCTTGAAAAAAGTTGAATAAATCATCCATAAAGATGTAGAATAGGAATTGTGATAGAGAACAACCTTGCAAAGTATAGAAGAAAAAATGAAAAAACCTTCGATTGCCATTGATACATATGAAGAAAAAGATATTGTCTGTGGAAGCTTTAACCTAACCTATAAAAATTTGAGAAAAACATTTTTTGTCTCATTTTCATGAAAAAAAAAAACTCTAGAGACATTGTAAAAGGCTTTGTATATATCTAGTTTAGTAAAAAAAATCTCTTTTTAATCCCTTTACAATCCCCCAAAATTTGTTTGGCCAAGAGGATATTGTCAGTTGAAACTCTAATTTTGATGAAGCCTAATTGGCTTGGGTTAATTATGAATGGCATTATGGGTTTGAGCCTATTAGCTAAAATTTTGGAAAATAATTTTGTAAAAGGTTTTACAAAGTGATTTAGGCCTAAAAACATTAATATTGGAGACATGAGGGTTTTCAGGATAAGAGCAATAGCAGTGAATTTTACCTTTTTGGTAGATAGATTTTATGGAAAAAAATGAACATCATTATAAACTTGGCTTCCAATAACATCCCAACAAGTAGCATATGATTCAATAATGAAATCATCCATACCAAGAGTGGAGTTATTGGGAAAGGAGCAAACCAATTCTTTTATCTCATAGTCGAATATGAGGGAGGTTAGAGATGATACAAGGTACAGGGGGATACAATCACCAAGGATGGGGAGTTGGCTAGTAGTAAGAGAAGGTTTGGGAGTGTTGAATAGACTTTTGTAGTGGCATATGATTGCTCTAGAAATGTTTTTATGATTGTGAAAAAATCCTTCTTGAGTAGACATTTCTCTTATGCAATTATAGTTCCTTCAACCTCTAATTTTCCCATAAAGGAATTTCAAGTCATTTTCACCTTTCTCTAACCAATTAGATTTCCTCCTTTGAGAGATCTAGGAAGCTCGAGCATGGTAATATAAAGCTAGCTTGTCATTAATATTTTTGCATTAGCTAAAAGAGTAGGGATGATGAGAGGCTTCATATTAATCTCCAAACCACAAAAAAGTTTGTTCTTCTCCAGCCAGTAAAGAAATGGTTGATTGGAGATGAGAAGAAGAGGGCCACACAAAGGCTTTTATAATGGCTTTAAGATTTTACAGTTTGGAATACAAGGAAGTTACGGGATCACCAACATTCTAAAAGAGAAAATGTGCCTCAAGATAAACTATGATTTGGAGTTCTTAAACCAGTAATTTTTAAATAAGAATCTTTGCTTAGAATATGAATAGATTTAGTCTAATATGTTTGCTTAGTATCCAAGGGTGCTGAAGTGGGATTATTTTTTCAATTTAAAGGGCAATAGGGGGCATCTTGCTACAATTATGACCTCTAAGAGGGAAATCAATTTTTGTTTGTTCGGATGGATTTATGGGGCAAAGGTTTAGGAGATGCATATAAGAACCATATCTTAAGCAAGCTATAGGCCTCCAATCATAAATAATTGGGAGAGATCGTTGAATGCCTCCCATAGATATTTTGTAACAATCCAAAATTTTGAAAAATAATTTTAAAAAAATAAAATTCATGTTTGAATTACAGCGCAATAGAGAGAAAGAAATTTGAATTTTTGGGCTTCAATTCACTTTGGTGCTTTAACAATTTAGATCAAGATATGTGATTCTAATCATATATCTATTTTCAAATATTTCAATTTTGACCGTTGACTTCTCCTCAAAATTGACTTTACTGTATTTTTTGGCTTTATTAAACTTTTATCTCACAATTTTTTATATAACGTATTGATTATCCTGAATATTTTTATTGTAACATTTTTGAATTTCACTAGATAAAATTAGTATGATTTTTTGTGAATGGAAGTAAATATTTTTTAAGCATGTTATGAATTTAGGCATTTTGAAAGAATATAGACACGTGGTTGAGTAGTAGCTGGTCGTTAATACAATTAAAAAATATGATATTAATATGTGTGAAAAATAAGTAAAGACTAGTTGACCCCATTGGGTGGAGATTGATTGGTGCTTATAGGATGATGGACTGACATGTTTTCTTTTAAATATTATAATTGAGTGTTATCCTCTGCTGTTTCACATGATACAATGATATAACGATTGAGAGTTATAAGGAGTTATTACTATGCTGGTGGACAAAGAGTGATTATGTTGTTTACTAAGCAACGATTACTTTTATTACCAACTATTAAAAAATACCATAATAGTAAGGACTTCTTACATGTTTAAGTGTGACCACCAAAATGTATTATATAGATTTATTATTATAATGCAGTTTTACTGATACTATATTAATTTATTATCATTATAAATATTTATAATTACTGCATTGCTTTATCGTGACTGTCACTAATTTTGCTAATGACAGTGTACTGATATTATTATGAAAATGAACATCGATATTGTTTGATACTATTGATTCACTGTATTAATACAAAATATATGTGACATTAAATAACATGTGTACATAGTTATAGGATTTTACTATATTGATTTGAGTTCGACAATTCTTTACTTGTAATTTAATTTTATTATTTTATATGATTAATTTATTAGTAGATGGTACTGATACAACAACTGTTTTAATAATTTAACATCCATATTAGTTTACTGGTTTCTCCATTAAACTATTTTATTGGTTTTTCCACTAAACTATTTTGTTGGCTTATGTATCTTATTATTTTACTATTTATAGATTCTACTACTACTATATATATGTGAGTTTTACTATTTCTACATTAATTAGTGATCATATTAATGGTAATATTATGATTTAATTACTAATATACATATTATTTCTTTATCGTATTTTGAATTCAGTTATATTATTTAGTGACCTACTAGATTGTTTAACTAATTATATGTGGTTAAATCATTTAAGTTAGGGAAAGAGAGCACAATTGCAAGATTGACCAGGATACCTTAGGTTCTGTTTCTTTTTATTTTAGTTATTTTTTGAACTTAGAAATGAAAGGATGTATTGTAATTACATGATTCCTAAATATTATTTATGATTTATTTTTGGGTCAATGAATATATATATATGTGTATTTATATTTTGAATTATAGAATTTATTTATGTTGTTTATTATGGATAGATGAAATTAAAAAGCTTTGATTTTTGTATAATAAAAGATAAAATAAAGAATTCTTTCAAATTAGATTTTGAGGCATTACAATTGATATCAAAGCATAGTTGTTAAAAGAATCTATTTATTACCAGAGTTATAGGAATTGATTGAGAGTTAGGTAAATTAAGGTATACTATTTTGTATATATAATTGATTGTATGAGTAAATAACATGATAGATTGAATTATATGACTAAATGATTTGACAAGTTTTTAATCTGATTTTAATTTGATTTGAGTTTTAATCATACGACTTTATTTTTACATTGATTCTTGTGCTCAAATTTTTAAGAGAAATATTGGGGATGACTTTTTTTTAAGGCCGGTAGATTATAATAATATGAAATTTTGAAAATAATTTTAAAAAATTGGATGTTTGATGTTATACTGATTCACTGTATTGATATTAAATATATTGAGCATGTGACATATTAGATAGCATGTGCACATAGTTATTGGATTTTACTGTATTGATTTGAGTTCGACAGTTCTTCATTGATGTTTTGATTTTATCGCTTTATATATAAGTGTTGATAAAATACTTTATTGATTTGATACCCGCACTAATTTACTAGTTTTCTACTATACTACTTTACTAACTTCCATATCTTACTGTTTACAGAATTCACTATTATTGTATGTGAGTTTTACTATTTATGCATTGATTATTGATCATATTAATGCTACTATTATGATTGAATACTAACATGCATATTATTTTTTTATCATACTTTGAATTAAGTTATAGGATTTTAGTGACTTGCTTGACTATTTAGCTCATTATATATAGTTTAATGATTTCAGGTCACAACAAGGGAGCATGAATGTGAGATTGACCAGGATTGCTCAAGTTATATATGTTTCTTTTTTATTTAGTTATGTTTTTGTACTTAGAAATAGACGAATATTTGTGATTATATGATTCTTGTGTATTATATATGATTTATTTTTGGGTCAATAAATATAGATATATATTGATGTTTTGAATTATAAAATTTATTTATATTATTTATTATTAATAGATGAAACTAAATAACTCTGATTGTTGTATAATAAAAGATAAAAGAAAAAAATCTTCCAAATTAGATTATGGGTCATTACATATTTTAACAACATCCGACAAATGAATACTATTTTGGACTTGAATGCAAATGCGGGCAAAGGTTAATAGGGTTTTGGTAGCGGTAAGGGAGTCTACAGCTAAGGGAGTTCTATCTCACTCACAATCTTAGAAATTCCACAAGGATTCCAACAGGAGGGGGAAATCTGGTGTGAAAAAGGATTCTCCACCAAGCATCATTTTGTGAAACAAGGCAAGATGATGGTGTTTAAGAGGAGAAATTATTGGGTGCGGAGTGCGGATGTAGCTCTGTGTGTGCAAACGAATTGGTTCGCGCCACGTGGAGCCTATCTTGACCCCACCGACTTGAAGAGAACGTGTGCTCTGTTTACCCGATAACACGAACCATCCGAACTACTTGAAAAAATGCGCGGTACCTAGTAGTACCGAGAGGTACCTAGTAGTACCGAGTAGTACCGAGCGATGTGAAGATGAGATATTCTCTCATTTTTATTTTTAAAAGCTAAAAAATAAAAAAAGAACATAATTTTAAATAAAATATATTTCAAAATCTATAACTATTAGAATATACCTTATCTAATTTAATTAAATATTCCATTCATCTTCACATCGCAAATTATCTTTTTGTGCAAGGTGTATTTTGTTCATTACATGCCATTTTGTGAAGGTATAAGCATCAGAAATTTAGAACCCTTTTTAAGATCATTTCAATTAAATATTTTATTCATAGCTTTTAACTTTCACATTTCTATAATATCTTATTATGAACAATTGTATTTTGTAAAAATGTAAGAAAATTGTCCCACAAGACGCCTAAAGTTTCGTTTGGAACAGCTTTCTTATTGCTTTATAAATAGGTTTTTAGTACAAAATTTTTTAGTTTAAAAAATTTTGGTTCTAAAAAACTGCTTTAAAAGCAGTAAAAAAAATCGTCCCAAATAAAACCTAAATCTCACAAAACTATTTAAATTAATTATATTATTATATTAGTTGAAATAGCTATGTTTAAAAAGATTGTAGCTAACTTTGATGCCACATATAAATGTAGAATCTATAGATGCAACTGTGATAAATTTATCATTCCAATAGGAAAAAAAAAAGGTATCAAATTTATAAGAAGAAGACATGCTCTATTTTGCTATCTGTTCAACTGCCAAAAATGTATTGACAAAATATGGAATCAAAACTTTAAAAAAATAATTAACAGTGGCATCATTTACACTAAACAAACGTATTACTTTGGAATAAAAGTAGAAGAATTCAACATAATGCTGATTTGGCGTGAAAATAATTAAAAAAAATGGTAATATTGACGTAGACTACGGACTTTCATTTTTAATTGCATCACTTCTATATTTAAGAAAAAAATTCTACCTTAAGCTTTGATTGAGACAGCTTTTTTATTATTTTGTAAATCAATATTTTAATATAAACTATTTTGAACTAAAGATTTGTGTACTAAAAAATTATTTTAGAAAGCAGTAAGAAAGTTGTCCCCAAACGAAGCCTTAGGTCATCTCCAACTGAACGCTAAATCAGTATTTGTCGTCTGCGAGCTGCTCTATCCGAAATCGAAGATCTGGGTCATTCTCGCGATGTGAACAGTGCAGTGTTAATATTGGGGTCACACTGTTAAACGTCTTTTTTTTTTTCAGTAGTTGAAAGAATATACCCAAAATAATGAAATATTCTTTTTTGGTATTATAAAATAAAATTCGGTTGGAGATGAGTTACAAAATTTTGGAGTGGAAATGAGTATTTAGGTTGGAGATGCCCTAAAGCATCATTTGAGGAGTTTTTATTTCGTTCGGTCGACCGAATGAGAGAAACATTCGGTCGCAGGCAAAAATCGCGCGGTCCGAGGTGTACCGAGTTTTTCAAAAAACTCGGTACACCTCGGTACCGCGCGATTTTTGCCTGCGACCGGATGTTTCTCTGCATCCGGTCGGAGGACGTAATAATTGTTCTCATTTGAGATAGTATTTTTCTTAAAAAGAAGTGGTCAAAAGCTATCTTAAATGAAACCTTAATTATTAAAATATTAGTTTATTTTATTTATTTAGTTTTCATGCTTTGTCTGAGTTGAGCTGGCTCTAATTTTGGAGCGATTCAAAATTAATTTATATTTGCTTAAAACTATTAATGTATAATTCACATGATATTATTATCATTTGGATTTGAATTTGATAAAACTCGAAATATTTCAAAATTAAACAATTTAAAAAATAATAAATTTATGCTAAAAAAGAAATATGAATGAACATAAAATTAAGATAGAATATATATCAAATGGGTTCTTGAATCAATTCAAAATTGAAGCGTGAGAGCTAAGGGTGTCAATTTTGAGTCACAGGTCGGGTTCGGGTCAAAACCGGAACTGATCCGACACTATTTGGGCCAACTCGAACCTGACCCGTTTTTATAAACGGGTTAGTGGATCCTAACCCAACCCGCTTCGGGTCAGGGTCAACCAGACATGACTCGAATAACCCAGGAACAATAAAAAATTGCTAGTTTCGGGTTAAAAAATGGTTCAATCTCCGATTTTCAAGTCAAAACAGGTCAATCTCTTGTTTTCGAGTCAAAATGGGTCAATTCGGGTTACTGGATTAACCTGAACCGACCCGATTTTTGAAATGGGTTGATTTGTTGAACTCGAACCAGACCCGTTTCGGGTCCGGGTTGATCCTAACCCAAAATTTTCGGTCGGATTCGAATAAAATTTTCAGGTTGTGCCAAATATTGACACTCCTAGACTCCTAGTGAGAGAAGTGCCCCCATGCCCTATATGCCCAGCTTGAATTAAAGGGAAAATTTTTATATCTGATTTTTTTTATATATATAAATATTATAAATAAAATTTTGATCACGATGGGCTTTAAAGTCCTTTGATTTATTTTGATATAATTTATTTATATATTATATTTATCTAAAAGCAATCCAAGAGCTTTAAATTCCATAATATTTTTTTTTTAATTAAGATATTTTGATGCAAATATTTTTATATTAAATTATGCGTTTTCTAATAACAGGAATTTATTTATTTAACTATGGGTGGAGAAGTTTTATTATAGTATTTGTTGGAGGATAATTTAATATTTTAATATAATGGCGAGGTTCCCGAGGTAGTATTCTTTGATGAAGAGTTTTTTTTTTTTAATTTATATGATATTTTTTTTTTTTCAATTTATATGTTCATACCGACCTGTGATAAAGACTTGTTACTATTATTGTACGTCTATCAAAAAATTTGAAGAAGTCATATCATTTTCATATTTACCAATGAATTCAGATTAAACAAAAGAAATCATTCAAAGAGAGAAATAGAAAATAGTATCAAATTACATATGCAGATGTGCTTGTGTACTATGAGCATTGGCTGATTTGGGGGAAAGATTATTGTGCACATAATCCGAACGCAGAGTAAGGTTCGGATGCTGCGTATTTATTGTTTATTTTACTGTATATTTTATATACATAATTTTTTCTACATATTTTTGTTTATTTTACTATATATCAAAAAAATTTCATCTTTTTTTTGATATATTTTAAAATCGACAAATTCTATTTTATAGAAAATTTATATAATTAAAGTCAATAAATTACACTAGAGAAATATTATAATATTTAAATTTAAATCAAGTAGATTAAAATATGTTAATTATAATTTTTTATATATTTTTATATTAATAAGATGCAGCTTTTTTATATATTTATTGTTCGTTATAAAATATTTTTTAATTATTTTTATTTAAATTAATATGAAGATTAAGTTAGATATTTAAAAAAAAAACAAAACCCTAACGTCAATTTCAAGCTCGAATGAAAAATTTTGATGGTATTTTTCAAATAAGAAATTTTTGCTCCGCATACAAATAATATTGTTGGATAAGAGGCAAAATTATAAAATTTTATGAATGTTTCAATCAATGGGAATGAATATGCTTGTTTACTTTGACTATTTCTCTCTTTATTTATACAATTTCCCATTTTAATTATTTATCTTCACATTATTAATTTTTTAAATTATTTTAAAATTTCATCATTTTTTAATTATTTTAAAATCAACAAATTCTATTTTATAGGAAATTTATATAATTAAAGCCAATAAATTACATTATTGAAAGATTACAATATTTAAATTTAAATCAAATAGCTTAAAATATGCTCATTATAATTTTTTATATGTTTTTATATTAATAAGATGAAGCTTTTTATATATTTATTTTTCATTATAAAATATGTTTTATTTATTTATTTATTTAAATTAAATACGAAAACCTTAAGTTAGATATTTAAAAAAAATAAAATAATAATATCAATTTCAAGCTCGAATAAAAAAATATAACGGTATTAAAAAATAATAATAAAAAATAAAAAACTTAACGATATTTTTCAAATAATAAATTTATGCCCTGAAAATAAATAATTTTGACTCTACCAAGTGGATAAGAGGCACAATTATAAAATTTTTTTACTGTTTCAGTCAATGGGAATGCTTGCGCTTGTGTGCTATGAACTAGTCGTGGAATAAGAGGCACAATTATAGAAATCTCCTAAGAATCCCCCACCCCCACAGCGAACGGCGTATGTCTCCCCCATAGTTGAAACAATTGGCAGAGCTCCACATAATTGACATCATTAGGCGACCTCTTTGATACATCTTATGCATGACAACCAATTCATTTTGCCGGAGATTATTCATTAGAGATGAATTACTCTCAGGTAAGTGGCAGATTCATTAACACATTTGAAAATATTTACCTTAGGACTCAATCAATTTGCCTAAAAATATTTAGTCATCATCATTATTGTTGCGTCCAGGAGTATTCGCGGCGGTAGAGAAATATAAGGTTTAACGTCTTAGCGTTGTACAAAAATCCGGTAGGCACACAGATAAAGAGAGAGGGTGCAGCATTAATGAAGACACCAAGATTTTTATGTGAAAAACCCTTAAAAGAGGGAAAAACCACGGGGCCTAGCCCAGTTTGAATGAATCCACTAATATAGCAGTTGATTACAAATGAGGCCCTTCCTTGAGAGAAGGCCTTAGCTTGATGTACATTTTATAGAGTACATTACATAATGTGAATACAAAGAGTCACTATTGACGTGTTCGTTTGGTCGGGAGGACTATAGTTTGGTGACAGAGGTTAGAAGAACCGTAGTCGGCAGGCGAAAGAGGTCATAAAGACCGTTGTCTGGCGACGGAGGTCGGAAAGACTGTAGTCTGCTGGCGACGTAAGTCATAAGGACCGTAGTTGGTGGGCGATGTAAGTCGGAAGGACCGTAGTCGGCTGGCGACGGAGGCCGAAAGGATTGTTGTTTGACGACGAAGGTCAGAAGAACGGCGTCAGGTAGAAGTCCAATAATGAAAAGAAATTCATCTTCATATAGACGTCCAGCGAAAGTCTGATAATCGGTAGAAGTCCGGCGTCGGGTAGAAACTTGGCGATGAGTGAAGGTCCGGCGTCTGGTAAAAATCTGACGTCTGTTGGTGGCCGAGGAGAACTCCGGTATCACTTGAGCGGAGTTTCAGTGTCAGGGGGGAACTCTGTCGTTACTTGGGCAGAATTTCAGATTCTCGTGAAAGTCGGGCAGAATTATAGCATCCTGTGGAAGTCGGGCAGAATTCTGGTGTCCCGTGAAAGTTAGGTAGAATTTCGGCGTCATTTAGAGTTCGGGCGAAACTCCGGTGGTGGTCGAGGAGGAGTTCTTCCCTCTTATCATTCTCTTCTTCTTCTCTTCTTCTTGTTTCTTGCTTGTGTCCCCTCTTAAGAGAAATGAGGGGTCTATTTGTAGATTTTATGGAGTGGCATGACCCGTAAATATGCGAGAGATCAAGGGCAAATATGGAGTGGTTCGAATGGATGGCCAATATTGAATCATTTGATCGTGGACCATTTATCATACATTTGAAAGTCTTAATGATTTTGGAATTCGGTAATCTTGGGCTCGTTGGATTTGTCTCGTTGAGCCGCTCGATTCGACTATAAGGATATCCTATTTGGAAACCGTTTGGTAACCCAAATTATGGTTTGAACATTCCAACAGTGCTTCGGGTGCTTGATTTGAACTCATCTGGGCTCGGATTGAGTCAAATTTGGTGTCGTTGAGTTCATATTTTCTAGATGCTTAGTTTGACAGTAAGTTCGCTGAAATCGGAGTTTAGATGATCGCGGATTTAATTTTTTAAGTTTCCGGCTTGATTTTGTCTCTAGATTCGTGCCCGATCAAGATGATTTTTTTAGGATATATCAATTATCGTTATATCTTCAATGAAAATTAAATCTAACAATCCATATATCATGTCTAACTTTAGTCTTCGTTTGAGATAGTTTTCTTAATATTTTTTAAAGCAG
Source organism: Dendrobium nobile (assembly GCA_022539455.1). Classification (NCBI taxonomy): domain Eukaryota; kingdom Viridiplantae; phylum Streptophyta; class Magnoliopsida; order Asparagales; family Orchidaceae; genus Dendrobium; species Dendrobium nobile. Next base: position 35,030,567 of record CM039731.1, read on the forward strand.
TTTTTTAATTAAAAAAAATTAAATTAGAAATTTTTGTACATAAAATCTTATGAATTGTTTGGGACGGTTTTTTTACTGCTTCTTAAATCAACTTTCTAGTAGAAAAGATAAAAATTTTGTACTAAAAAATTATTTTAAGAAGCAGCAATAAAGTTATATCAAACAAATCCTTAAGCTCTTTTGATTCAAGCTTTTTAACATTTTATGGCAAAATTGCATGTAAATACTTCGTTAATTATTCAACTCGGCAAACATTAACAATTAGCCAAGAGTCATTGTTTAATGACCACAAAATCCCATTCCCTAATCTAACAATTACATAGAGACAGAAGCACTAATCAGCTTGGAGATGGTGTTAATCTTAATCTAATTCTACAAACACATCAACTGTACTTTAACGTGTTAATTAACAACTAAGCTTCATGGGTTCTTAACTGCTGGAATCTCAATGAGTGTGGGGCTCTCAGCGCATCCTGCCTTTGTGCCATTGGTTGCAGCCATGGCCACGGGGAGCTGATCTGTCACTTCTTTCTTTGAAGCAAGATGATCATTGCTCTTTCCCCATATGAGGAAGTAAAGGCCTATCACTATAATTACTGCACCAATAACCCTGGATTTGATCATGCAAAAAATTAATTAGAAAGTGATTAAAACAATCTAATGATAAAAAAATTCGAGTAATGATAGATTAATTCGTTAGAAAGAGGTCAATATATTTGATGAAATATTTGTGTGATATATTTAATGTTTTTTATAAATATATATCCTATTTCTTGATAGGTGAAAGGCATAGTAGTAGAATATGAAGAGCTTTGATCTCTCATACTTAAAAGTCTTAATGGTACATTCTTTTTTTGTTATGGGTGTCAATTCAAGTTGTCAGTTGGCTGGTCATATTCTAGTTTGATATAAAGTTAACTCAATCGAATCTAATACGTTTATCATATAGGTCAAGGTGTTTGACATGAACCTGACTAACTTGAATCCGACATGTTTGACTTTTTTTATCATATAAATACTGTAATTTTATTTTGATCAAGAATGAACTGGGTCATTTTAAGTTTTTATGTCAAGATTTCAATGTGAATCCATCTCAAAAATTAATTGGGTTTTCGAGAATTTTCAAACCAAGTTCAAGTCATATTATTAGGTCGGGTCATTTAATAATGCCTCTAATTCCTATATTTAATAGATATGTAAAAGTAACAGCCTATGCTCGATGTTTATAGCAAGAACTGTGCATACCTTCCACGAGAGATTTCCTCTGCGAAAATGATAGATCCCATAAGCGCCGTTACGATCATACAAAGAGGATTGAAGGCTGTGACAAAGACCGGACCTCTCTCTTTCATAACTATTCCTTGAACACAATAAGCAACACCAGAGCAAACTATACCCTGCAAGCCCAGGCACGAATTATAAACAAGAGTTCCTCCTTCGTTCTAATATATATCTGTATAGGCATATTACTTACAGAATAGACTGCTGTGAAGAGCCTCATATCCAAACCTATAATCCATGGCTTAACGTTTCCACGCTCCATCACAAATGCGACCGTTGCGCTGAGCAAGGCTCCAATGCCGCATATCAAAGTTGTCAGTGTGAGCTCTGCGGGGAATGATTCCAATGTGTTCGACTGTGAAAAAATAAACATAAATATAAGCATGATTTAGGTCTCGTTTGGGACGGTTTTCTTACTATCTTTAAAATTTTTATACTAAAAAGCTGTTTTAAAAAGCAGCAAAAAAGCTACTTCAAAGAAAGCATTAATTTCAACTATTGGAATGCTATTCTCTTAAATGAAAACAATGCTAAAATTGAAGGGAAATTAGTGAAATTGAAGCATAGTTAATTACTTGAAGGAGGAAGAACAGAGACCAGCTGATGCAGCTCACGAAGAGCATGGAGGTACCCTTGAGCCAGCTCATGGTTCCGCCTTGGCTAGCAGCAGCAGCAGCAGCAGCAGGATGATGTTGGGCTCTTCCCACAGTCCAGAAAAACTCAACAATGGGGCCTTTGTAGAGTATCATCAAAATGGCACCTACCAGCGTTATTGCTGTTCCAATAACCTTTGCTTGACTACGTCTTCGTCTAATATTTATCTTCTCCATTCTAAGTAAAAAAATAGAAGCAAATAAAGATATATTAATGAAACACTAAGTCGTTCCGCTTAATGCACCAGTTTTTTTGGGAGATTTTTGAGTGAATTAAATGCAAATTCATAACCCAAAATCTCAACAAAAAAATTAAGATGAGCCAAACTCAAACTTTTGGCTGAAAAAATTGGTTTAAAAAGCAAAAATAAAAAGTTTAATCTGTCCCAAACAAAGGAAAAATTAATCTGTTCGGACTCCAATGAAAATACGTCAGACTGCGTCCTGTGTCGGCACAGAATAATTTCTCCAAATAAAGGCTATCTGGCCCAACTTATACATTTGTAACTCTCCTAAATCACCCACCATGATTAAATGAAAGTTCTACCTTAGAATAATGGCCAGCATAAAAGTCATTGCTGGAAGTATGTTGTAAAACGCAGCAGAAAAGCTTGCGTTTGTCAATTTAGCTCCCATGTAATAGAAATTCTGATCTAAAACAACCCTGAAAAGAGATAAGCAGCATCAGCTTTGCAAGTCCAGTTAGAGAAACTAGGCGACTAACCAGTTATAATTAGGATAAACAAAACCGAATTAGATGTTTTAAGTATTTACTCCAGTATAGCGAGGGCTACAATCTTGAAGAAGATGAGCGGCGTAATCTTCGGTCTGTTCTTCCTGTCAAACAAATATACGTAATCGATAAATATTTTGAATCCAAATATCAACGCATAAGTTGAATCCGCTTCTATAAGAAGTTTTAAGAACGAAATTAACCTCTCGAACCAAAGTGCAAATGGGGCGATGATGGCAGCAGCGACAAGGTTACGGTACACAACCAGAATATAATGGTTCATACCATTCTTGAGTGTTGCAGTTGTGATTACGTACATGCCAGCATAACCAAACTGAAGCAATATGATAAACACATAAGGCTTCAGATTCTGAAACAAGTTCGCACTGCTGCCGCTGGCCGTCTTCATCGTCGTCATCTTCAGTGCCAACCCGAAGAAGTTTTGCTGGTAATGTTAACTTCGGGTTGTAAGGTGAGTACCAGCTTCACACCCTTTATATACTTGAACTGAATGGTTTTTTTTTGGGGGGATAATTTTTAAAAAGGTATTATTGAAATTTTAATAATGTAATTAATTATTGAAAAAATAATATATATATATATATATATATCATACGTGTTAATATCCAAACAAAAAAGATAAAAAAAATTACCTATTAGCCGGTGGTCTCCACTAAGCAACATTAGAAGGAAAAAAAATAGAAACCTATACTTGGCGGCTTTGGCATTAAGGACAAAGTATCAACATAAAAATAAATAAATAAATAAATAAAGACCATCAACATTGAGCTCCAAAATACCTCCAGAAAGAAATTATTATTGTAAATTGTCTGTTAATCGGATGACTTACTATAATAAATTATGAATAATAAAAAAATACAAAATATATTTAAAAAATAATTAAAAATATAAATTATAATATATATATAAATTTGATAAAAATAAACATTTTTTTGTTTATTTTGACATTATTAAAATTTTAATCGGTAATTTTTTTAATGGATGAACATTATACCGAAAATTAAAGCGAAAGAAAAAAATAATAATAGCGATTCAAAGTTTTTCCTTAAACACATGCTTCGAAGGTAAAAATCATAACTCAATATTTTTTTTACAAAATATATATTTAAGTAGTTGACTTCTATTAAGATATAGAAATTATATTTTATACTAACTCTAAATTTTTGTTTTTGTATATTTTTTAAAATATTATATTTAATATATTTTCTATATATTTTATTTTTAAATTATTTTTTAGATTTTACGATAGCATGTCGTCGATTTAACGGGCAACTTACAATAGTATTTTTTTTAATAAGTCGTTCGTTAGTTCGGCGACTGACATATATATGACTCAATAAGTTTGATTCAGCATAAGTTGTTCGTTTGGTGAGCTGACTTTGCCTATTTTAAATTTATTTTTTTGATACTTAATTACATTATTAAAATTCTAATAATACATGGTTTAAAATATTGTCCTTTTTTATCGTTGGTATATAGTAGTATTTGATCATGAAGTGAATATCCACGTCCAGATTCCATTATCGTTGTACAAATATGCAACGGCAAATGGCTTAGCCGTCTCGCAAGGATGCTAGACTTCTAAAATCCTATCCTTCTCGCTTCCTTTTGGATTTAATATTGTCAATTGCGAGCATTATAGTTGCCTAAATTAGTGGCTTTAGTGCTTGCTGAGGCTCTTCGCGTTTTGCAATTTGGGGGTGCGTTCATGTTAGGACAGCATTCCCTTATCTTGATTGATGGATTGCTATTTTAAGGAAATTTTTATTGGAAGAAGTCTACCTTAATCGAAGAGATTATTATGTGCGGATACCGGACGGTTCGGAGGTGAATCAGAATGCACCACATCACCTGGTACATAGTAATACACAGTCGCGGTACACAGCAAACGAGTGAGATGGAGCGTTATGATTTGCCTTCGGACGACGTCCATATCCGCACAGAATTACTTCATTATGGCAATTGTTAACATTATATTGGATTTGAATTTTACTAATACGAAATATATGCCTTCGAGAGTAAGAATTTCACAAAAAAAAAATTTTTTTGATTCATTTTTTAAGACTTTATTATTATTGTTCGATTTGTTTTCTTTATTAAATAATTATCATGGTAAATTCACCTTATGTAGATTCATTGATCGTTGAAGTCATAGTGCAGCAAACAGGAGAAAGAGACGAAGTAAAGGAGAAAATAGATATAACAGAACTGTTATCAAGTAAGTCAAAATATTTCAATCCTCCGACAGCCATTCATAAAAAAATAAAACTTGAGGTATAAATAAATAAATATATATATTTTTGGACAGCACAAACTTCGATGTCTGAAAGTAACAAACAAATTATATATATTTAAAAAAATTCATTAATTGGAATCTCCATGCAATATTTGAATGGAATCTCTATGCAATATTTGAATTGAAAATTTTCATAATTAATTTAGAACCATTTGATCTCTAATTTCAACAAACTTATGGTCAAATTGAACTTCATGATAAGAAGAACCCATTAAACCATATGTGATCCGATCCGACTCCAAATGAGTTAAAATCAAGCATTTTAAAAATAATTAGAAAACTTCTTGATATTAATTGAAAGACAAAATGGATTTCAAATCTTTGGTGTTTATAGTATAATTGAGTGGCTCAGCAAAATGAATCCAATGAGTTTAAGATCATTCAATTTTAACACTATTAAGGCACTCAAATGCTATATAAATGTTAAAAAAAAGCCTAGTCAACTTTGTTTTCCTCTGCTATGGTTTCGCCCTTGCACCCTTGCGGGGCGTTTATGGCCGTTGTCCTCCAGGTGTCTTTTCCTCTCCTTTGATGTTTAGTTTGCCGGTTTTTTAGGCTTTCTCCGGCTGTATGGCTGGTTTGGCGATTAATTGGGTGCCTGATCCGAATTTCTTGGACTACCACTCGAATAGTCACCCTTTTTTGGAAGCCCTTTATGGTGCTTCCTTGGTTGGAGATTTTTCTGCCCTTAAAACCACTTCTCACCGTGGCTTACCTTCCCTATGGATTTCAGAAGAAGAGTTCTTGGCTTTGGCAGCACCATTTCAGTTCTCTTTGATTGGAACTCTCATTGATCGTAGACCTTCGATTGATGTAATTCACAAATTCTTCTTCAACCTTAGCTTATTGATTCATTCTCTGTTACTTTGTTAAATACTAAACATGTTTTGACCAAGTTGGCTAAGGATTTAGATTATAGCCATGTCTTTTCTCAGTGGTCTTATTTCGTGAACAATTGCTTCATTAAGTTATCTAAATGGTCACCTTTCTTTGATGTAAACATTAAATCTCCAGTCATTCTGATTTGGGTTTCTTTCCCAAATTTGTGGCATCATCTTTATTCCCCGGCCCGTGCATTCTCCACAGGTTGGGGTCTTTATTTGATAAACCCCTTAAAACTGATAACACTAGTGCGTGTAGTTCACGCCCTTCGGTTGCTCGCGCACTTGTCAAGTTGGACATCGCCAAAAGTTATACTGATAAACTTGGCTTGGTCCTGAGAAATTTGGGTATGTTTAGGTGGTGGAAATGGAGGCCATTCCTAATTATTGTGTTCAGTGCAAATCCATTGGATATTCTTCTTTGGAATGTCATAGTTTACACCATCCTCATAATGTGAAGTCTGTAAATGCTTTATCTGAAATCCATAAGGCTACTGAGGTTCCATTGCCTCTTATGTTGGATATCAGAGCAGTTGTCATTGACATTTCGGGTCATTGACATTTCGGGTGCCAATAAATGTTCGCCTCATCCGAATGTTTGTTTGTCTCTGTCCCCTACCAACCTTATGGGTGATTTGGGGAATGTTATAGTTTCTTTAGATGTTCCATCTAAGGATGTTGTTGATAACCAGAATAACTCTACGAAATGTTTGTCCTTCTCTTGTTGATCGATGGTGAGCCTATCATGGACTGTGGGGTGGAAGTTGCTATTGTTAATAATGTCAATGATGGTATTGGGGGTCTTGTGGACCGTGACAATGGGAGTGTGGGGATCAATAACATGGCTTTAATTCCTACTAAATTTTTGCCATTTTTTTTGCCTATAGTTGTTGAGAAGGATTTCTGCCTTGTTAACTCGATAGTGGTTAATGAATCATCTAGTAATGCTAATGATGAGTCTCATGGATCAAACTTGTCATCCCCTTTTACAAATCTGAATGAAACTGTTTCATTTATAGATGTTCTGATTTTTCTAATCTCAAGCAAAATTTTTAAAGCTCAATTATCATTGAATATGAAGGATTCATTATTGGATCACTTTGATTGGCTGGTTGGGAATGCTTCCTCACCTTGCGGGGGTCGGGGAATGAGGAAGATTTGGATGATCCGGTGGATGGGTTATATAGTCTAAATGTTGGTTGACTCGTTAAAAACAACTTTATTCATGGAGGTGGCAACACTATAGGAAAAACGCTCAGTTCCAACAGATTTTTCAGCGGAAAAAATCCGTCAGAAATTCCGGCGATTTTCCAGGGAATTTCTGACGTAATACTTCCAGCGTATTTTCCGTCAAATTTTCAACGGATTTTTCAACGAAATTTCCTACGAAATTTCCGGCAGATTTTCGATGAAATTTTGAATTTTATGTAAAATATTTATTATTAATTTTAAAAATTATTCATTTTATTAAATAAAATTAATTATACTAAATATTGTTGTACTCAAATAATAAAAAAGTTATGATAATTATTATTATTATTATTAGTATAATAATTTTAATAATTATTTGTTTAAATTAAAATAAATATTGTTAAGCTAATAATTAAGAAGATTTAATAATTATTTATTTTATTAAATAAAATTATTTCAAATAAATGTTATTAAAAATTAACTAAACTAAATATTGTTAAAAATTAATTAAACTAAATATTACCGTTTTAATAATCATTATATATATTAATAGTAAAGTATAATTTAAATATAAAAAAACAGCAAACTTAAAGTATTATGCATAATAGCTCAACTGGTTGCCACAACGGATGGCTTCGGAGAGGGCGCGGGTTCGAATCCCTTTATTTATTGTCTTGATTTTTTTGCTTTTCAGGTGCCCTTGCATCTGTCATTTACTTTGATGGCCTATGGCTTGTAATTTTTTTTTTTTAGTCTTTTTGGGACTTTTGTTTGTTGTTCCTCTTTCCTGTTAATGGAATAAATCAAAATTATAGTTAAAAAAATACTATATAAATGTTCCATGATCAATAGAATCAACAACATAATCGAAGCACTGTTGGCTTCCTCCGCTAGGGTTTCCGTCGTCACAATGATTTTTGGCGTTTTGGTGGCTGTTCCTTCCCTTTCTTCTTCAGTTTTTCTGGTGTTTGCCTCATGGCTTCCATTCGCCTTCGTGATCCCGGCTTCCTGAAGGGGGCTGCTGCGCCTCTTTCTTTTAAAGACGCTTTAGCTGGTATTTCTTCTACTTTTCCTGAGTTATGCGTTTCTTCTCATCGTGGTTTGCCGGCTCTGTTAATTTCTGAGGAAGAAATTCGTTCCCTTGCGGCCCCTTTTGATTTTGCTTTGGTTGGCCATTTTCCGGGGAGGCGTCCGCCGGTTGACGCGATTCGGAATTTTTGTTTTAATTTAAAGCTTATTGGAGATTTTTCGGTCACTGTTCTTAATCACCGGAACGTTTTGATTAAGTTAGTAAACGATTTTGATTATTGCCGCATGTTTTCCCAAAGATCTTACTTTGTGAAAATTTGTTTTATGAAAGTGGTGAAATGGTCTCCCAATTTGGATGTTGAGGTGGAGTCCCCTATTGTGCCGATTTGGGTTTCTTTCCCTCTTCTTAGACCTCATTTGTTTTCTCCTAGAATCCTCTCTGGATTAGGTTCTCTTTTCGGTAAACCTCTCAAGTCGGATATGGCCACTGCTTCGGGCTCTCGTCCGTCCATAGCGTGTATCATGGTTGAATTGGATGTTACGAAGAAATACCCTGATAAAATTTGGGTTGGTTCTGTGGAAATGGGCTATGTTCAATCGGTTGTTTTTGATGACATTCCGTTATTCTGTATGCATTGTCAAACCTTAGGCCACTCTAAGGATATCTGCCCTGTTTTACATCCTATTGTTAAACCTGCGGTGGCTTTGTCTGAGAAATCGGATGTGATTGTTGGTAATTCTAAGGTGGTTAATGATGTGCTGGATGTTGTCGTTAAGGATCCTAATGTTGTTGCAACTATGGTGTCTCATAATGCTTTACATTGTGTTCCCCCTTCTTTGGATTGAAGTCCTCCGGTGATTAATGTTCCTGCGGTATCAAATAATCTAGCTCCAGGCTCTGTGTCGAATTTTGATGTTGGTTTTGGTGCTTTACCTTCTGGTGCCGTCGAGGGGTTCCCCTGTAACTGGGTTTGACCCTGTTGCTTTGGTTGGTGGTCATTCGGAGCCTGGTATGAATTCTCCTGTGGGTGTTGTTAACTGTAATAACCCTGATATGCTTGATGTTGGTGTCAATTTGTTGGATGTTGATGTTTCTTCGTTGTCTCCTATTGCAATTCCTTTTATTCCCTCGTGTTTGGTGGACGGTTTTGGTCCGTCGGATGTGATTGTGGAATCTTTGGCGGTTGGTCTGGTGGCGGATTTGGCCTCGGCTCCTGGTATTGGTGCGACTTCTCTTGCCGAGGGTGGAAGGGGGTCTGGAGGTTCGCCTGTTTTGGGTGTTGTGGAACCAAATGGGTGTGGTCAGGTTTTTGATAAGTCGGATGGTGATGTTGCTGTTAATTTATCTGTTGAATCTTTTCCTGTTGGGTTTGAGGCTGAGCCTCCGTCCTCTGGTGTAAGAGAGGAGTGTATTCCTATTGTCAACAGGTTAATTGAGGTTCCAGTGAATGAGATTGATGCGCAAGCTTTGGCTAAATGTTTGGGTGATCCTTCTGGTGTGGAGATCAGGGACCAGCTTAATTAGCTGAATGTTTCGTCGGATGGTGAAACGGAATCTGATTCTTCTGAAGGTGGTTTGGTGTCGGAGAATGACAATGATTTCTCTCTGGTGTGTGCGAGACCTTCTCTCATTGGTGCAGCTCGGGGGAGATTTTGGGGGAGAGGCCGACGTAGACGATGATTTTTCGTGTCATTATGGTTGCCGTTTTTTCTCTTGGTGTTATCCTCGGGAATTATTTGCTTGGTGGTGGAATTTGCTATTGTGGTGGGCTAAGGGCAATGATGTGGTCGGGGCTCGCGTCCCGGGCGTTTTGCTGGTGGCAACCTTTGATGTGACTTTTCGGGACGATTTTTGGACATTGTCTACACCTTACTGGACGGTCCGTGCGAGGCTTCAGGGTCGCTGGAAGCCTCGGCCGTTTACTGAGCCCGCTTTTAACTGCTTTTAGTCTTTAGCTGTTAGCTTGTTTTTTTCAGCTCGCCTTTCTATTTTGTTGTAACCCTTTTGGATTGTTTTATATATATATTGTTGTTAAAAAACAACAACAACATAAACCGTTTAATAGAGTGTTTTTGGATTATGACATAATTTATCATAATACCTTTCTCGAGAAGTTGTAAATAGGGTCTAACTTTCTATGTTGACATTTCTTAGAGAGCTTAGGAATTCTATTGCATTTTATCGCCCTTGATGACCAACATTAGAAATTATCGCCACTATCACTTAACTTTTATCATCTGACTTTAATTATTTAGCTACTAGCATCAAACCCTATTATTAGATTTCAAATTTCTAACAATGGACATCCAACTTCAATGATACCTACAAAGGGAATCAAAAAATGATTATAAATTGTGTAATCATATTTTTCTTCTTGCACTTATAAGTATATATTGGACTATTGCAATTACATCAGACCCTGTGGTTTTTCCTTTTTGGGTTTATGTATAAAAAATTTTTACAAACATTATCTATATATGTAGAATTATTATACAAAGCTAAGATTTAAATAATTAGCTACCAAAAATTTTCCAGCACATACTAGAAAATTCTTGGCAATATATATTATACTCATTCAAAAAATTCTTGGCAGTATATATTATACTCATTCAAAAAATTCTTAATATTTCAAATACATTGATGTATCATAAAAAATTATCTTGACCGGGCACGAATCTCAAGGCAAAAATCAAGCTGGAAACTTCAAAAATTAAATTCGGGATCACCTGAACTCCGATTTAAGCAAACTTACATTCAAACTGAGCGTCTCAGAAATAGGAACCCAACGACACTAAATTTGACTCAATCCGAGCCCAAATGAGTCCAAATCAAGGACCCAAAGCGTTGTTGGAAAGTTCATACCACAATTTGTGTTACCAAACGGTCTCTGAACTTGACAATCTTATAGTCGAATCGAGCGACTCGACGAGATGAATCCAACGAGCCCTATATCTCCAAATTCCAAAGTCATTAAAACCTTCAAATATCTGATAAATGATCCACGATCGAAGGATTCAATATCGGTCGTTCATCTGATCCACTCTATATTTGCTCCTGATCTCTCATCTATTTATGGGTCATGCCACTCTAAAAAATCTATAAATAAACCCCTCATTTCTCTTGAGAGGGGGCCCAAGTAGGAAGAGAAGAAGAGAAGAGAAGTAAGAGAAGGAATAAGCTCCTCCTCGACCACCGCCAAAGTTTCGTCCGACCATTGCCAAAATTTCGTCGGACCATCGCCAAAATTTTGCCGGACCACCGTTTGACGCTGTTGCTCCGTCGGACCACCACTTGAGGTCCTCACCTTCGCCGGACCACCACCTGATGTCGTTGCTCCGCCGGACCACCACTTGAGACCCTCACCTCCGCCGGACCACCGCCTAACGCCGTTGCTCCGTCAGACCACCACTTGAGGCCCTCACCTCCGCCGGACCACCGCCTGATGTCGTTGCTCCACCATACCACCACTCGAGACTCTCACCTCCACCGGACCACCGCTTGACGTCGTTGCTCCACCGGACCACCGCTTGAGGCCCTGTGCTCCACCAGGCCACCACCTGAGGCCCAGACTTCAGCCGGACCACTACTTGAGGCCCTGTGCTTCACCAGGCCACCGCCTGACGTCGTTGCTCTACCGGACCACCACTTGAGGTCCTCACCTCTGCCCAACCACCGCTTGACGTCGTTGCTCCGCTGGACCACTAGTTGAGACCCTCACCTCTACCGGACCATCGCCTGACATCGTTGCTCTGCTGGACCACTGCTTGATGTCCTGTGCTCCACCAGGCCACCACCTGAGGCCCGAACTTCCACCGGACCAATGCTTGAGGCCCTGTACTCTACAAGGCCACCGCCTAATGTCGTTCCTCCGCCGGACCACCACTTGAGGCCCGGACTTCTGCCGGGCCGCCACTTGACGCCGAGAGTTCTTCCGAAGTACTACCCTTCAACAACGATCTTTCTGACCCTGGTCTCTTGCCGACTACGACCCTTCTGACCTCCGTCACCTACTATGGTCCTTTCAACCTACATCGCCAGACAACGGACTTTTTGACCTCGATCTCCTGCCAACTACGATCTTTCGAATCCCTGTCTCCTGCCGACTATGGTCCTTCCGACCTATGTCGCCAGACAATTGTCTTTCTGACCCAGGTCTCCTGCTAACTGCGATCTTTCGGACCCCTGTCTCATGTTGACTACGGTTCTTCTGACTTGCATCACCTACTATGGTCCTTCCGACCTCCATCACCAGAAAACTGTCTTTCCGGCCTCCATCCTATCGACTATAGTCGTGCCGACCAAATAAATAAGTATATATTGTAACTCCCACCATGTAATGCGCTCTATATGATGTACATTTGTATCATCAAGCCAAGGCATTCGCCCAAGGAAGGGCCTCATTTATAATCGACTACAAATACTAGTGGATTCATTCAAACTGGACTAGGCCCCGTGATTTTTCCCCCTTTTTAGGGGTTTCCACGTAAAACTCTGGTGTCTCTTATGAACGTTTCACCCTCTCTCTTATCTGATTGTGTGCTTGATCTTCATACAATCCTAAGACGTTAAACTATATATTTCTCTACCACCATGAATATTCCAAGACGCAACAATTATATTTATTTTTATGTTGTATTTAATTTTACTCTATATTCCTTTTTAATCTAATCAAATGACCGCTAAATAGAAAAAAAAACAAGTTTACATGTAGGAAGTTGTTTATGATTCCCTAAGTAAAGGGTTTTCCATTGGATTATCAGTTCTTTTTTTAGTTAAAATCCTCCTAGGACCTATGCGTATAAATGGGAGGTTACAAGTCCTTAAAAGATCCATCAGCTCACTAAAAATATAATCTTTGAAGAAAAACCTAAGAGCCAATGAATCTTAACTATTATAATAAAAAAAAGGAAAAGGAAGCCCAACATAAAACAAATGAGAGTCAGAACAAGACGGCAACAGCAGCACATATACGGACAAAGACGAACAAACAGTCACCATTGAATTATCAGTTCTCTGACCGCACGAAACGGTCAGTTTGGTAATTGATATTTGATAAACACGATAACACGATAAAACTGAAAGTTCCGAAAGCTTTTAATTTGTATGGTTTCCAGCGTGGCTTTGTTAACCTTTTTTTTTTTTGGGACATTTAGGCCATTTAAGGCAAACTCACACACACAACGCATACACATAGACTCGAACCTTGGATCTCTTAGTTGGAAGCCTAAGCTCTCAACCAATAGGCCAAGGAGAGTTGTGTATGGCTTTGTTAACCAATATTAAACAGAAGGTTTACATTAATAAAGCACTCACGTCGATATAATTTAGTTTGATACTTTAGGTCTATTTAATTTTATGTAGATTACGATGAATACAAATAGTGGTATCATCGCTAGCAGAACAGTACTGAATGGAATTCCACCTGACTAGTCATTAATCACACAGGTTATTTTTCATAAATTCCATTACGGGTTATGAACAGGTAGTCGGCTCGTGGGCAAACTCAAATTCAACTCATTAATGAGCTCACCGATTGAGTTTATCGAGCACCGAGTTCGAACTTGAGCTTATATATAATCAAGCTAGTATTTCATACGATATGACGCGAGCTTGGCGTGGCTCGGCTTGTAAGTTGAGTCACTAGTCGTTTAAATTAAAATATATTTCAGAATAGTATAATAAAATATATAGTTTTTTTTTTTAATTATTTTTCGATTCAAACTTGAGCTTTCTTAATAAGTTTGAGCCTAATAATTTTTGAACAAGATAAATTCAAGCTAATAAAAATTAAAGAAACTTAGCTTCTTGGGAGTTTGGAAAGAAAGGAAAAATTAAACCTACGCAAAAACTCAAATTAATCTCAATGACTTAAACTTAAGTTTTGTTTGAGACACTTTTCTTACTTCTTCTTAAAACAATTTTTTTTACAAAATGTACAATTTTAACACTAAAAAGCTGTTTTAAGAAACAGTAAGAAAGTTGTCCCAAACAAAATCTTAATTTGAGTGTTGACTTTATATAATATTTTAATATTTGATGCATGATTGATATGTCAACATAAACGCGAGGTTTATTTTTCTTTTTCAAAGTCTTATTAGTTGTGCCTCAATCATCATTCTTTCTTTGAAATTATTTATGTATTCTTATCCTTCTCTACAGTTAGAAAAAGTTTGAATATCTACGCAATATCTATTATTCTTGATGTGCTCATAAATATAGAAAGGCTACAAAGCAAAAAAGCTTCTTTATATATAATAGAGGGTTTTATGTCAGCCTCTACTATAGAATTTGTGGATTAAACATGATGAAGAAAGTCAAGAAGAGTTAGGTACAAACACCAAGCAAGATGGCTACTCATGAAGCCTCTTGGATTGTATTAATTATGTTGTGCAGACGTTGAACGCCGTCCAGAGACCAACTAGAATGTGCCATGTCACTTCTGCACTCGGTACTTGTCGCTATCGCGGCTCAGTACCGCTGACATGGCGTATTCTGATTGGTCTCTGGACACTACAGGAAAACACGGTATTACCGGCGGACCATATCCGTCGGCAACACGTAAAATCCGACGGAAGGCCTTGGTTTCCCGCACATTTTCGTCGGATTTTGGTACGCCAGTTTGGTGCGCGTCAAAAAATGTCTTCCGACATTTATAAGACGCCGGAAACCATTCCGGCGCACTCTCCGACGCATTACCGGCGCAAAATATGTTAGCCAAAATGTTGTTTCTTAACCGATATTCCGGTGATATATACGCCGGAATTTGACGACGTACATATCCGACGGAAAATATCGGCGGATAAAACGTCGTAGGTTCGCTGCAACTAAAGCTACGGTTTGTTTCTGGCGCTATTGTTGCGCCGGAAAACGCCGGCAGAGAAGATGTCGTAAGGTGCCCCGTAACTAAAGCTACGACTAGCTTCCGGCGCATTTGCCGCCGGCCTTTTCCGACAGCAAATAATCTCCGGCATGATTGCACTGATTCGTTGTATCGTCATTTTCGTCGCATTTCCGACGCCAAATCCACCGGAAACCTATAGCAATAACAAAAAAAAAATTGCATTCCCAACCAACAATCGGATTTTCACACCTGCAAACATATACAAATACATACAATAACAGTTACACAACACAGATATACATATTACAGATATCAAAAACTTTAACATATACTAAAAAACATAAATATCCATTAAAACAAAATGTTCAATAGCATCAACCAACTAAAAACATCACAGATTGTTCAATAACACAGATTCAAAGAAATAAACAAGTTCATATGACTAAACTAAACTACTCTGAATCCGTGGACTCCTCAGCTGGAGCTACCTCTTTTCCACTCAACTGCTCCTTGTGATATCTTGTGAAGTCAGAGACTAAGCTTATACCGAATAAGTCTTAGAATGTGTTTTAAGTCATAGGCAAAATTTTTGAAAACTCTAATCAACTTTAAAATCATATACTAGTTTGTATGTAGTGGCGGAGCAAGAAATTTTTTGGAGGGGGCACAAATTGTCGATCTTTCATTTCAATTTTAGATTGATGGTTTTAACACAAGTAATAGCTCATACATACATATTTTTGCAAGATATCTCACTAGCACTCCTCTTTGAACTTTATCATATGCTTTCTCTAAATCAACAAAAATCATATGTAGATCCTCCTTATTCTCTATATATTTCTCCTTCAAACCTCTCAATAAATGTATGAGTTCCATAATAGACCCACCCGGCATGAATCCAAATTGATTTTGAAAAGTTTATAAACAAAAAAACATTGAATATAAGCGTTATTAACTTCTTCTTTTTTTTTGCAAGAACTCTCAATAGTACTCCTCTTGAAACTTTATCATATGCTTTCTATAAATCAACAAAAATCATATGTAGATCCTCCTTACTCTCTCTATATTTCTCCATCAAACCTCTCAAAAAATGTATGGCTTCCATAATAGACCTACCCGGCATGAATCCAAATTGATTTTGAAAAAATTTTCAACATAAAAGCATCTACAATATGCATCGTATATTAAATGTCTAAAAAGAAATAACATGAATAAAAAAATCTTACAATCCACGAAATCGGGAGGCAGCGTAAAAGCTTTTGGCGGCGGAAACTCACGATCGGAAATAGGGCTTTCGCCGGCGACGAAGGCGGTGATCGTCGGCGACGTCCAGTAAACGTCTACAAAGCTCGGCGACTGCGATCTACGGTGGGAGACGCTGAGGTGACGAGGGAGACACCGAAGATGTGAGAGAAATGATTGAATGAAATGAGTAGTCAGACGGGCTCGGGTTCGGAAATAGGGCTTTCGCGGCGGAATTTCCGACGTCCGAGACACCGGAATGTGTTCCGGGGCATTTTGTGTCGGTTACAAGTCGTTGAGTTTAAAATAGCCGTCGTAATATCCGCCGGTAAATGCGCCGGACATTTTCCACCGTAAAGTCCGCCGGTAAGAATGAAATGCGGTTATATTCCGACGTTACGACCGGTGCATTGGACGTCGCAAATTTTCCGTCGCACGATGCGCCGGAAAAAATGCCATTATTATTCCTTCGCATTATGCGCCGGTACAAATGCCGTATTTACCGACGCAAAAGATTCCACCAGAAAGTCCGACGGTAATCGCGTGTTTTCCCGTAGTGGGACGGCATTCTGCGTCCTGTCTCTACACATAATAATTTCTCATTGGATTGAGGAGACTACAACATGTTAGAGCCAAAATAACTCTAGAAGCAAGATAAAGTAGAGATGTCAGCTCTCCATTTCCTTCCTTGTAGAAAATAGAAATTTCTTTATAACTTTTGAGTTTGGAATGCTTCCCTACAAGGCTCTTATCTCTAAGTAAATTTCTGATGTTCTAAAGAAGATGAAGGAGGTGACTATCTCAATGTGTTAATTGACTTTAAGTGAAAGTGAGGGTGAGTCTCCTATGGTCATCTAACTAAAGAGTGAATGAGTTGAGAGAGTTAAAGAGATAATGAGAAGAAATTCAATAGGAATGATGCTGAAGTCACAAACAAAGCTTATCATATTAGTGATGCTTAGAATTTTTGGCAATGTTGTTTGGCACGTGCTGACTCATGAGTATCAAGCTATTATATAAAAGATAAGAGATTATGATATAACTTATTCCATAGTGAAGTATACTGAGGAGGAGCCAAGGATCATGATCATAAAGAGCAAGTTTAAGGAGTTTTATATGAAGTCGATTCTTTGAAGATGGAAACAACAATAAATTTAGAGAACGGAGACTAAAAATAAGAGAATGAAAGAAAATGAAGTTCTTTACATAATTAATAGGCATGTTAGAATTTAAAGATTTAATTATTGAGCTATAATTATGATGATATAATACTTGGTATTGAGCTTGAGAATGGTTAGCATTTATTAGTTTAAAAATATTTAGATCTTGATGCCCTTATATTAAATCTTATCTTGAATTTATGATCAGACACATTAGATTTTGTATTTCTCAAGATGAATTACTTGAGCTATGATGAAGAGATATAGAGGTTAGTTACTCCTAAGATCAAGCTATTGTATACATCATGTAGTATAGTTTTTTTAGGAGGTAGAATGTTCAATTTGCTAGCACAGGTTGGAAAGACATTTGTAGGGCCGGTCATGATGTAATCATCCTATGCATAAAAATTTGAGGAGTACAATAGGAAAATTATAAGGTATTAATATTGGTTTAATTACTTGGTCTGAACTCAATATAAAGGGAGACAAAATGAAGAAATAATAAGTATATATTGTAAATCTATGATGAGTTTTCTTAAAATAGAAAATGCAAAATTTTTTTTTACTCCATTAGAGATCTAAGATGATATTTATTATAAAGTTTTATTTACCTAGATTATATTCACTTTATAAAGAACAAAATTAGGGAAGAAGAGAGATTATCTATAGATTATGAGATTCAAACTCTAGTGGGGATTTAGAGATGGATTTGGTGTAGATTTTGTCTACTTAAGACTACTCTATAAGGATCTAAATTAGAAAAGTGTGGATAGTAATTTTTTGGGGATTAAAATAGTCCTACTATAATAAAAAAAGGGAAGTGACTAGTTAAGAAACTACATATATTTTATTTACTCAGACCAAACTATATTCTTGGAGAACTAAATTGAAGAAAAGATCTATAAAAGATTTGGCGTTAGTTTTGTTTCCAAGACCACACTTGACTCAAAGCTAATGCTCCTGTAGGAAAATTAAGGATAGTGTTTTCATCTATTTTAGATATAATTAATATAAGTTTAGTACTTATATTATAAGCATAGACCATAATAACCTAGAGGATCACTTGCACCTACTAAGGATTTAATGGATCATAGCTGGGTTTTATAGACTAACAAACTTTCATGGTGATTTTTTTACCTCAATTTTATCAGACATAAATCCTAATTAAGCTAACCGAATTAAATCCCTAAATTATCTCCTAGAGTACTCTAATGAACCCAAATAAGATTAGGCACACCAAAACACCTTGGACACATTTGGCCTTAATATGGTCAACTTTAACTTTAGGCTTAATTTAATAAGGTCAAACCTTGCAACTAAGTTAAAATAGCATAGACCTAGTTATCTCATTGTTTTAGTACACTAAAAATTGAACTTAGGCACCCTATAAACTTTGAAAAATGGCTAGAAAACCTTGGGCTAGTGACTAGTGTTTAAATTAGGATTTAAAAAAGTAGTCAAAGCTCTAGCTTTATCTAACCAAACCCCAATCTAGTGACCCTATATAGTATTGAATGACTTATAGAACCATCCATTGTTAATAGTTAATATATTGTTTACATAAGTCTAATCTCTTTAAACTTAATTCAAACATATCATATTACATGAACTAGCTTAATCAAATCACAATTTATTAGATTTGACACAATCCCCCCGTTGGGCTCACTAACTCTTAATGAACGTAATAAATAATAGATTGATTGGAAGACCTTAATTAGATTATTTAGCTAACCTAGATTAGCTTTACCAAAATTAGACGAGCCTAGACTAAACTTAGTTCAACCTTCTTTATCTTGAAAGGTAAGGTTGCATGACATGTATATAGGGGCATGTTTATGGCATAGAAACCACCCACCACAAATATGTTGAAATTATTAGTTTTTCTTTCTTTGAGAATATATATTTGAATCGACCTCCATTACTTTAAATGCCATTGTTATACCACTTGTTTCATGTTAGAAAATTTGAGCTAGTAAAATATGATTAAAATTTGAATGAGGC
The DNA here is from genome assembly GCA_022539455.1 of Dendrobium nobile. Classification (NCBI taxonomy): domain Eukaryota; kingdom Viridiplantae; phylum Streptophyta; class Magnoliopsida; order Asparagales; family Orchidaceae; genus Dendrobium; species Dendrobium nobile. Next base: position 35,049,897 of record CM039731.1, read on the forward strand.
TCTATTTATAAGCTTTTGTATATGAACATTTTAGTAATTTGAATCAGAATCCAAAATACTCCATCATACGTACAATTCATATCAATTTTCTTTATAATGAAGTATTTTTTAGCATTTAAATGCCTTAATGATGTTGAAATTGAGTGATGCTAGGCTCATTAGATTCATCTCATCGGACCGCTTGATTCAGCTATAAACATGTCAAAGTTAGATCAATTCAGACGATTATGATTTTAATTAAAAAAATCATTTAAAGATTGCTACAATATTCATATAAATCAAATGAATTTTCATGAATCATATCACTGCTCACATTTAATTCCTCTTTATTTATTATGCCGACTGAGTTTGATCATTTAGTTATTATACTAACTATATAAAGTTAAGAATTTTGATTATCTAATTTATTTTAAATTGCCAGAGGTCGTGAGCTGTCATAGAATTTGGATTGGATCCATAACCCATTCCAATTTAGCTTCTAAACAAAGCATGGAGAGATCGTTTCAGGTCAATATGAAAAAAAAAAAAAAAAAGGAAAAATATGGCTGATTTTGTTATCCATTAATTATTTAATTTCTATACTACCGAGTCACAAAAACATAATTATTTTACTATATATTTTTTATAATTATTTTACTATATGATAACATTCAGATAGGATATTCTATTTGTTATTACTAATCGCATCTTTTTGAAAAAAAAAAAAAAAAAAACTTATATCCTTTAATTACATTATTAAAGGCTTGATTAATTTATTTTTTAAACTAAATTTTATAGTTAATAAATATTTTTGTTTGATTTATGGTCTTAGGAAAGTGTGGCAATCTTTTCGTAATAAGGCAATAGTATTAAAATATCCTCTACTGAAATTTTATCCATAATTATATTTACGTGTAGACATTTGTGTAGTTGGAAGGTATCATTAAATAAAAAAATGAATTTTATCCATAATTATATCTACATTAAATTTACTCAAAGTCTCAAAATAAATAAATAAATAAATTTTACCACTGAAGTATGAATAACCAGCCATCTTGCTCGCATATGTGTTTTATATTAATGTTAGATAGAAAACTATATATATCATGACACTACTAGATTATTTGAGTTTATTTCCAAAATTACCTCAACCTAGCATAAGGATCGTGAAATCTTTGTTAATGGTAATTTGGCAAATATTAATACAACAACATCAAGCCTTTGTCCCATTACGTGCGGTCGGCTACATGAATCTTTTTTCTCCATTGTTTCATGTTAAAAGTCAAATTATCACTTAAATCTAATAAAGAAAGATCATTTGTAATATTTTATAACTAAGTCTTTTAGTAAAGATTAAAGGCATTAGATAGTAAGGCTTCATTTGGGACAACTTTCTCACTGCTCTACAAAACTTCTTCTTAGTACAAAAATTTCTAATTCAATAAAATTGTGTACTAAAAACTGCTTTAGAAAACAACAAAAAAGCTATTTCAAATGAATCTTATATCTACTTTATGTGGGATATTTCTTATCTTTATCTAGATGGATGAAGGTAAACTTGAATTATGGAGGTCAACCTTAGAATCTAAAGATTTTCGCTTGAGTAGATCTAAAACGGAATATATGGAGTGTAATTTTAGTAGTAATAGACCTAGTGAGGGGATTATGACTTTGGGCGATCAAGTCATTAATAAGAGTACACGTTTTAGATATATTGGATCTATTCTTCAGAGTGATGGTGAAATAGATGGGGATGTTATCAACAGAATTCAAGTTGGATGGTTGAAGTGGAGGAATGCATCATGCTTGTTATGTGATAGAAATGTACCCCTCAAACATAAGGAAAAATTCTATAAGATGGTAGTAAGGCCTACAATGCTTTATGGTGCCGAATGTTGGCCATTAAAAGAGAAGCATAATACTAAGTTAAGTGTGGCAGAGATGAGGATGCTCAGGTGGATGAGTGGCTTTACCCTTAGAGATAGGATACGAAATGAGCATATACATGAAAAGGTTGGAGTTGCTTCAGTAGAAGATAAGGTTAGAGAGAGTCGTCTTAGATGGTTTGGTCACATAAAAAGGCGGCCTTCCGATGACCCGGTTAGGAGAGTAGAGGTATTAGATTTGACTTATGTTAAGAAAGGTAGGGGTAGACCTAAAAAGACTTAATTAGAAAATATTATTAATGACCTTTCTTTATTAGATTTAAACGAGAATTTGACTTTTAATATGACACAATGGAGAAAAATGATTCATGTAGCCAACCCCACATAGTGGGATAAAGGCTTGATGTTGCTAATGTTGTTGTATCTAGATGGATGAATGATTAATTTTATCTTAAATCGTATGATAAATTCCATATCTCACTCTCACCATATGAGTTTTCAAATCATTACTTCGCTCTAATCATATAATGATGAGAAAATAAATAATGAGTATTTATACTAAGTTATAATCAATCTAATGTATTGCTTCGACCTTAATATCTCATTATTGCCTCAAAATATAAATTACACCAAGTCACCAAGTTCAAGTATTTTTTATCCATCATAAGAACATAGCATAGAACATAATTAATTATTCTTCTTCATGCATTTGTGATTACTACAAAGAATTAATCTTTAAATAATTTTTAGAACTAAAAGTTATATAATAAGGATTTGTTGTGCATAATTTATGCTTGATTGAATGATTCTATGTCATAATAATAACTAAAATCAAGTATGTTTGGTTCCCCAATTATTTTTGATTGAGAGGCATCAGCCATCATTGCATTTAACAAAAATCTCATCCAGTCATTATCCACAAGGAAAATTAAACATTTTCTTAATATTTTAACCACCACAAATTTTCTTGTAGCGGTTTTAAACCCAGTGCGAAGTAAGGGAGAGCCGAGCTTCAAATCAAGTATAAGATTGGGAATTAGGGATTCGATCTAAGGGTGGGGTTTCACCAGTGGTTAAAATCGAGGTAAATTGCACCGGTTAAAACCGGTGTGAAATAAGGGTTTTGACAACAGTTTTAAAACCACCCCTAACTACTGTTGTGAAAAATCTTTTTTTTTTTTTTTGTAGTGCTTGTATTATTACAAGAAATAACCTACTACACTGGCCACTTATTATCACAAATAATTTGCAATAAATAAATCTTAATCAAATCACTATAGGCTTGTTGCGTCCTGGAATATTCGCGGCGGTAGAGAAATATATGGTTTAACGTCTTAGCATTGTACGAAGATTCAGCACACAAGCAGATAAGTGAGGGGGTGAAACATTCATAAGAGACACCAGAGTTTTTACGTGGAAAACCCCTAAAAAGGGGGAAAAACCACGGGGCCTGACCCAGTTTGAATGAATCCACTAGTATTTATAGTCGTTACAAATGAGGCTCTTCCTTGGGAGAAGGCCTTGGATTGATGTAGCAAATGTACATCATGCAGATTGCATTACATAGTAGGAATTACATATACATATTTGTATGGTCGGAAGGACCGTAGTCAGCAGGAGACCGGGGTCAGAAAGACCGTTGTCTGTTGATGGACGTCGGAAGGACCATAGTAGGCGACGAAGGCCTGAAGGACCGTAGTCGGCAGGAGACCGGGGTCAGAAAGACCGTTGTCGTAGGGTGGTACTTTGGTAGAACTCTGGACGTTAGGTAGTGGCCCAGCAAAAGTCCAGGCCTTAGGTGGTGTTCCGACAAAGCAACGGCGTAAGGTGGAAGTCTAGCGGAGGAGAGGGCCTTTGGCGAAGATGAGGGCCTCTGGCGAAGGTGAGGGCCTCAGATAAAGGTGATGGCCTCAGGTGTTGGTGAGGGCCTTTGACGAATGTGAGGGCTTCTGGAGAAGGTGAGGGCCTTAGATGAAGACATCAAGCCTGAAAGTCGGGCCTTGAGCAGAACGTTGGGCATGAATGTCAGGCCTTTAGTAGCACGTCGGGCCTTGAGATGGTGGTGCGGCGAAACTCCGACGGTGGTCCGGCGAGGCTCTGGAGGTGGTCCGGCGAGGCTCCTGTGGTGGTCCGGCGAGGCTCCTGCGGTGGTCCGGCGGTGGTCCGGCGAGGTTCCGGCGGTGGTCGAGGAGGAGCTTCTTCCTTCCCTTCCTTCTCCTCTTCCTTCTCTTCTTGCTTGAGTCCCCCTCTCATGAGAAATGAAGGCTCTATTTATAGATTTTCTGGAGTGGCATAGCCTGTAAATAGGTGTGAGATTAGGGGCGAATAGGAAGTGGTCAAATGGATGGCCGATATTGAATCCTACGATCGTGCACCGTTCGTTGGACATTTGAAGGCCTTAGTGATGTCGGAATTCTGTGATCTTGGGCTCGTTGGACTCGTCTCGTCGAGTCGTTCGATTCGAGTATAAGCTAGTCAAAATCGGAGACCGTTTGGTAACTCAAATTGCTGTTTGAACCTTCCGATAGCACTTTGAGCCCTTGATTTGGACTCATTTGGGCTCGGATTGGGTTGAACTTGGTGTCGTCGGTTTCGTATTTCTGAGACGCTCAGTTCGACTATAAGCTTGTTGAAATCGGAGTTTGGGTGCTCTCGGAATTAATTTTTGAAGTTTCCAACTAGCTTTTGCCTCGAGATTCGTGCCCGATCAAGCTAATCTTGTGATGCCGTATCAAGGCTAGCAATCAAATACAATGTAGGTTCTAGGAAAGATTTGCAATAAAAAGGTGACATATAAACATGTACGAGGTAGCTAACTTACTCCAACTATACATGAGCTGATAGCTTTAGCCCATGGACTCATTAACTTGGAGTCAATGGTTCCACACAACAATGGAAAGCTATGTTCTATTACTGTGAGTTGGCTCAGCATAACTTTGTAGCCCTAAAGAGTTGTATGTTTTGAGTTTATGAATGACAGATCTCTCAGTATTTTTAAGTAAATCTTGAAAGCTTATAGTGCGCCATCATGTTTGCTCTGCTAGGGTTTCCTCATGCCCTAGCCGCCTTCCCCTTCACCTGGGAGACCTCCATCGCCTGCTTCAGGGAAGTTCGCATATCCCTTTTTAGTATTTTGTTGTGTGTTTTCAATCCTTTTTCAGTCTTATGGCGCTTCCTCGATTCAAGGACTCAAGTATTTTGAATGGTTCTGCTTCTTCCCTTTCCTTTAAGTAGGGGTGTCAATATTTGACACGACACGAAAACCCGACCCGAACCCGACCCGATTTAAAAACGGGTCAGGTTCGGGTTCACAAATTCGACCAGTTTGAAAAATGGGTCGGGTTCGGGTTGACCCGACGGGTTGCCGGGTCAACCCACCAACCCATTTAACATGAATTACCGCACTGCCCAGGCTGCCCGCGCTTCTGCCCGCGACCTGCCCGCCCAGCTATCCGCGTGACAACGCCAGCAGCGCACCGCCGCTCGCCGGCCGAGGCCGCCCGCGCACGCGCTGAGACCGCCGTCGCATCCCTAGCGTGACCCGCTGTCGCTGGACGCCGAACGTCGCTGCCGTCGGACGCTGCTGCAGCGCTGAAGGCTCGCTGATGCCGCGAAGCTGCTCTCGGCCTTACCATGTCCGCGGGTCGGGTCGGGTTGACCCGAACCCGAAGCGGGTCGGGTTTGGGTCCAGTAAATCGACTCGTTTGTGAAAACGGGTCGGGTTCGAGCTGACCCGACAATGCCGGGTCATTTCCGGGTTCGACCCGAACCCAACCCGTGACCCGAAATTGACACCCCTACCTTTAAGGATGTTTTAACTAGTGCTTCTCCTAATTCAATTTCATTCCTCAATCTTAAAATTTCTTCTCGTCATGGTTTACCGGTAATGTGGATTTCAGAAGAGGAAATCCAAGCACTCGATGTTCCTTTCAAATTCGCGTTAGTGGGTAAGTTTATAGGCCATGGACCATCCATTGATGCTATTAGAAAATTTTTCTTCAATATGAAATTAAATGGTGACTGCTCGGTCATTGTCCTCAACCCCAAGAATGTTTTGCTTAAGTTTTTTAATGACATGGATTATTGCAGGGTGTTTGCTCATCGTTCTTACTTGGTGAGTAAATGTTTTATGAAATTGGTCAAATGGATGCGTTTTTTTTTGGACATTGAGGTTAAATCACCTATCATCCCTATTTGGATTTTGTTTCCAAATATGCAGGCTCACCTTTTTGCTCCGTGTATACTCCATGGCCTTGGTTCCCTCTTCGGTTGACCATTAAAAAATGATAACACAACTTATTATGGTTTGTGACCGTTTGTTGCTCACGTCCTAGTAGAACTAGATGTTACCAAACATTTCCCTCATAAAATTTGGGTTGGCCCAGATAACTTAGGTTACATCCAGTCTGTGATAATGTATGAATTCCCTACTTATTGTGTGCATTACAACTCATTAGGCAACTCGAAGGTGGAATGCCATGTTTTACATCCACACCTTAATAAATCTACTTATGCTATCCGCATCCTTTTGTTCATTCCTCTATGGTTGTTGGTGATAATGAGTTGCTTGGGTGTGGGAAAGTATTGTTGAGCTTCCCTTGGTTGTGAATGATTTGTCTGAACCCATGGCTTTGGACCCTGTTGCCCCTGTGGTTTTGAATGTTGGTGTCATTACCTCAAAAAATTTGTATATTGATAACAGTAATGATGGTGTCTTATATGTTCTTGCCTCTAGGGACCAGTGTGATGTGGTTGGTGAGGATTTGGATTTTCTTGTACAAGAGGGGGCTGATGTCTTATAGGACGTTGGTGTGGTTAATTTGGAATTGTGTAATGTCAATTATGTAAGACTAAATGATTCCACTTGTGATATGGTTGATGTTAAGCTATACCTCCTTTTCCCATTGTTTATGAGGGGAGGGAGTCTGTTGTTGATATTCCTGTAGCTATTATTTCTAAAGAGGTGTTATAAGATCACTTGAATTCACATGATACTTGTCTATCTCAAATTGATTAGATTGATGACTACTACTCACCTGGTAGGGGTGAGGGAGATGAGCCTAAGGGGGGTTTTAATGAGATGCTTAATTTGAATGCGATCGTATAGTGGAGAATGCCTTCTCTCAGGGGGGCGGAAAACGTCATCGTCGCAAACACAAAAGATAGTAACTCTGGTTGGGGGTTATTACATGGTTTGATGGTAGTTTTGGATCTAATAGAGTTGTTTTGGGAGATTCTTGGTTGTGAATTCTCTGCCTACTTGTTGCTGTCGTGTTTGATATTTTGATGGACAATGATGAGGCATGTTTCCTGCCCGACCCTTGGATGGCACAAGCTTGTTTTGGCAACCTTAGCCGTTGTAGCTCGTCCGGTTTTGATGATTTTTGATGGACTTTCAGCTTTTTAAACTTCTAGCTGATTCTTACTTTCCCTTCTTAGATGGCCCAAGCCTGGCAACTGGGTGGCGTTTCTAAGTCCAGCTGCCTTAAGGGATTTAATTTTCTTTGTATTTCAGACTAGTTGGCATTTTGTTGTTCTCTTTTCTTGCACTCTTTTGGTTGTGTTTCTTGTTTTGGCCTCCTATTGGCCATGATTGTATGGTCTCTCACTTTTTTGAATAAAAAAAATATTTTGCAAAAAAGAAAATTACAAAGAATGACGGATGAGTATGAAACCAATAGCTTGAGAGTCGGTGGCTCTGGCACTATTAAGTCCTTACGTGGACACGCAGTGGCACTCAGTTGGAGTTGATGGCCAACTAATTAAAAGTGTGAGCATCAGCGTAGGAAAACTCACAAATAGGCATTATCGTGAATATCTGAGCAAGCACGCACACGCCACTTTGGAACGTGTAGGAAGCAAAGCAATTTTTTCCAGTAGTAGATTTTAAAGATAGTTCTAATCTTGAGAAAACTGGAGTAGAAAAATTTGATCTTTTGTACTCACCAATATTTATCTCAGCTGTATGGGAAAAAAATTTATTTATTTCCCCATCCATTGTGCTTTAGGAGTCAAGCTTATTTGTGAGCCGGATCGGGCTCTTATGAGTTGAGCTCGATGAGCTAACGAGTCAAGTTTGAGCCAGTCCCGACTTGACTCGTTAGCTCGTTGGTCGACTAGTTTAAAAAATATTAATATAAAATATACTTAAAATATATTGAAATTTAGATTTTTAAGTACAAAATTGTTGAAAATATTTGAAAATTATATCTCAATTTTTTATATTTAGTGATTTATTATTATTTTTCTTATAATTTCTCATTTTTTTATCATTTTATTATAATAATTTGTTTAAATCATAATTATTTTCTCTTTTTCATAATAAACAAGCCGGCCCAAACTCGTTGAATAAAGCTGGGGTTCGACTCGAACTCGTATTTGATTAATTAATCAAGCTCAAGCTCAAGTCAATGATGGCTCTAGCTCAGCTGGAAGCTTACCATTAGAAGAAGCTCATATAAGACAAAAGTTTTGGTATTTGGTCTGCTTCCATCATCACATGTTCTGATTTGTTGCCTAGCATGCTTTCTCTGCTTGAAAACCTCAAACAATAAAGGATGTATGATCTGTTCATAATTCACTGAGAAAAAGTCAAGTTAGAAAGTAAAAAAAATCATAAACAAAAATGTAGAGAGATTTAAAAGAAAAGAAATAATTGCAGATTTCATTTTAAAATCAATTTTTTATATGCTATATTAAGGCTTTGTTTGAGACGATTTTCTTATTGCTTCGTAAAGCAGCTTTCTAATATAAAAATTAAGAAAACAATTTTAAGAAACAGTAAGAAAGCTGTCCCGAACGAAGCCTAAAATTGAGGAAAACTGCAAATCAAATTGAATTAACTATGTGAAGTATCAAAGTAGACCCTTTGACCCGAAATTGACCCGAAAGTGACCCGATTTTGACCCGAAAACCCGATTTTGACCCGAAAACCCGATTTTGACCCGGCAACCCGAGATTGACCCGTTTTTGACCCGAAAAGAGGAGTTTGACCCGTTTTTGACCCGAAAATTAGCCATTTTCTTGTTGGAAACGGGTCATTCGGGTCGGGTCGGGTTGACCCGGACCCGAAGCGGGTCGGGTTCAGGTCACGAAAACTGACCCGTTTTAAAAAACGGGTCGGGTTCGGGTTGACCCGAATAGTGCCGGGTCAGTTTCGGGTTCGACCCGAACCCGACCCGTGACCCGAATTGACACCCCTACATTTACCCAAGCAAATGGGAACTAATAAGTAATAATGCTAGAAAAATATTGATTCTTCTGCTGACTTAAGCTTCGTTTGAGATAATTTTTTTAAATTTTTATAAAGTTGTTAGAGAGAAAGTAATATTTTAAAGCTGTTGTAGAAAGTAGCTTTTAAGTATAAATTTTTTTGAAAAATAGTTATCAAATAGAAATCATGATTGTGATCTGAAAAGTAAAGCAATAAGAAAATTGTTCCAAATTTAATCTTAAGCACCAATTGATAAAGAGGTTAAAAATGAGTATATGAAGATGAGTATGCTATACTCCTAAAATAATTTTATACAAATTATTTGAGCTAAATTTTTAGGTGACAAAATAAATAAAATTTTTATTTGCATCTACTCATGTGACAAGATTCTTTATTTTTTAAAATATAATATGTCTCAAAGAAGAATATTAATGTAATTAACTAATTATTTATAGCCCAGTTAATTAATCGTAATATTTGTGCTTTATGGAAAATAAATTAATGTAAGGAGGTGTTTGGTATCAGATTGGATTCAATTAGTAGGAATTAGTAAATATTGTAAATCCAGATTTAGTAGATCCTAGGTTGATAAAATCCTGAAAAATGTTTGATATGATAAATGTTAAATCCTGTTAAATCCAAAGAAGCTGTTTGACAACATATTACATGATTTAAAATAGTTGGAGATTTAAAATTGAAGAAGTAATATTAAATAACATCAATATACCTGTTAGAAATTTGAGATAACTCTATACAAAACAATAAATCAAACTTAACATCATACAATATAAACTATTAAAAGCATAAAGAGTACATGACACCATGAATAAATATTTTTGACGCCAATTCACTAATACATGATAGTATACTGCAACATAATAGAGAAGTTGATATTTATTGCATTGGAGAGTATCTTCCTCATGATAATCGATTTCTTTGACAATTTATTTGAAATAAAAAAAATCAAAAAATAACAAAATAATGTATTCAAATGTGAAAATATTGTAAATGCATACAAAAATCCTTACCCAAGCATTCCACATATATGTTGCGATGCCATGCCTTATCGCTCTCCCTGAATTCTTTCTCTTTTTGTCGTATGCAAGTTTGGATCTTCATCTGAAATGTCAACTTCGCCACGTTCAGTATCATGCTCCATTTCTATCAGTGACATATTAAAACGCATATCATGTTCATGATATCTACTTATAAAGTTGTATAAAACTACACAAGCAATAACCAAATCAGCTTGAACACTAAGAGGAAACTTTCTCATGTGCAGCAACACTTGAAAATGCTCCTTCCAAATTCCAAAGATCCTCTCTACCACATTCGAAATTGGGCATGTCGATGATTAAATAAATCTTACTGATGTGTACATCTTCTAGTTTTACTTCCTTGATAATCAGGTAGGTGATATCAATATCCTTGAAAATGAGCAATCAACTTATCAGTATTTGTGTAGCATTAATCAACCAAGTAATAATGATTCCAGGGCACTCCAATTTGACCTTGCTCCATAGTTCATCTTAGCACACATCTACATTAGAACCTTCCCACCTAGTTGCTACATACACGAACTGTCTATCAAATAACACTACAACCGCCATTACATTCTGCAAAGTGAATCCCTTACGGTTGCAATAACAATTCTGTAAGTTGTTATTGACTATTGCAGATATATGTGTGCCGTCAATTCCACCAAATGCATTCTTGAAGTAAGGGTAAAACATTGTATTTGAACGTACATAAGGACGACATTCTGCATCTCACTGGGTAAATTAACAAATTTATTTGTGAATGATACAATAGCACGTAGAACCATATTGAAGTATCAGCTAATTATTTCCAGTGAATGTTAAAAGAATTCACAAACTGCCGATAACTATAAGCATGCAAAACTCCTCGCAAGAATATATCTAGTTGTTCAACTGCAAGCAAATTCTTTATGTTATGTAAATTCCCACATATTACTAGTAGATCTCTTCGGCTTACGAAGGCATCTGGAGGTAACCTGAAGCATTAGTACGCTCTGACCGGATGACCAACAAGGACATCAAGAACATATTGATGTCCAGTATATATCCTATCAAACATTGGTCGCTGATTGATTGTTCATCATTCGAGGAAGAATTTTCTTGAATAAGAGATATAGTAATTTTAGCAATAGCATTGTTAACTTGAAGCTATAAGTCTACCATGTCACATAAAACATCAGGGAATACTCTACGCAAGTAATTAGATATAGCTGCATAATTAAATGCATTTAAATTCATTAATTAAAATTAAATTGGAAAGCAAACTACAACCAAACAACAAGAAGCAAACAATAAAAATCAAACTACATGAAGCAAACAACATAAATCAAACAAAGTGAAGCTTATAACATAAAACAAACTAAGTGAAGCAAACAACATAAGTCAAATAACACAAATCAAACTACATGAACCAAACAACTATAACTAAACTTTTGCCACATAAACCGTGGATGCGTGCTAATAACATATTCTATCCATTCGGTTAGAACATCCCCTTCCCAAGTCATGAATATTGTTTTGTTATCCTTATTTTATTTAAGCATGTATTGAATAGCTAAGAGAGCTAGCTTTGTCAAGTTTTCTAACTGCCCTAACTTTGCCAAACAATCGGTCATAATATAAGGATCATTTCGTTCAACTGTCTCTTTAAATACAAATGCATTCCTATTTGACTCAACTAATAGTTCATTAAGATTTTGCAATCCATTCTTCCTATTGGGACATCTTGTTGACCTGGTCAGTTTTTCGCTAGATCTTTTGTACCTAGCATAGGACTTGGGTCAATTTCCTCACTTGGATTTATTTCTACAGCGTTAGGTAGGTTGCTGTGTGGAGTTCCTTCCATGTCGTAGCTTACACCATTAGCAACTATGAACTTGTCTTTGAAGTGTGGGGTTTTGTCATTGATTAATTTTACCATGGATTTTGTCAACTTACTAGATCTTGCACCAGTTCCTATTGCAATGTTCTCTGCATAAATCTTCTTGAAAATATCATACTAATGAAAGGGATGTCTTCTAAATCGAGTTAGCTTTGAGTTAACCTACAATTATAAAATTTGGTTAGTTATGATCATAAAATTTATGTATTGCATGCATTACTAAATAGAAAAAATAATACCTCATGAATTTCCTCCCACAACTCATAGGTAGCTACAGGGATGTGTAACTCCTCATCTCAACCCCATCCGCAACGGTTTGTCAGTCGATAAAGTGTTCTAAAATCAGCTTTTATGTTTTTAAATCGTATAATTACAAAAGATTCTATATAGTTTTAGCCTAGATGCATGTTTAATGAAGCCACTAAGCTTGCCTATTGTTTCTTCCGCATATATATTCCCATTAACATATTGTTCTAATAGCAGCTCGCCTAGAACAACGTTATGATCTTCTAGCCACTTAGGATTTCGAGTTGTGCTTTTGGGTTGGCTGGAGTAAATAGAGATGTCATCACCGGTACGATGTGAGTTACTAGAGCTAGGACGTCCAACTCCTTTGTCTTTTTGGAATTTCTGCATTTTTGTCAAACATTAATGAGGAAAATATTTCTATGAACTTTAAAATCTGTCCAACCAAGTGCATTAATTTTTAACCTTCTTTTATAAATTTTTACCAGTCTTATGTAAGTAGATATAATTTGATGACTCGTTGTCGCTCACACATGCTACATGCATATCGACGAAACATAGATTTATATTACAAGAGCATTCATTTATTCGCACGATGACATAGCATATGATCAAGAAAACACTCAATAAACCACACAATAAATTCTATTTGTCAATCAAATTAGTACAAACTTTCCACAATTTTCAAATGCATTTAATTTGGATCTATGATATTATTCAACACATAGTAAGTTATGCTCTTTCAAAAAAAATTTACATAAAACTCTCATTTAGTAATTTCCCAAACTAGCTTCTTCAACTTTCATGGATGTTTTCATCTTTAACTAAATATTCTATTAATTAAACTGTTAAATATCCTACAAATTATTATTTTTAATTAGACATAATCCTAAGGAGGAAACATAAATTTAACTAGGCTGAAATCACTCTCTCTAGCAAGAGGAATAATTTACTTTTTTGGGTAATTAAGTGACAAGGCACACCTTACAAACACGAATTCATATTAATCCTCAAACCCAAGACTGCTCGAACGGGGAGCGAAACTTTCAACCAACCGGCCCAGGGATGAGATGAATAAAGGAAAAAAACTGCCAAAATTTTCCAGACATTAGAGGTTGAACATGCTTATATAAAGCAAGAAAGCAAGAATCCACACAATAAACTCAAAAAGATGTGGCAACACATTATCGTTATTTTAGGTATTGCCGAGCACTGGATAAAAAAAAGTTTCGGTGGTTGGGGCTACTTGCGCAACGTTGAGAGGGATTCGACAGGAATGCTACGGAAGCGGCTAGGGCAAGGGATTAGGATGAAGCTATGTCTTCCATGTAGATAAAGAGTTCATGCGACGCTTTGCGACACGAGTGCCGTGGGAAGAACTTCAGCAACTATAAATCATGTTAAATCCGTTGAAGGATGGGATAAGGATTTACACTGATTTACTGGGATCTATGTCGTAAATTCGTAAATTCCGGATTTACGGATTCACATGATTTACACAGAATACGTTTGGCTGGGTTTACTTTAAATCATACTTAAAACTACAGCCAAATCTCATACCAAACATCCCCTAAATGTTTTATATTAGTTTTAAAATAATTATTTTTTTAGCAAAACAATTGTGTTCGCTGCAATCAAGACTCCGGCGATGCTCCTCGTTGACACCCGAAACAACTGTGCTCTCGAATAAATTTACCACCACCTAATAATTTCCTTTGAAGTCAATACTCCCACGCCACCAGTTGCCGGAAGGCACGGATTCCTAAACTAAGCGCAAATTGCTGCTTTTCAGCCCATCTCATCTCGATCGACTCCAAGAAAGCAAGAAAGCAAGAAAGCGGGTGGAGAGAGAGAAAAGAGGCAGGCAATGGATAACAGCTGTACGATGCTGTGGGAGATCATCGGCCCTGGTGTGTCTGGAGCGGTTTTCGCCGCGGGGTGGTGGTTCTGGGTTGACGCCGTCGTTTGTAGCGCCGTCAAGGTGTCCTTCCTCCATTATCTTCCTGGTACGGATGCTTAATTCCTCTCTCTTCTTTGTTTTGCTCGTGGCCTACTTTCCGTCTCCGGTGTATATTAGGGTTTCTTTAGCTCCTTACGGTGGTGATTTTCTAGGAATTTTCGCATCTCTTTCGGCTGTCATGTTCAATTCTGTCCGGAAAGAGGATATCTCTTACGACTACTATTCCCCCTATGGGGATTCCGAGTGGAGGTTAGTTCTTTACTTTACAATTTTAAGAAATGTGAAATTGATACAATTTGAAATTTTAAAGCTTGAAAGTGAGGTTTTGAAGCTTGATGAAGAACATGTTTTGAATCTGGGTGGTTTTTAGTTTTCAACCTACATTTTTTGGATAATTAATGCTTGTGTTGGAGAGTGAAGGAAGCCATCCATCACTTAGTTTATTGATGAACAATGGAATTGTGATTGTATTATAAACTTCAATGCATTGTACTATGCACATTCGTGCATGACACCATGTCAGGCCTACCAAGCTTTGCGCCGGTGGCACTCATGGGGTTATGGTGAAGATTGTTAAACAATAATATCATTAGTCCCCCTTGAAGTGTTGATGCAAAATATTTATCAAAACTTCTAGTATTGGTGGTTGCAATCATGCATCACACCATGCATTTGCTTAGGGAAAACATATATACACATCATGAAAAATCTCCAAACTTTCATTGTCAATCAACCACAGATGAGAAAATTTAAGTTGGTGGTCATTCAATCACAAAGCTTATGCTAAAACTAATGAAAGAAAATCAAATTTAAATTTTACTAGTGTTAGGAAATTCCCCAAAAGTGGTGTGTCGTGATTTGGCTCGGTTGTGGTGAGAAGTAGGTAAGGGTTTGCTAGGATGTCACCATAAGTGATATAGAAGGAGATAAGTAAATTGTGGTGAAAATTAGGGGTTTGGGCATCACCCCTTTATGATGTGCCACAACATAATCCAAATGTGGTGAAAAGTAAACAAGAGTTAACTAAGTCTAAAAGTAAGATTGGATTTACTACATAGAGTTAATAAAAATTGAATGGGGATATAAGAATTGAACTTAATAATTATTAGAAGAATAAATATAGCTTTTTTGCAAGAAAGTAAATGGAAAGAGGAAAATTCATGGATGTTGGAGAATGTTACAAGTAGTATATGGTGGAAATGTTAATGATTCTAATGAAGTTGAGATAGGTAAAATTGTTTAGGTGAATAGATATAGTGAGGAGATGATTGTTATTAGGATAATTATTTGTAAAAAACATTACAAATACTATTGATGCTAAGCTTCTCAAGTTGGTGTAGTAGATAATTTAAAAGCTATATTTGGGAAGTAACAAATGAACTGCAATAATACTTATTTGATGAAGAAATAATGTTTATTAGAGGTGATTGTAATGGACATATAAGTTCTCGTGGGCAGGGAGCTTCCATAAACCTTCCTTTTATAAGGGGTAGGAATGGACATATAAGCACTCGTGGGCAAAATTTTCGTAAGCCTTTCTCTGGTAAAGGGAGGAGCCCTATTAAGTTTGTGAGATTCGTCTGGTAGCACCTTCTTAAAGAGTTAACATCTAAGGAGCTCTCTCTTATGTAAAAGTGGATTGAAGCTTTTAGTGGAAGATTCATCAAGATGCACCTCCTTGCTATAGTAGCATGAGGGTGACCTTACTAATGCTCTAGTATTATGATTGACTAAAAGTCACCTCACATGAGGGATAGCCTGCAAAGGGAAAACACCTAAAATAATTGTCCCATTATTAATGACTTTGACATAGCGGACTATTCAACCTTGTTAGCACTGGAGTACAAACCTTGTTAGCACTCGAGTACAAATTCCTATAAGGAAATCAAGAGGCCTATTGGGGTTAATTGGCTGTTCACATTACTCTCCAATTGGGATGTTTAAATGGAGTTATGAGTAGATTTTATTGATGGAATAACTAAGTAGTTTGATTGATTATAGTTATTACTTGTGCATATGGTGAAAGTTTTAACTTTGCATTGGATTGGGATTTGACCAGATGACTACTTTACGAGAAAAAAAAGAGTGCATATTATGAAATTTCTTAGTAGTTCTAGCATTCATCGATCCTCTTCTTTAAGGGAAAATAAATTAGAATTTCTTAGGTCTACAACCTTTAAGTCTACAACCTTTTCTCTATTTAGAGTCTTTACTTTGCTCCAGTGATTATGATGGCAATATATCTTTGACCTATATCAACTTTTTTCTTTAGTGTCAACTGTGGCATGACCAAAGCTTACACTTCAATCCAATCATAAAGGTACACATTTAATCGTTCTCAAACATTTCCCTTCGTAGTTGTAGAGGCAAAACATTGAAGAAGGCAAATCTAATATTAGTTCCTTGAGAGCCCTTTATTTTTAGTCCTTCAAAAGGACTTGGAAAGAGGAAGAGAGTTCAACAACAACAACAATATCAAAGCATTTATCCCACTGTGGGGTTGGAAAAATATCTTAAAAAGTAGAATATGATTTGGGCTTTTAGTAGAATATTTAGAAATAATGAGAATTTATGCAGACCATAAAATCCATAATCCGAATGCAAGCATGGATCTTGAAGCAAGGTTGATTGAAAACCTAAAAAATATTGATAAACAATAGAGAAAATCTTAATATCCAAGCATACAATCATGGAAGAAGGCCCCAATTCACACACATGTTCTAATCACTAAAATATGATGATATAGGTTGACCACATTTTGTCCAAGGTTTAAAATTGCATAATGGGATATTTAGCTGTTTTTCATCGAGGTGAGGTGCAAGTCTGAAGGAGTTTTGAGGCATAAGCCTTTACAATAAAAAAATCACATAAAGTTAAGTTCCTAGTAAGACGTTATATATTAACATCTCGACCTATTGATAGATTAGAAAATAACATGTTAATATTCTAACATAGTAAGATAATATAAATTTGGTATATATTAAGTAACAAATTATGCAAGCTTCATAATATCAAGTAATAAATTTTGCAAAGTGAAGATATAATGAAAACATCAAAATATCATAAGATAACAAAGTAGGTGTGATGCGGAGCATAATATGATAGTGGACATGCGGACCATCTTATCCTCATGTTCTCTGGGAAGTTTGTTAGAAAATTCCCACTAACTTTGCTATTATTAGTATTTTAGTAATTATTACGTTTTTCTCTGTTTTGTTTTATTTGGTAGAAGGCGGACGGGATAAAGGAACTATATTAGAATGGGTTTTAGAGTTTGGCTGTATTCTCTGTTTTTAAAACTTGAAATTACTGCTTCTTCAGTAACCCGTGTGTTACTGTTCTATCAATTTCGATCTATTTGCTTTGTTCATCTTGCAGATTCCTACATCAGTATTGGTATCAGAGCTAGATGGCGGAAAGCAGTAGGTGGGTGGCTCCTGGGAATGACAACATCTTGGAAGCTCTATGGGTGGAGCATAATAATCTGGCGCAACAGACGGATGATCTGGCCACGTAAGTTCATCGATTTTACGGTGAACTGAGGCAGGAGCTAAGGGCGATTCATGATAGATTGGACCGACTTCAACCAGTCCAAGCAGCTTACACCACAGTTGGAAATGCTGTGCGGCGAGGAGCTGAGGCTGGAAGGCAACGCCTAAGAGGTTCGCAAAACTTCGACACATCATATTCTGAAGACGAACTGGAGCGTCTCAGAAATTTGGACATGTCGGATTCAGAGGGTGAAGTGAACTATCAAAGGAGAAGAAGGCCAAGGGAGGCGGAGAGACAACCGAATGAGTTCAGGGTGAAATTAGACATACCGCAGTTTGAAGGTAAATTGCATATTGAGGACTACTTGGATTGAGAACAATCGGTTGAAAACTTTTTTGAATATATGGAGATTGACCCAACCAAACAAGTTAAATATGTTGCTTGTCAACTTAAGGGGGGAGCAAGTGCTTGGTGGCAGCAAATGTTGCAATTGAGACGTTGGGAGGGTCGTAGACAAATTTATAGTTGGCACCGAATGAAACAACTGTTGCGGGGACAGTATCTGCCGACTGATTATGAACAAATGTTGTATTTATAATATGAGCATTGCAGCCAAGGCAATCGAACTGTTAATGATTACACAGAAGAATTTTACCGCTTAAGCGCTCGGAATAATCTAAACGAGTCCTCCAATCAACTAGTGGCAAGGTACATCGGGGGACTGCAAGAGGCGATTCAGGAACGTTTAGAGCTTAATACCGTTTGGTCATTATCACAAGCAGTGAACTACGCGTTGAAGGTAGAGATGCAGTTGCTAAAACATAGTCGTGGTAGTCAAAACAAACCGCCTCCAAAACTTATGGATGAAGGTTCTAAGCATGGTTTAAAATTGCGCAATATGAGGCTCGCCTTTGCGCAATTCCAATAAAAAACGCCTCGATGCTTACGCCTCGTGTTTTTTTTATGAGGCTTGCACCTCAACTTGGTTGAGGCCCGCCTCGCCTCACTGGCATGAGGCTTACTCCTCACGCTATATTTATTAAAACTTACATAAATCTTGAAGTAAATGCCTGACATTAGACTCTATATGAGAGGAGGAAGGGAAGAGACAGTTCATCATAATGATGATTCAAATGAAGAACCCCTTAGTGATGATAGTGCTGATGACTTATGAGTTCTTATGTGATATGTCATTGCTATTTATTTTTGGAAATTGAAATTATATTTTAATGAAAATAATACTGAGATTTGGGAAAGATAGAATTTTGAGTTGAACTATTTTTCATGTTGTCTTATTATTGGGATATTTTGATTTCACTTCATATCTTATGCTTTTTTATGTTTTATATTATTCATTCATTAGTATATAAAAAATTATCATTTTATGTTTACGCAATCTTTTGATTTTGAGGCTTACGCCTCAAAACGCCTTGAGGCTTACGCCTCGCCTCACGAATGAAAAACGCCTCAATACCCGAATATGCAATTTTAAACATTGGTTCTAAGAACTCCAACCCAATAAGTCCTCAAGCTCATAAATAGAGCACATCCAATCCGGCAATTGGGGGCAATAGAACAGTAGACACAAGAGCATTGCAGAAAACCAAGGTGCCGACTAGGGAGAATCCATATGCTAAAACTACAAATATTAAATGCTTTCGTTGTTTTCAATTGGGACACAAATCAAATGAATGTCCAAGTAAACCATAGTTGCAACTTGCAGAGGCGAGCGCAGAAGATGACATGGATGATTAAGAGGCGGATGGGGATAATATACCTGAAGATGTAATTGGCGATGAAGGAGAGCTGCTTGTCTGTGTTATTCAAAAGTTGTTAGCTCTCAAGCAACCCAATGCTTCGCAACGAAATGCCCTGTTTCGGACTAAGTGCAACATCAATGGGAACATTTGCGACCTACTAATTGATAGTGGGTGTACATAGAATGTGATGTCGAAGGCCATGGTGCAAGCTTTGCAACGCAAAACAATAAAAAATTCCAATCCATATAAGATAAGCTGGGTAAAAAAAGGCATGGAGATGACAGTGACAGATATGGGTATCATTTTCTATTGGGAAACATTATGTAATTGAAATATTATGTTATGTACTAGAAATGGATGTGTGCCACATCATCCTTGGGAGGCCGTGGCAATATGATATCAGAGCAATTTACGACTATCGTGCCAACGCTTATGCTTTTGATTGGAAGGGTCGCCGACTACTTTTGATGCCCAACAATATAGGACATGAACAAAATAATAAAAATAAATAAAACGGCCTTGTTCTCAGTGTCGGCAACCGCATTGTTAAATGCTTGGAAGGAATCATCAAGTATTTTAGCCCTAATTGTGAAGGAAATAGTGGCCGATAGCGATCTAGATTCCAACCTACCAGAAGAAATTCAAGGCTTGTTTAAACAATTTGCTGATGTGTATTCGGAAGTGCAGCCCGCAGAATTGCCCCCTCTGAGAACTATTCAACATCAAATTGATTTTATACCAGGTGAACCTTGCCAAACTTACCTCATTACAAGCTAAGCCCAACTGAAAATAAAATTTTGCAACAAATAGTGGATGAACTGCTGGAGAAGCAACTAATTCAGCATAGCTTAAGTCCGTGTGCAGTCCCCGTCTTGCTAGTGCCAAAAAAAGACGGGAGTTGGTGAATGTGTATGGATAGTAGATCCATTAACAAGATTACTGTTAAGTTCATATTTCCCATGCCTAGAATGGAGGAATTGATGGAGAGGTTGGCCGGTTCCAAGGTATTTTCCAAGTTGGACCTCTGCAGTGGTTACCATCACGTAAAAATCAAACCCGGTGACGAATGAAAAACTGCATTCAAAACAAGAGAAGGCCTCTATGAGTGGAAGGTAATGCCATTTGGTTTGTGTAGTGCCCCATCTACGTTTATGCTTTTAATGAACGAGGTTTGAAAGCTGTTCCTCAATAGATGTTGTGTTGCTTATTTCGATGACATATTAGTTTATAGTTCATCTTTGGATATTCACCTGGAGCACTTAAAGAGTATCTTTGAAACCTTAAGAAGCAATCGGCTGTACCTCAATATTTTGAAATGTGAATTTGCCATGCCAATAATTTCATTCTTGTGATTCAAAATATCGGTAGATCAGTGTTGATCCCGCTAAGATTGTCGCTATTCAAAGATGGCTGACACCACAGCCATTTACTGATATTCACAGCTTCCATGGGTTGGCGAATTTTAATAGAAGATTCATCAAGGGGTTTAGCATTTTGATGGCACCCATAACTGATGTGTTGAAGCAAAAGCAGTTCAGTTGGGCAACAGATCAACGAAGAAGTTTTGAGAGTATTAAAGATGCTCTAACATCAGCACTAGTTTTAGCGCTGCCATACTTTGATAAACCATTCTCCGTGGAAACTAATGCTTCGTCAATTGGGATTGGGGTGGTATTAGCTCAAGAAAACAGGCCAATTGAGTTTTTTAGCGAAAAATTAAGTGCAGCGAGGCAAAAGTGGACAGTGTATACAAGAACTATATGCAGTCGTCAGAGCCTTGAAGCATTGGGAACATTATCTACTTCATCAAGATTTTGTCCTGTGCACCGATCATAAGGCATTACAGTATATCAACACTCAAAAGAACATAAATCGCATGCATGCGCGATGGATTTTATTTTTACAAAAATTTTCTTTTATTCTAAAGCACAAAAGCGGGGCGCAAAATAGAGTGGCAGATGCTTTGAGCCGCCGAGCAGTGTTGCTTACACAGTTGCAAACTAATTTTGTGGGATTGAATTGCTTGAAGGAACTATACCCAAATGATATATACTTCAGTGAAGCGTGGCTCAAATGCATAAATAAGGAGCATTCAGAGGACTATTTCATCAAGCACGGATTTCTGTTTAAAGGCAATATGCTTTGCATTCCAAAATCATCCTGGAGGCAACTCATAATCAAGGAAATGCACGGAGGTGGTTAGCAGCTCACAGTGGCCGGGATAACACCATTGCACAGTTACAAGAATTTTTTTTTTTGGCTACACTTACGAAGGGATGCAGCTCGCTATGTCGTGCGATGCTCGGTATGCCAAAGTTATAAAGGTAGCGGTCAGAATATCAGACTTTATTTACCATTACCAGTACCGACTTCTATATGGGAGGATCTAAGTCTAGATTTTGTGTTGGGCTTGCCTCGCACTTGTCGTGGGAACGACTCGATCATGGTGGTAGTAGATCGCTTTTCTAAAATGACGCATTTATAGCCTGCAAGAAGACCTTCGACGCCTTAAATATTGCCAAATTATTCTTCGGTGAAATCATAAGATTGCATGGTGTGCGACAATTACTAACTTCCGATCAAGATGTTAAATTTATAAGTCATTTTTGGTTGGAGCTCTGGAATAGGATGAACACTCAACTTCAACTCAGTTCTTCATACCATCCACAAACGGATGGGCAAACAGAAATTGTGAATCGGACACTCGGCAATCTACTTCGTTGTTTGGTGCAGGAGAATCCAAAGCTTTGGGATGATGTGCTCGGTCAAGCCGAGTTTGCTTTCAATTCCATGACCAACAGATCAACCGATAGGTGCCCTTTTAGTATTGTCTATACTAAATTACCAAATACTATAGTTGATATTGCAGTGCTTCCAAAATGTACCAACAAGGCGGCGTTCAACCTTGCCGAGCAATTTACAGATATGTTATCCAATGTATGATTGAAGCTCTAGCAATCTAATGAAAAATGCAAGCAACAAGCAGACGTGCATCGAAGAGAGAAAGTTTACAACCTAGGAAATCTTGTTTTAGTGCGGTTGTGCAAGGAGCGAGTACCTTTAGGAGCTTATTCCAAACTTAGTCGTCAAAAATTTGGGCCATTTACTGTGCTACACCGAATCAATGACAATGTTTATGTCATTGACTTACCGAAGGAATTCACCACTTTGCATACCTTCAATGTTGCTGACATATATCCGAATGAACCACCTGATGACGACGTCGTTGGTGTTGATTCAAGAGACATTAGTTCTTCTCGTGCTGGGGATGAATGATGTGGAGCATAATATGATAGCGGACATGCAGACCATCTTATCCTCACGTTCTCTGGGAAGTTTGTTAGAAAATTCCCACTACCTTTGCTATTACTAGTATTTTAGTAATTATGTTTTTCTCTGTTTTGTTTTATTTGGTAGAAGGCGGACGGGATAGAGGAACTATATTAGAATGGGTTTTAGAGTTTGGTTGTATTCTTTGTTTTTAAAACTTGAAATCACTGCTTCTTCAGTAACCTGTTTGTTACTGTTCTATCAATTTCGATCTATTTGCTTTGTTCATCTTGCCGATTCCTACATCAAGGAGTAAGTACTATAATATAATAATTCAAAATAAGTTTATCTCTTCCACTCCTATTGGTAACATCCGACTAAGGATATAATAAGCAACTAATTAGAAGTCCTCAACACTCTCATCACTCAAGTGGTTTTCATTTGATTCATCATAATAATAATTGACTTTTTGTCTTGCCTCATCTTCAGTTGTATCCAAGTTCTCTCATTCTTTCTCTTATTATTTAATCTCCTTCGTCTTCCCCTTTCATAATCAATAATAATTAATAAAAAATTAAGAATATTAATTAAAATAAAAAAAAAATTCCAAGTATCAAAATTTAATAAATACATTTTATCTTTATTTCATTCTGGCTTGTGTTAGACATATTTTCTTATTTCTATCCTCATCAAAGAAATCAATGTTTAGACCTACTTGTTGCTAATCGAGTGGTATGCCTGTATTTTCATCATCCATGTATTCATCGTTTGATGGCATATCATCACGAAGTAAGGGATGTTCGTCATCCTTGAAACCCTTCTACTTCAAATTTTTATCCTTCTATTGTTATATATGATGTATACTAAGGTTTTAGTCCTTAAGTTATTCAAATAATTTCTCTTTTTAATATCAACTTGATTATATTTACTCCAGTTTCACTCATATCTTGATGATGAGCATATTAGTCTTAATATCTTAAAAATAAATATTGTAGTTTTGGTGTGCCATCATCAAATTGGTTTCATCATTCAACTAAATTTGAAAGAAAAAATTGTAACTAGAATTAGGGGAGTCCTTCCTTAGCGCAATTAATAATATTAAAAGTTATTTAGAGAACTTGTTGCCACTGTATCTTTGGTTTATTTTAGTCCAAAGAAATCTTCCTTATTCCTGAATGTTACAAGTTGCATACTAGCATTCATATTCTCAATTGAGTCAGCAATCAACCTATCCATAGATTGTTATAGTCCTAATTTAATCATTGGATTGGTCGACTTATTCTTATCATTATTGGAATTGAAGATTAAAGTAATTTACACCAGCATGCAAATGGAGTTAAAGCTCTCATTTCTCATCAATTATTTTCCAAATCTCCTTATTGTTGGACTCATCTCCTCCCAAGTTATATGTTATTAACTCTTTAGCCTCGCTCCTCGCTCATCGCGCTATAAATGAAACCCATAGCTTTCTTTCTCTCTGCATCCTCCATCTTCAAAACTTGTACCAATGGCATTTTTAGTTTTATTGCATATGTAAGACTCAACCAAAACATTTCATTTAGAATAATATTCCTAACTTCTTTCCTTTCAACTTTCTTTGCCCAAGCATAGAAGCCATTTTGCAAATTAATATTCTACAAAGTCAAATAAATTGTAATAGGCCATCAGAGTTTTTTTTTTTTAAAGAAAAGTTCATCATTAAAGTCAAAATTAAAGAATGATTGTACCTGAATTTACTTTTCCTATTTTATAGTTTTTCTAAACCTGTATCCCAAATGTTGCAGGTTGAAGCTGTGGCTTTTTGTGGCTTATGTCGTATCCTTTGCTTCCTTAGCAGCAGGTGTGGGTTTGTTGGTGCAAGATGCGCTCACTGACAAAGGTCCTTCTGTGTGGACTGGTGTTGCTGGTGTTCTACAGTGTGTCTTTGTTCTAATCAGGTGATTTTGTATTTATGTTCTTTGGAATTTATTTTTAAAAGTTTACACTTTCAATGTTTTTGAATAAAAGAATGCACTTACATTTGCTTATAAAAGTGTTCTACAAGGTTGTAACCACTTGACACTTAGGTTTAGTCAAATCGAGCCTAAGTCATTAGATGCTACTTTCATGATAGCGAATATTCCAACTGGAACTTGTTGCAAACCCACTTGGATCATCAAATAGGAATATATTTCCTTTGATCTAAGTCTGGACTGAAAGCCTTTAACATTCCTGTGACAATATTTGAATATTTTCTGCAAGGAAAATTGCCCAACCTATTCATTGAGAAGCTTCATGCACTTAGAAAAGTAAAATGTTTCCTATGAACAATATCGAAAACTATACAAATCTAAAATAATATTTATTACAATGAAAGAATTCAATACAGGAGGCCCCCTATGGTCAATCACCAATACAATGAAATATTGAATATAAAGGCCTTCATAAAATATTAGATGATCTATTTTGGCACATTCACTCCTTTCATTCATGCTCATCTTTCTCATTAATAGACTCATACTAAGGGTGAAAATTTCTTATCGTGTGTTCATAACTCTGCATTGGCACACTCTGCATTGGAGTACACTCCTATCACTATACCCTTCGACTTTATCATCTGACATAGAGAAGGGTTTTCTTTGTTCTGTGGACTAAATAGGATGTACGTTACAAGTGTTTTCTTTCACATATATTCTTTCGTTTTATTAAGAAAGTGTTTATGGTGCAGTTTCCAATATTTTTATTTGTGTGGTCAGGTATCCGACAATGATTCTTTTTTTATTAATATTTTGAATCACAAATTTGATGTAAGAGGAATTTGATCTCAAGATCTTGTAACAACTATCAAGTTTTTTACCAACTAAGTTAATTGACACCCAAATAACTTACCAGAGATATTGGTTTCTTAAAGCGGAAAGGCTTTCATTGGTCTTTTATTCCTTAATTCTTTAGGAGAAGGAAGGCCCTTCTTTAGATCATTCTTGCGTCTTCTTACTATTGCCTTAGGTTTTTCCTTTTATGTCCATCGCCATCATATTGGCCTGGTTTAGATCACTGATCGGGGATAATTGGAGTTCATATGTAATTTAAAAGTAAACCCTTGAGGTGTACTTCATCAGTTTTTGTAGCTTCCTAAGATTTTAGCTTCCTCAACGATGACAACAATGCACCTGTGTCCTTTGTGCCCATCTATGCATCTGCCATGACATTCAAATTATTACCCGCTCTAGTGCTAATCTCCGCATCGCCACCCACTCCATTGTTATCATAAACTTCGTCCACACTGAAAGATTCCTAAATCTCCTTTTCCTCTTCCATTTTCAATTTTGCATCAATTTTCATTCCAATCAGCTGTTGGTAGTAACTAGTAACTAAGTATGTTTGCTTTGTTTTTTGACCAGACATTTTATTTTAGATTTTGTGTAATTAACTATTAAGTAGATTTATTTAATAGCCAACCCAACATAATATTATTTACCTATATTTATTTTACAACCAACCAAACAATACTAAAAATTAAAATTTATTGTATTAACTTTACACTACATTCTCAAAATACTTGCAACTAAACAATCCTTTAATACTAACCCAGAAGAAGTTACACATTGAAAGTCGATCCACTAGCTCCAATTCTCTACTTGTCTTCTCAGCACACTGAGATATTTTCTTGGAATGAATTCTACTAGATCAATAGCTCCCCTCACTAGGAAGCCCAGGTCCTTTATTAATTTCCTAAAGGAATCATCATTGGCTAGCAAGATGACAATAACATTCATTCAAATACTTTTGAGATCCTTGGTCATGCCCTAACCTATTGGAACCTCTACACTGTAATATCTCTGGCTGAGCTTGGTGTAGATAAGGATAACTTTCTATTCGTTCATTCAATAAGTAATATATTTATATCAGCCAAAATAAGCTCTATTCAAAATCAAGATTATTTTGAATATAGCTTTCGTTAAATAATTCACAACACAATGCAACACGATCACTAAATCAAGAGAAAACATATACATTAAATAAGATAATAGAAGATTATATTTACAAGGCTGTAGCAATTCTAGTACAAAACAATTCATTTACAACATGTGTATTCAGGAATATTCAATATACCAAGTCTATTTACATCACATTAAAAAAGGAAATTATACATCATCATCCAAAACAATAACTTCTAGCATATCTTATACCTACATACAAGCCCAACACTAGCACTTTAGCATATGCATTCTCTGATATATCAATAATTCAATATATACATTATAACAATTTAGATAAATGATTATGATATAATTCACAAATACCTGTCACAAGGCCTAATCAACGATTCATGGGCTGTTTTCCATTGAAACCAACAGCACATATATAGGTCACGCATCACCTACCATAAGATTCAGTAAAGGGTAATGAAGAATAATGTGCATGTATGCCACGGTAGTAAACCATATTATATCAAGTCTTATCTCTTAGATCCTATACATGAGCTAAGTTCTATGCATATAGGTTATATCATAAAATCATAGTCTTGATTAACATGTGGCATATCAATTATACAATAAGTCTAGAGCAATCACAACTACATAATCATATGCATGATACTAGCTTGATGTCAACTAGCTATATGTTATGTTAAGATAAATTCTTGTTTGATAGAAACACAACTGCAAAAGTATATTATGTTGTATTTATATCTTAGTCTTGTCAGATAAGTCAGAGGTTGTGCATTAATCATTAAAGTCCACATTTCATATCAGGTGATATAAAAGCATAAAAAACAAGTGAATACACTTGTGAAGAATAACTACATCTTTAGGATGCCACATGTATATGGAGTATTCAACTGAGAATAATGTGTTAAACCTCAGCATTCTTTTGGCCCTTGATTCCATACGGCCAGCATGGAGATTTGTGGGAGGCTCATTTGGATCATGTCGATCTCCTTCTATATTTGGGTGGCTGACTTAGGAAGGATTATAAGGCAATTATGCATGATTTTGTAGTTATTTGTTTCTTTATTAAGCCATCTTGTATAGATCTATAAATAGAGATAGTTTTGTATAATAAAATTAAGATTTTTCTTCCTCCAATAAATTTAACATGGTATTGGAGTCAAATTCCCACTAACAACTTTCATTGTTGGAATTCTAAAGAATATTGGTCCTTCCACTGGCATTTATTGCTGGAATAACTGGGATACAAATCGAAGGAAGCGGAGAGGAGCAAGCATCCTTCATTGCCGTTGGAGATCGAACAAGAGTCGAGCGGTCCAAACAGCTTGTGCCCTCTATTTCGTGCTTGCGGCCAGAAGAAGCAGAGACAAGAGTCTCTCGTGCATCCAAGACCGAAGAGAGATCGAGCGGGAGGGCTTCTCCTGATGCGTTTGGACTTCGGCTAGGACCTCCTCCTTGTAACGGTGACATCGGGCTCAGTCTTCATCCCTGCGTGCGATTAAGAGAGGAGCGGCGTTCTGCTTGGTCATCTGCTTTGTGCGTCTCTTCTTGGAAGCCAAGCGGAGAGGAGCAAAAGGAATCCTTGTACATCTGAAGAAGGTAGAACCTTTGTGTGTGCGTTCCTACCTACGCAGAAGCAGAAACGAGCACCGGGAGTTGTGTAGGAATTTTTGTGTGCGTGCCTGGGAAGAGTCGAACACTTGGATCGGTGGTCTTATGCACGCCTGCAAGGGACCGAGAGCATGGAGCCCTTATTGTCGTACATGCATCCTCTCGCGTGCACATTTGTGCAAATGTTGCATGATGATTTAATGCTGGAGGATAAGGTCAAAGACATCCGGAATAAGCTAGCATCTCCTCTATTCGATTTACAGCAGCTTTTGCTACTTCTTGATAAATTTGAAAATTTATTGTCAAGATTGGATCAATGTCCATCTACTTCAATGTTGACTGTTGTTCAGCCTGCTATGAAGGCATTAATTGTCAAGGATCTTTTGGGGCACTCATATATGGATGTGAAGGTTTTCATTCCATCTTGTCTTAGTGAAATAACAAGAATAACAACACCAGATGTTCCATATGATGATGATATAATGGAGATAAATGTGTTGATTATTGTAGCTTTCAAGAATGGTGATTCCAGAGATGCAAACCAAAAGGCTGAATTTCATCATCATAGTGGTAAATCTAGAACATAGCTTGTATTCAGGTTAGGGGTGTCAAAACGGGTATTCGGGTCGAGTTCAAGTTAAACTCGGTTGATTGGGGTTCAATTCAGTTGACCTAAAATAGGTCTGCTTTTGTAAACGGGTCAGAAATTCATTCTCGGACTCGACACGCTGGGTTATCGGGTTGACTCAACTTGACCCGTTAATCAGGAACACAACAGGCGAGACGAGCGAGTTCGGGCGCCGGTGTGTGCGAGCGAAAGGGCAAGCGCAGGTTCGTGTGCGAACGCGAGCGTGGGAGGGTGAGCGCGGCCTGTGAAGTTGCAGGCGCAGGTCCGAGTGCGGACGCAAGTGTGGGCATGGGCGTTAGTTCTAGTGCAGATGTGAGGGTCAGAGGGTGATCCGGGTTATTTCGGGTTTTCGAGTCAACTCAAACCCGACCTAATTTTAGAAATTGGTCGAAAATGAAACCCGAACCCGACCCATTTGACAAACGAGGATCTTAACCCAAATTTTTTTGGGTCGGTTCAAATATTGACACCCCTAATTCAAGTTCAATAAAGTCTGATAAAAGGTCAGATCTAAGTTCTTGTGAAGGAGGAAGAAATGCTTCATTGCAGTTGTCAATTAGCAATGATCATTATTGATGCAAGCAAAAAAATTTTAGGAAGACCCTAATTTTGTAAGCATACTAAAGACTTCCTAAGAAATATGAAAATACACAAAATACTCCACTTAAAGCAAAAATACAATACCACTTATAACATAAAATGACACGTACAACTTTTAACGCTTACAAACTTATGATATAAACTCCTAAACTTGCTTTCATTTCTTTGATAACTTGAGAAGAAAGATACATATGGGTGGACGCTTGCGGAGAGAAGAAAGAGGTAAGAAGTCCGAGACGAAAGAGAGGATAAGCTCGCAAGCCTGTGGATTTCGAAAATTCGGCCCCGACCTCCGCTCGACTGTTATGTTTTTTCTATTCTTCAGGGGGAGTTTTAAAGGATTAAGTTCCAAGGTAAATTTTGGAAGGCATATGGGTTTATAGATAAGACACTACCCAGAGATTTCGCCCTCATTTTGTGAGGACTTTATGATCTGAGTTCTGGTTTCCTATAAGCGCAAGCCCCTTTAGTTAATTACCCCTTCCACTAACGAGAGAGAGCTTTCGATTAAGGCTAGTCGTCAATCAGATACGTATAGATACGTAGTATCTGGTATATAGTAGCATCATAGGTTTGGATTTGGGAATTGGGTTTGAAGGGTTGCAAGATTTGATATTTAAAATAAAAATTTCACCATCTTGCACTTAAAGCGGATGGTGGGGGAATGGATGATGGACCCGATCAAGATCCCATGGTTCTATTGTCCCGGGCCATCGTGATCCATGGTCTACTTAGTCAGAGGAGGTAGTCGACCCAACCTGACATAAGGATCCTTATCAGCAGCCATGGGTTGCTTCGCTAAAGGGACCTTGTAGACCTAGGATGAGTGTTCGTACCTTAGTCAGTGTTCGTAGAAGAGTCAGTGTTCCTGCATCATATCCACCTTTCACCAATCTCGGGTGGTTTGATGTTCTTACTTGTTTGCATGGATGGATCTTCCACTATCAAGTGCCAGTATTGTCATCTCAATCTACAGGCAATATCGCTAGTGTTGTTGTAGTCTCATTACATATGTTTGTAGGATAGCCACCATATTTGTGACACATTTGCATTACCACTTCTCGATACGCTAGGAGGATTGATGTGTTTTCTTGAAGTTAAGTCATTGTTGATTGCAATTCGGAGACATTGATTATATGTAGATTGCATCAATCGTCATTATTCGTAGGTGTTGCATTGTATTTATCACCCACCAACTTCTCTTATTTGCAGAAAGCTTGATGTGCTTGCAATCAAATGACAATTGAATTCGTATGAAGACCTCTTGCTATGAGTCCCCTGTTTGCATGTGAATAATTCCTTTGGAATATTACCACAACTCTTTCATTTGTCTATTGATATTCATCATTTCATTTATTCTTTGATATTGCTCACAATCTTTATTAAACTTCCGCTCAAATAGATTGGATTGTAACTTAGCATCTTATATTTTCAGTTTAATGTGCATTTTAGAACTTAAAAGCCAATATGGTTCCCTGTAGTTCTTGTTGCTCATTCAAGTTCAATATGAGTTCAGAATGGGTCCCATGTTGTCCAAATCAAATTCAAGTCTGAGTTTTTTCAAGTCCAGTTCAAACCAAGTTCATAAGCTCAAGTTCTATGTCCACGTACAGTCTTCTGAAGACTTTGCAAGTTCAATTGCATTTTCAAATTGATTCAAATTTAGCTCCAGTTTGATCTTATTTTATTTGGGTTTAGCCTTTTATTTTAAATTTTGTTCAAGTTCAGGTCCGCAAGTTCACTGTTCATTTGAGTCCAAATTTTTATTCTTTTGAGTTCAAACCAGGTCTAAATGCAGTTGTATATTCCCGGCGTCTCCCCCGTTTAGGGGAAAACTATGGAAAACTGGGTCTTCCTACCACGCTAAGAAAATTGTGTATGGTAGGTGCCCTCGTACGAGGACACCGCGGCCGTGTAATTGTCATCCCCCACCACGCTAAGAAAATCGTGTATGGGTCTTCGGTACCTGATACAAGAAAAGCAGTTGTTTTTCCGCAAGTACATAGCCACGTACGGGTACTTAAGAGTTGCCCTAGCCATGATAAGAAAAGCGTGCACCAGGCCTACCTGCCTCGTCGCTTGCGTCGCACCGGGTTCCCTCCTACCATGCTAAGGTAAGCATGTATAGGTGGTTGACCGGCTCATCACACACACCGAGGATAGGATTTTGGAGTCAAGGGTCGCTCACTTACCTTGTCGTAGGTGTCGCACCGAACTCCCTCCTACCACGCTAAGAAAAGCATGTATAGGTGGTTTGCCGGCTCAACATGAACACCAAGGTAAGAGAGGGTTTAAGTTTTAGAAATTATACCTTGGCGACCGGTAAACCGACGGTGGAGGCTCGTTGATCGAGGTGGGAGGAGCCCACTTTTTTTTCTTCTTTTTTTTAATTAATTACAATTAATATTAATTATAATAATACTTAAACAATTATAATTTATAATTAATTATTAACTAGTTACAATTTGTAAATTAATTATAATTATAATTAATTAATGACTAATTATAATTAATCAAAATTAATTATAATTAGTCAAATAACGTTAAATAATAATTATTTTCTAATTACTAATTAATTATAATTAACTAATTAAATATAATTATAATTAAATAATTATTAAATATAATTAATAATTATTATAATTGATTAAAACATGTTCTATAGATTTACTGGATTTGGCCGAAGAAGCTCGCAGAAGGGAGAAATTACCTTCACAGCAAGCGAGTTCTCTTTGTTGCCTCGGATCAAAATGCATGACTTTCAATCCTTCAGGAAGGGAATCGTGGAAGGAGCGGAGTCGGACAACAGGGACGGGCCGAAGAAATGCGCGACAGGGGAAAGTTATCCTTACGGCCAGCAAGTCCCATTCCTACTCCCGATCAAAACGTTGAGACTTCCGATTCCGACCGAAAGAGAATGTCGTCGAATGAGCAAAGTCGAACAGCACGAAAGGGGCCAAAGAAGCGATCAAAGGGAAGAAGGTTATCTCCACAGCAAGCTAGCGCCTGTTGTAACTTCCGATCCAAACGTCGTGACTTCCACTCCGTCGAGAAGGGAAAGTCGTCAATGGAGCGCAGTCGAACAACGACCAAGGACTCGAGGAGTGATGCTTGCGTCGTTGCTTCCGCTCAAAGTGTCATAACTTTCGATCTTATAGAGAGGGAATGTCGTCGAGGGAGCCAAGTCGAACAGCGACGAAGGACTCGAAGGAGCATGTGAGGGGGGAAAGGAACAAAGAGCCAGAGAGTGAGGGAGGCCGAAGGCCTCACCTCTTCCCTCTTTTAACGACACAAATCAGTCGTGGGTAGAAGCGACGTCGGAATGGTCTCGACATGCGAGTGTGATCCGAGGCGACGTGCGTTGCTTAGGTACGACGTTTTTGTGATTTTTTTTGTTTTGTTCGGCTCTGAGGTCAATAGCCTTCCCAAGAAGAAGAGAAAAGAAGTGGAAGAAGCTCTCAAGCTTTTCCAAAAACCCTCAGGTTTTCATCTCCAAAAATCAGCACATATTCCTCTTTTTTATGCTTACAAATCACTTAAAATTTATGGGGGAAATGGGGCAGCCAAACAGCCCAAAATAACCCCAACCTACCAATTAAAATAGGGGAAATAGAATGCCAAGAGGGCTGTCCAGAAGAAGCACCTGAAGAGGCAGCCATAAGGGGAACCGGAACATGCAACCAAAGGGCTAAGGAACGGGCTTCACAGGAACCAAAATAGGCAGCAAAGGGGGGAAGGAACTAGCTACGGGAAAAGGAGCCAAGGGGAGGAAACCGAAGGGTCACAGAGAAGGGGGGATGAATCGACCCCCTTTGCCTACATTAAATTAATTGATGATGCAAACAAAAGCTCCCAAAACAAGTAGGAGACCCTTGGTCACAAAAAAGAAACACAAACACTTTCCTTGAAAATAAGAAAATACATAAATTAAGACACAAACACGCTTAAATTTAAAAACATAACATGACACAATTCAAAACAACTCCTAAACTTGCTTTTCATTCACCGAGAAGAAAGATACATATGGGGTGGTCACTTGCGAAGAGAAGAAAGAGGTAAAAAGTCGAGACGAAGGAGAGGCATAGCTCTCAAGATAACCTAGAAGAAGGAGAAGGAACGAATACCATAGGGAACCGGAATAGGCAACTAAGGGGGAAGGAACGAGCGTCCACAAGGGGAACCGGAATAGGAAACCAAGGGGGAAGGAACGGGTGGCCATAAGGGGAACCGGAACATGCAACCAAAGGGCTAAGGAACGGGCTTCACAGGAACCAGATTAGGCAGCAAAGGGGGGAAGGAACTAGCTACGGGAAAAGGAGCCAAGGGGAGGAAACCGAAGGGTCACAGAGAAGGGGGGATGAATCGACCCCCCTTTGCCTACATTAAATTAATTGATGATGCAAACAAAAGCTCCCAAAACAAGTAGGAGACCCTTGGTCACAAAAAAGAAACAAACACTTTCCTTGAAAATAAGAAAATACATAAATTAAGACACAAACACGCTTAAATTTAAAAACATAACATGACACAATTCAAAACAACTCCTAAACTTGCTTTTCATTCATCGAGAAGAAAGATACATATGGGGTGGTCACTTGCGAAGAGAAGAAAGAGGTAAAAAGTCGAGACGAAGGAGAGGCATAGCTCTCAAGATAACCTAGAAGAAGGAGAAGGGGATACATAGCTCGCAAGCTATCAAAGAAAACCCTCAGGTTTCTTCCAAAAATTCAACACCAAAATCTCTCTATAACTCTCTCTTTTCTATTCTCAAAACTTCACATATTTATAGGAGATAAGAGGTAGCTAAATAGTCCAAAGCCATCTCCAAATAAACCATAAAAATAGGAGAATATGGAAGGTCAGTAATCAGTTCAGAAATAAAGATCATAATCATGTTAAAGATATTGTTAAAACTAAATCAAGATGGAAGCGTGCTCAGGGTGTGCAAGTGGCTTTTGGACCACGGAAGCGTAGGAAAGGCTTGGATGCAGAATTGTTCGTTCAAAGATACAAATTTGGTGGCCAGATGATCAGAGTTTTTATAATGGCATTGTTGATTCTTTTTATCAAAGTACAAGAATGCATAAATTTTTTTATGATGGAGATATAGAGGTGGCACTCTTAAAGAAAGAACAGTGAGAATTTATTGAAAGTGAAACCAAGATGCATGGGGTGCATGAAAAGGATGAAATCGACGCTAAAAATATTCTTGCTAAGGGACTTGATAACTCTATCTTTTTGGGACTGATTACCAAGCTGGGAATGACAGATCTGTATTCCCCAGCTTCAGGAGGAGTGTTAAATTCCAGTCGTCCCATGGCCCTTGATCCCACGGCCAACATGGAGATCCGTGGGAGTCTTATCTAGATCACGTTGATCTCCTTCTATATTTGAATGGCTGATTTAAGAAGGATTATATTAAGATAATTATGCATGATTTTGTAGCTATTTGTTTTTTCAACAATACATCTTGCATAGATTTATAAATAGGGATAATTTTGTATAATAAAATTAAGTTTTTTCATTCTCTATTTATCTAAATTTAACAATATGCATGAATTATTCTAGAATAATTGGTATGCATTAGTCTTACAACAACTGTATATAGTGATTATGGTTTGCTAATAGAAATAATAAGTTTTCATACTATGCTTGCTTAAATAGTATCACTAGTGTTCACAGAAATAGTTACCTAATATTTTTGAACCAACATTCACAAAAAATACAATGTTGAAGTGATTGACACTAATAGAGCAACTTATTAGTTAACTCAATGGTCCTCTTTAATTATATTAGAATTATCATCGTGAAGCCTATCGACCTATGACATGAATTACCCTTGACTGCATACATGATCCCTTTCCAACCTTATGCCTCCTACTTGGGAGCTACACATGTGCCTTAATGTATAATTCCGTTAACATATCATAAGATTCAATGCATTTTAACTTAAGAATAATATGTATGTAGATCATGTTTATAAACCATATTATGTCAGTTCATATCTATCAAATCATATGTATAAATTCTGGCATATTCTTGCAGTTGATATCATAAAATGGTCGGTCTCATGAACATTTATGCCAAGTTAATTAAATAATTGGTCTAGAGCAATCACAACTAAAAAAATCAAATGCTATAATAGCCTATAAATTGAGCAAACACAACGGAACAATGGGTACATTTTTATGATGTCACTTGTGTCTGCAATTCAAATCATAACAATGTACATCAGTTATCCCAGAATAGTAAGGTATGCATCACTAATCTTATAACAACCATCCATGGTAATTATGTTATGCTAAAAAAATAACCAGTCTTCATAGCATTCTTGTAGAAATAGTAAAATTAATATTCACGGAAATGCTTACCCATTATTGACAATGTTTCGTAACTATTCATAGAAATGCAATGTTAAAGAGATTGAAACTAATTGAAAACCTTATTTAGTTGTCCCTAATTATGTTAGAATCATCATCGTGGGACCCTTTAGCATGTTCATCAATTAGAGTGATACCTAAATTTGTATCTAGTGTCATACATTACCCATAATTGCATACATGACATATTTCATGTCATGACCCGACCCGTATGCTCGACTCGATAAGGCGAGAATGAAAGTCGGACGGTAGAATCAAATTATTTTAATTCATAAGTAATTCAACATTTAAAATATCAAATTTTCTCCTTTTATCTGTAGAGCCATTGAACAAAAAACCTTAAATACTTAACATTTGAAAAGATCATAAATTACCTGTTTTCAGTTTTGCGTCGTCTTCTATAAATAAATTCTCCTCTTTCTGTCATTTCTAAATCTCTGAAGACTTACCTAAAACATTAGTAGGATGGGTTCAGCTTACAGTGTAAACTCAATGGATAATTTCCATAACACTTAATATATATAAAATACAATAAAATTTACCTTTACATAGATATACTTTTTCTTTTTTTGTTCATTTCCTTTCATTCATTTCTTTTATACATATCATATTTCCATTTAAAATACTTTAATGTATATTCCTTTTTCCATTTAATTAGTACAGGAGTACCATCTAAATGTACCCAAATGTACAATCATTTCCATTTTTTATTTTCCTTTTTCATAATTTTTTTCCATTTTATGTGCACGAGTATATTACTTTCTTAGTTAGTACTATATGGGGTGAACTCCTATAAGTTTGCATGCATATCCTTTTCCCTTTTTCATTTATCTTTCATTCACTTTATGTCATTTATTCTTATGTATACGTTTAAATGCATATCAATAACATATATAGGTATAACTGCTTTAAATTTTATCTTTCTATTTATATTAACCTTCTTTCACATTTTCATGACATTTCTATATACTTTATCAGAATAATCTATGTACACTATCTTATACATTTGAAGTTCACATAACTTTATTCATAATATCCTCGAAATAAACAAAGTAATCTTTTTTCAATATGAAAATGGAAATAAATAATGAAATTTCAAATAAATAACTATAATTATCCACTTTATTTTCTTCTTCCAATATTCATCTAGTTTTGAAAACTTTTAACTGTTCACAAGAATATAACAATTTAATTAATATTAAATCTCAATTTGAATGACTTAACAAACATTTGATTTCTTTCATACGTCACAACATGTTTCCTTTATTGTTGAATTCTTAAAAAACTCACACCAACAGTTTGCTTTCTTTCCGTCTAAAATTCTTAAAATTAAACAATATAATTTTCTTAAAAAAAAGATTTAATAATAAATCTAAGAAAATTTATGTGAAAGGAATTTTACTTACAACGAGGAGGTTTTGGAAATCCCAAAATCTTCCTCTTTCTCCCTCGCAAATCTCTTATGCTCTCTTCCAAATGTCTTTCTTATCTTCAATTTAATGTCTCCACTAATTAGATAAATAATCTAGAAAAATTTTATACAAAAATTAAAAAACAAACTTTTTTTTTCTCTTTCCCTTGCCGTTCCTCTCGCTCGTTGAAACTTTCTTCAAATTTATCACTCCTTTAACGGTAGGAATGAAAAGGAGTCGTTAATTATTATCCCCAAGCACGTTGGATTGCTAAAATTGACGAAAGAAATCTTCCGAATCCTCTCCCGCATGCAATCCGCTCCGCTCAGTGTCCGCCCCCTCCTGTTAATTCATGAAAATTGACCCCCTTTATGGGGTCGCGACTTTAATAAAAGGGATGGCCGGTTCGGTTGAACCGGCCACATAACCGGTCCCTTACATTTCCATCCTTGTACCTCCCAATTGGGGCCTACACATGTGCCTTAGTATGCCAATTAAAGTAAGTCTATCAACTTAGCCTTTTCTAGGACTGAAAAGTTCTATGTTACTTATGAAAACTTTTTCATTCTAATATTCAATATTAAAAATAGTATTTTTTGTCATCATTCATAACATTCAGTTATGCAATACAGTCAAATTCATGATATACAATACATTAAAAGTTGCAATATGACTTGTTATAGCATTCATAGTAGTCACCTCAACGTTATACAACATAGTAGCATTCACAATATGAATTATTATAGCATTCATATTATAAAATGCAGTAGTGATTACATGATATAATGCGATGATATCACAACATACTCATTATATATAGCATACTAACATTAACGATAGGCATTTTATCTGACATACAGAAGTATGAATTGAATGAACAAAAATACATATTATACAACAAGTTATTTTTGTGCTATATATGTAGAACATAGATGTACTTCCCATATCAAACATTACAACATATTACATCATATTGGTTACCATGCCAACAACTTAACAATCAGCATTCAAGAGCTCCATCATACTCTAATGATCATGGAACCAACAAGTACATGATGACTTATTAGTCAAGTGTAATATGTCAAATGAAGTAAAGTTGGTAAATCATATAAAACATGTATTACCTTACACTCATGTCATATATGAGTGATTATGTTGATATTCCTTTGCAACCATAGCATGCAACTCATGTACGTATGGGCAAATTACTTGCATTTTGCATGATGTGTGTGATACGGCGGAAGCAGGGGTCCACACCAAGCCGACTCGGGAGCCATTGAGCCGACCAATCCATCAAATTTCGGCCTAGGTGGGGCCGGCTGACAAAGAGGGGTAGCCAGTTGAGGGGGTGGGGCCCAACAGAGAATTAAAAAATTATATTAGGAAGAAATCAATTAGGAAATCATTTTCTAATTGAGTTTCAAATTGAGGGAGAAACACATTAGGAAGGAGGCTGATTTGGGGGTTGGTTTGAGAGGGAACTGGGGGAGAGTTGTTTTGGAATTTATTGCTTTATTGTTTGCTATAAGTAGTAGGGTTTATGTTATGTTTGCATGCAAAAATTTTGTTTTGAGTATTGTAGTTCTTTTGTATGAGGGATCCTAGGGCCGTCTAGATTTTGGGAGAGAAGGTCCTCCTCTCGAAAGAGAACCATTGTATCTTGCTTTGCTCGTGTTTGATTTTCTATCAATAAAAATCTATTTTGTGTTGAATTTTATTGAAGTATTTTGCTGTTTTGGATATCAGGACGTATTAGTACATAGAACATCTTGATATTAAGAAACAATATGTAGCAACAAGTGATAATAGGCAACCTTTCAAAATTTGGAATCAAATGCCAAAATAGTAGGGACTCATGTGCAATAATCGTAAGTAAAAATTCACATTATGGAACAATATGTAATGTATGCAATGTGTGTGTGTGAAACATTTATAGAATCATCAAGACTACAACACAATTGTGCAAGGTTCGTGGAATTGTCTATAGAATAATCCAAAATGTGTGAAATTACAACGAACCTCATAGATCATGCAAGAACAATTTTTGATTAAAAGCTTTATGATTCCATCGTGATGCATGCTGTGTATGGTAGTTAATGGGTACATTACATGTAATAAATCACCACACATGTCCAAAATCATCACATCACATTGTGGTGCATTGTTAAAACTTTGTAGGATTGCAAAATAGAGATACCTTGCTAAATTCAAATGAATGTATGTTGGAATATTTTGGAGTGCAAAGAGAATGCTATACCACTTTTTTTTCATGAAAAATGATGAAAAGTCATTAAATTCACAAATCAATGATTGAATCATTGAAAACATACGAAGAATCATACAAGGAACAAAAAATGTTGAATTTGAAGGTAAGTGAATGGTGCCCTTTCTTGCGAGGAAGAAAATCGCTTAAGAATCCGACTCTCAAATCGACTGCTATCACCTCCTAGCTATGTGTCTCTTAACAACCCTCCAAATGCTTGGAATTGCGATCCATTATTGCCATGAGTTCCAAATAAATAGATAAGGATAAGGGTAGAGAGAGAGGAGAGAGAATATTCACGAACATCCTTTTTAATATAGTACTCATAAAAATATGAAAATATATTTGTAATGAAGTTTACTTAGAGGACATTAATATGGCACTCTAGAAAGTTTAATCATACAAAGGCTGTTAGTCATATTCATCATAGTTCAACATATTATATAGCTCTAGCCGATTTAATCGTATGTTCAATCATTCATCGAGAATTCATTCGATGTCACATGTGGCACGCATACGGGAACATCACATTGATCAAGTTTTCATAGGAAAGCTAACATACACACAAAAATAGTTCACTTTAAGCAGGGCTTGGGCCACTGTGCATGTGCACTGGGCTTTTGTCTAGTAGGTATTATATCATTTTCCATCCCCAACATTTAGAACGCATGATATACTCCAACTGATCACTTTTAGCACACTAATGAAATTGTTTCAGTAGAAGAAGGAATCTTGGGAAAGAATGAGTTGCTTCAATAACCCTCAACACAAGCAATAATTTCTAGGCCTATGTCATAAACTTCTTGGTCAAGCATAAACAATGCACCATACTCACAAATCAAAGGAAAAATTTGGCTGCTTATTAGCATTAGTTACGCACATGAATCATGGATGTGACCATCGCATCGCCCACCTAATTTGGGGTAATTTATTTTGCCCACAGTTTTATTGCTTAAATGAATCATCCTGCTCATTGTCAGATTTTAAAGTTTATTACCTTGTTTAGAAATATATATGAGATTCTCAAGTCTGACGAGCATTTTATTTTTATATTTCAAAATTATTATTTATTAAAACATTTGTGCCGTTGATTTTTAGAACCAAAGTTTTCTTAATTCCATAGAACACAAGGAAGATATTTTCCCCACATTGCACTATAAAAACTTTGTAGACTGGAAGCAATGAGATTATTTTTTAAACACTTTTCTACAACTTGTATGGTTTCTAAATCGTCAGGCTTGATTGCATTTAAGTTTCAATTAAATCCTTATAAAACAGAAGAATCCAATAATTTAAGATGGCTACTCAAGCTATAGAGTAGTTGTGAATCAATCGAGATTCCAATGGATAAACAAGCATTGGATGCATCATAATTTTCCAGCATATTTGTCATATCCAGTAAGTAAAAAAACTGAGTTTTTTTATGAATTGTTTGAAGTTAGAGCATATCAAACATGACTGGATGACAATAAGCATTTTGCAAAGATACTATCTTTTCTATATATAATGTTATATCTGCTATATAATATCGTTTTGGTGATATAAATTTTTCTTTTCAACAAAATATTTTAGACTGTTCTGATAAGAAAAAAAAAAGATGAGAAATATATAGTCAATTGCTATTTAGTAATTATTTGAATTGGTGTTTGGCAAGTCTTTCCAAGAAAAATCCTTTAAAAGATGGGAATTTGGTTTTGTTTTTTTAATTGTTTGAATTTTATGATTAAACAATTACAGAAATTATCAATGTTTTGGATGAAAAATTAAGAACAAGCGGCCTATTTATTTCCTTATGCGAGTTTCTTGCCTCTTTATTTTTTTTACCGGGTCGTTTACATCATTGCAGCGGATTGATCTACTGGACCTGCCATTCTGACGATTGAACTTGGCTTTCTTGGGGAAATGGTAAGTTTAACTGACGCCATAACTTGGTTGCTGAGCGGGGTTCAATTTATACATATTTTATAGTATAGATTTCCTCTTACTTTTACAATCGGCTGCTACCAACTTTACTACCTATTGTACAAGGAGTACATTATCCCATGAACCTTAATGTGTGGCCATCTTTAATGGAGGAAAAAGAAAAATATATAAGATTTGAGTTGATATTTGAGAAATTGCTTTCCAATGCTCTTTTTTGCTGTATAAATGTTCCCGTATTTACTTCAGTATGTTTTAGCTTGGGGATGTGCTGTCCAATTTATTATTCTTCCTATCTATTTTTGTAGCGTCGTAAGGTTTTTTTTTCTTTGGACATTTTGGCCAATTAAGGCTGACTCACACACACACCACATACACAAGACTCAAACTCAGGACCTTTTAGTTGGTAGCCTAAGCTTCAAACCAACAGACCAATATGAACTGTGTGCATCGTAAGGTCCACTTCAACATTTTGGTGGACTAGAAAGATTTGCAAATCATTTAGTATGGTACGAGTACGTTACTGAAGTTAAGCGTACTTTTATATTTTCTCTTGAAAAAAAGTTAACAAACCTCAGAGATTCAGTTGTGATGTATACCTGAAATTCAATGTTTTTATTTTATTTATTTTAATATGCTGAACGGCTGTTTAAGATCACCTTTATTTTATTATTTTTTTTTATAGAGTAAAATATATTTGATATCTTAAAAAGCATAATTTTATTTATTTATATATTGGCAGCAAGATAACAGTAGCTGTGGGTGATACAATGATACCCGCTGACGATACTAGGTTCCATTTACTTTGCTTCAGATTTAATCAAAATGATTGGGAAGTAAATCAACTTTAATACATCTATTGTACTTGAAACAGAACACTAAAAACGCACTAAGATATAAACATTTTACTTAAAAACTTTTATTCTCCCATAAGCAAATGGAAAGTTTCCGTTGTTTTCATGCTCTGCTTTTATGTTAGCATTTATGTACGCTAAATATAGCGTCTCTTTATTGTTTATTCTTTGTTTTTTTATTTGAAGCCATTGGGTTGTTGAGGTTTCTGTGGTTGATGCTCTTCATTCTACATTTTTGGTTTTGAGCTGCATTCGATATTTGGTTTTCATATTGCTTTATAGGTAGCAACTCCGATTTTTGAGCTGCTGTTGTTTCCTTGAGCTGAACTATTATCTTGATTGTTCTTGCCAAGGTAGACGGATGAAATTCGATTCACACAAACAATATTAATGAGGCCTTTCGTTTTTTATTTTTTATTTTTTATTTTCATCATCTGATGGTACATCTCAATGGCCTTCCGATGACCTAATTAGGAGAATAGGTGTGTTGTGGACTAGAATATATGCGGCGATATAATTAGAAAATTTCTGTCGCAGCGCTGTACTGATATCTAACACACAAACATGGAGAAATAATAACACCTGAATTTTTACGTGGAAAACTCTGGAAAGGGAAAAAACCACGGGGTCACGCCTAGTTGAAATAATTCCACTAGTGTTTGTTTGAGGTACAAGAGGCTGACTCGTCCTTAAAATTTAGGATGATCAGATTACAATGCTTCACTTCCAAATTGAAATCCGATTTCAAACAAGTGTATTCGAGCTGAATTCAGAGTCACTTAGAATTCCGACGTCACTTGGAAATCGGGCAGAGTTACGGCGTCACTTGAGCGTCGGGCAGAATTCTGGCATCATTTGGTCGTCGGGTAGAATTTCAGCGTCACTTGGGCGTCGGGCAGAATTCTGATGTCACTTGGGCGTCGGCTAGAATTCCAGTGTCACTTGGGCGTCGGCTAGAATTCCGGCGGTGGTCGAGGAGGAGTTTCTTCCCTCCTATCATTCTCTTCTTCTTTTTGCTTGGATCCCCTCTCAAGTGAAATGAGGAGTCTATTTATAAATTTCTGGAGTGGCATGGCCCGTAAATAGGTGAGAGATCAAGGGGAAATGTTGAGTGGTTCGATGGACAGCCGATATTGAATCCCTTGATTGTGTGCCGTTCGTCAGACATTTGAAGGTCTTAATGATGTCTGAATTCGATGATCTTGGGCTCGTTGGATTCTTCTCGTCGAGCCGCTTGATTCGACTATAAGCACTTTATGTTTGGAAACCGTTTGATAACTCAAATTGTGGTTCGAACTTTAAAACAACGCTTCAGATACTTGATTTTGACTCATTTGGGCTCGGATTGAGTCGAATTTGGTGTCATTGAGTTCGTATTTCCGAGACGCTCAGTTTGATTGTAAGTTGATTGAAATCGGAGTTCAGGTGATCCTGTATTTAATTTTTGAAGTTTCCGATTTGATTTTGCCTCGAGATTCGTGCCCGATCAAGATAATTTTTTTGATATATATCAAGGTGTATTAAATTTGGCCTATATTAAGAAAGACAGCTGCATACATAAAAAAAAAACTTCGTTATAAAATATCAGAATTGATATTTTTATATTACATTTAAATGAGAATTTGACTCTTAACATGACACACTATAGAAAAAAAAGATTTATATAGCCGACCTCATGTAATGGGATAATGATTCGATGTTGTTGTTGTATCTGATGGTATACCTCAATCAAAATCAATGTCAGAGTTTCTCAGATCAACCTATTCCATAAAATCCTGCTACTTCTTTAAAGAAATCTTCTAGATGTCTTGTATCCATTGAAAAGTGCTCGAACTGGTAACTCGGTATGGTTAGTGTTTCCGATAACTATTTCTGTGATCGAGTTTGTGGCCGAGTGGTCGACTGAAGGAATTTCTCCCATCTCACCTGGGCTCAAATCCCCTGACAGTCTCCCCAAAAAAAAATCTACTTCAGAAGTTTCTTCTCAGTGTGTTAGTAAAAGTTTTGCTCAAGCCTACAGTTTTTGCTGATGCAAGATACCGTGGATTTAAGGGAGACCATTGCGCTCAATGTTTTTGGTTGTCATTGGGAGAAAAAAATTAGCTCCTCCTGACAAAAAAATTTGGTGAGGGTGAGGAGTTTAAAATTTATTGAATTTCTTTGTGTAATATATGAAGAATTTATTTTACACACCTTGAAAGCTGTTATGAATAAAATTGCACAATCTTTACCAATTATTGGCCATTCCAGCTCTCTATGGTCGATAAGTTAAAGAAGAGCATACAAACAAATGAGATT
This sequence comes from Dendrobium nobile, assembly GCA_022539455.1. Classification (NCBI taxonomy): domain Eukaryota; kingdom Viridiplantae; phylum Streptophyta; class Magnoliopsida; order Asparagales; family Orchidaceae; genus Dendrobium; species Dendrobium nobile. The sequence goes on from CM039731.1 coordinate 35,094,517, forward strand.
TTGCACAGGTAAAGGGAGCATCACATGCAATTTAGACTTCGGCTTCGTTTGGGACGGTTTTTTTATTGATTTCTAAAACGGAGTTTTAATACAAAAATAAAAAAATTTATACTAAAACTCCGTTTTAGAAAGCAATAAAAAAGCCGTCCCAAACGAAGCCTTCATTTGTGACGACTTTCTTACTGCTTCTTATAGCTGCTTTCCAGTAAAAAATTTAAAATTTGTACTAGAAAACTGCTTTAAGAAGCAATAAGAAAACAGTCCTAAACGAAGCCTTAATAACTAGATTTTGCTGTTCATTAGAAGTTTTGATGAGGCTTATATCAAACACATTCATTATCTTGAATGAATGATACCATTTACTATGCATTGAAACTCAACAAGTAGAAACAGAATCTCAAGCCCACAGCAATATTAACCTTAAAAGCAAGTTTTATTTCTAAATTTCAGGGGTCCTGAAGGTTTTTTTATTATTATTTTGACAGGAAAGATTTCCCTTGTCAATTTAAATAGTCAATTTAGATGGTGATTGTTTGTTGAAAATATATTGTCAAAACGAGATGAAGGTTTTTTTTCCTCTCCTCATAGAATAGTTCTACGTTATTGCGCTGATAGATAGGCTAAGGTGCTTCCACTGGACCGAACTTTTGGTCCAATTCTACTGCAGCTTTTGATTCAGCCAAAGGCTAAGGAGCTTCCATTGTTAAATTGGTAGCCATCTACATTAAAGGTTACAGCTTCTTATGGTGGGGATGAACCAATATCACTTCTTAGGTCAAGATGAAAAAGGAATTGCAATGCAAAATTTTCTCGAGCATTATCGATTGCCAAGATATGTTCCTCCGATTACACAATCATCAACAACAAGAATTATTTGTAGAGAGTTATGCCGTTGAATTCGAGCAATTGAACTTAAAATGTCACTTGTTGGAACCAGAAGAAAATACAATTGCTCGATTTCTCTTAGAGAATTGAACCCAATTGTTGCCAATGTAATTCAATTGTTTGATAATGTGAGCTCTCCCTTCCAGTAGTATCTCTAAATATCAAAAATTGCCGGATAGCTTGGACTCATGGCAATGTGATCAACCTGGCTCTCAAAGTAGAGAAAAAGAAGAACGGCAGCAGGTGAAGGGCCAACTGGAATAGCCAGCCAGGTTCCAGAAAATTGAAAATAAACTCATACATAAATTTCATTTTTTTTTTATTCATCATCAAAACATATATACAATAAAATATAAATATTATAGGATATGGTTATAGATTGATAATATAATTATGACTGGAAAAAAATAAAATATAAAATACCTATATAGATTCAGATAGATCAAATCTTGAAGGCACTGCTTTAAGATCTATTTTTCTTGTCCTCGATTGGAAAAATAATGCATATTACGTGTGAGCCAACAAAACTCAACATGTCACGCCCAATAATCGAAATTTCTTAATATTTCATTTATTAATCATTTATTGTACTAAACACAATAATGTTTGTTGTTATTAGAAATTTAAATGAAAATATATGAAAAATAAATAAACAAGTGCTTTATTATTAGAACATAAAATAATAGATTCCTCTCATACCTTTATGAATAAGAGCATGCTCTAATGACTCTATGTCTTAGCATTTACGACTCTCAATGTTTAGCACATATAAGATACTCAGAAATTCATGCCCTAATGACTCGTTGTGCATTTAGCATCAAAACAGAACTTTCACCGCACATCAATTTTTTTTTAGAATCACACATTTCAAGTAGTTGAGAATCTAATTCATTGCACTATAGTAAAAGAATTATATATAAATCAATTTTTAAAATTTCACAGAATGCTCTATTAGAAGAATTTTATAATTTCAAAATATCACCAAATTATTAATAATTATTCAAAATATTGTTTTGAAGCTTTAATTGTATTACAATATTATTTTTTTTTTGGGCAGAATAATTTTTGGTGAAATAAAATAATAAAAGCTTCAAATTATCATGTATAAGTTTCTTAGAAAAAATATCTAAATGTTTATATTGACTTGCTCTACGGCATATATAAAGTAGAATGATAAAAGTTTTGTGGGTATAAAGTTATCCTAATTTTTGTAATACAAATTTATATAAATCAGGATCAAGAAAATCACAAGTTTCATATTTTTAAAAACTGAGATAGATGAAAAGTAACTTATCTCAATATGAGCAATTTTTTGAACTTGACCGATAACAGGAAATGAATCAAAGGCGCTACAAAACTTGACAGTCTCTCACTAGAATTCTTTATTTCTCTCTCTAGCCAGCTAATCAAGGGTTAATATTTTTGATAAAAAATGAAATGAAAATGGATTTGGATAATTTTATAAAAATTTGACTTAGCGTCGTAGTGCTCGACCTTGCAGTGCCGCAGTGCTCCCCTCTGGAGAGAACAACGCCGCAACGCTCAACTCCAGCGTCGCAGCATTAGTTCATTTTCCAAAAATTTATTGGAGAGCTTAATGTTGCAGTGCTGCCAGCCTAGTATTGCCTTCTCGGGAAAAAAAAATTCAGATTTTGCATAAATGCACACCCCAATGACTAACTTTAAAACATATTCACACACGCTCATGCATAAAGAAAACTTTACACATGCAGAAAATATGAATGCCAAAATTTCACTGTCTCGCTCTTATCATTGAAGAACAAGAACATACCGAAGGATGAAGAAGAAAATGAAATACCAAAAACAGAGAAGACGATGAAATGAAACCAGAAAATATATTTTGCATATCTTTGAAGTACATATCAGGTCTATATATATATAGGAAAAGGAATAGACATAAAGGTAGCTAAGCTAATCAGAAGTTGCCACCTGTCAAGTCAGATTAAATGATACATGAATTTATATTCTAATATGCCCCTGCAAATTGATGGGTCTTTGGACGACAGTCAATTTGATTCGTAGTTGCTGAAATCTTGGTGTGGATAGCGGTTTGGTGAAGATATCAGCCACTTGATCAACATTACTTATTAGTAGGAGATGAATGTTGTGCTGCTGAATATGGTCCCTTACAAATTTTTGATCTATCTCAATATATTTAGTGCGAGCGTGGAAGACATGGTTATTGGCAAGTGATATACCGGATGTATTTTCACAATACATATCCGTAGGTTGATTTTGTGAGATGCCAAATTCGGCAAGTAGTCTGCGCAGCCATACAATGTCAGAGATGAGAGCAGCTAAAGAACGGTATTCTGATTCTGTGGATGATCTCGCAACCGTGTGTTGCTTTTTGACGGTCCAAGATATTAGCGTTTGTCCAAGGAAGGAGCAATATCCTAAAGTAGATTTCCAAGAAATTGGATCTTCGGCCCAATCGGCATCTGAAAAGGATGTAAGAGCGAGATTAGATTTAGTAATAGGAATGTCGTAGTCTAGCGTACCTTTGATATATCGAAGTAGTCTTTTTAGAAGGTAGACGTGCTGGGAAAGCGGATTGTGCATATGTTGGGAAAGTTGATTGATGCTAAAGGCTATGTCCGGTCTGGTTAGTGTCAGTTATTGCAAGGATCTAGTGATTCTTCGATATGTAGTTGGATCCGAGAGAACTGAGTCGTTAGTGAGTTCAGTTGGAAGCTTGGCAGCCGTTGGGTTGGATAGAGAATTGCAATTGATCGTATGAGCTTGCTGTAAAATTGATTTCGCATACAGTTCCTGGGAGAGGAAGTATTGATTCTCAGTATGATCGATCTTGATGTCAAGAAAGTCATGGACTTCACCGAATTGTTTCATGTCAAATCGTACGCTCAGCTTGCTGATTATGGAGGATATAGCCTGCATATCATTACTAGTAAAAAGTATATAATCTACTTAAATTAGAGGGAATATTTGAATTTGGTTAGATTTGTATAGTAGAAGAGATGGATCGGCGCTGCTGTGGGTGAACCCGAGAGATGTGAGGTGATGACTTAAAGTGTTGTACCACTGCCTTGGAGCTTGCTTTAGGCCGTATATGACTTTATGAAGTCTACAGCCGTATCCAGGATGAGATGCATCCTCGAAACCTTTAGGTTGAGACAGGAATATTGTTTCATTGAGATTGCCGTCTAAGAATGCGTTGGCGACATCAAGCTGTTGCACGGACCAGTTATAATTGATTGCAATGTCTAGAAGAATGCGGATAGTGGGGAGTTTGGCTACCGGACTAAAAGTCTCCTTGTAGTCAAGTCCAAACTCTTGATTATTTCCTAGAGCAACTAGGCGAGCCTTATACTTGGCAAAAGATCCATCAGCATGATGTTTCATTCGGTACATCCATTTACAGCCTAAGACCGAAGCAGTAGGCGGTGCTAAAATCAGACTCCAGGTTCCTTGAAGCTGCAACGCGAAGAACTCTGCGGCCATGGCCTTACGCCACTCAGGATGTTGTATTGCCTCGGTGTAGTTGTTGGGAGCAGGCTAAGTATCGGCAGCGGTATAGATGTGAGATAAATTGAGATGATCAACTGGTTTCAATGAACCAGTTTTAGTTCTAGTAACCATAGGATGGAGATTGTGACCAGAATTGGGGAAGGAAAAACTTGTGTTGTGAGATAAAGTGGGACTGGTTGAGGTGTCTATGCATGGAGTGATGGGTGTTGTTATGTAGGTTGTTTAGATGAGTTAGGAGTAGGAGAAGAATTTGGAATAGTTGGTGAAGATGTGTGAATAGAAGTTGGTGTAAGCAGAAACTCAGAGGAATTGATGTCTATGGGATTGCTCTTGGGTGATATGATATTTGAAAAAGGGAACGAATTCTCATGAAACTGAGTATGTCGAGAGATGGTGATTTTATTGGTGTCTTTATCGAGACACTTGTAACCCTTGTGAATGTCAGAATATCCAAAAAAAAAATTTGATGATTTTGCTTTTTGGTTGCAGTTTGTGACGATTTTGAGACGGAAAGAGGGGAAAACATTCACACCCGAAAACCAAAGATGGGTATAATCAGGTGGAGTGTTATGCATGAGTTCAAATGGTGTAAGATTCTTAGTAATTGGAGACGGCATGCGGTTTATGAGGTACACAGATGTATGAACAGCTTCGAGCCAGTAGGTGTAGGGAATGGATGTCGTGGATAGCAAAGTCCTTGTGGTTTTAATAATATGCCGGTGTTTGCGCTCGACGACCCCGTTTTGCTCGGGGGTATAAGGACAAGAAAGCTGGTGCGTAATACCGCGACATTGAAGGAAATTTCGGAGAGCGGTATTAACAAATTCAGTACCGCCATCAGAACGTAATATCTTGATTTTCTTAGATGTGTAATTTTCTATGCTTGTTTTGAAATTAATAAATATGTTGGTGACTTTCGATTTGTGACGCATTGGAAAAACCCAGGTGAAGCGCGAAAAATCATCAACGAAGATAACATAATATCGATATCCCTGATTAGATAAAACGGGAGCAGGGCCCCCATACATCAGTATGAATCAACTCAAGAATAGATTTGTAGTGATGTACAGATTTGGAAAAAATGATTTTATGAGCTTTTGATTCATTACAAACATAACAGGGAAACAATTGTTTTTCAATATGTAGATGAGAATTAGCTAAGGAAATAGATTGTAGAGTTTTGTCGTTGGGATGACCAAAACGATTGTGCCATGGCGGAGTCTTGTTGAGAGCGGCTGAGAGAGCTTGGACAGTGGGAGACGAAGAATTCTTTGGGTGAGGGTAAATCCCGTTGCTACAGGGTCCACGAAGAAGCACTTTTTGCGTCGTCAAATCTTTAAAAGCAAACCCAAATTGATCAAATGTAATTGAAATATGATTATCTTTAGTAAGCTATGAGATAGAAAGAAGATAAATTGAAAGGATGGAGAATGAAATATTTTAGATAGAACCAACTTACGAGATGGGGTCGGTAACAGTCCCTCGCCGGAGTGACTTATGTTAACCGAACGCCCATCGCCTGGTGTGACGGTGTCGGATCCATTGTAAGAATTTGAAATGGACAGATTATCCAGAGATTTCGTGAGATGAGAGGAAGCTCCCGAATTCAATAACTAATTAGAGGAGGATTGGTCCATAGTTGCAAGAAGAGTTTCTTTGACTGGTTGTGAGTTGATGACATGTATTGAAGGTTCAGACGATGCCAGAAACTTTGCGTCGAGTGTCCCTTCTTGAGGCATATTTGGCAGCTGATGATGGATGTTTCAAAAGCTTTGGTTGAGTTATCCGTGGCATAGTATTGATTTCTTCCTTTGGAGCGGCGGCCACGTCCCCGAGATGAGTAGAGGGCAATTTTAGGATCGTTCGATGTCATATCTCCTTTACCACGTCGGAAGTGACGTGAATTTCTTCACTTAGAAGAAGTGGGTAGAGATTGTCCAAGTTGATCATTCTGCGGATGGCAGTCTTGAATGATTGTTAAGAGCTGGGAAGACCTTTCAAGATATATAGGATGATATCCTCACTGTCCATGGATGAACCGGCTGCGGCAATTTGATCTACGATCGATTTGATTTCTGACAGGTACTGCATCATTGTTTAGTTCTTGAGAGATACATTGTGCAGTTCATTTTTCAGTTGTATGACCTTAGATCGATTCGTCGATTGAAATCTTATTTCAAGACTAATCCAAATTGCAACAGTGGTGTCAAGATTGATTATATATGGAATAACAAAGGATGAGATGGTTGAACAGAGGGCTGTAGCAAGATTCTGATCGATCAGAATCCACTGGTTGAAGGCGGGTTTGCTGACGGAGGAACCATGGGATTGATGGGTCATTTGCTGCGGAGGTGGATTTTTGGGATTAAGAAACTTATCAAAACCATTCGCCTTGAAGATTTTGATGATTTGAGACTTCCATAGAGGGTAGTTGTAGGAGACGAGCTGCATGGGTACGATGTTCATGAGATTGGAGACAACGAATTTGAGGGTAGAAGGTATGAACGGATCTTCTAAGTTCGTTGCCGAGTCGGACTGATCGCCTAGCTGAGGGTGGATGAGCCGACCATCTTGGACGAACTAGCTTGCCTGCTCTGATACCATGAAGAAGAACAAGAACATACCGAAGGATGAAGAAGAAAAGGAAATACTGAAAACAGGGAAAAAGATGAAGTGAAACCAGAAAATATATTTTGCGTATCTTTGAAGTACAGATCAGGCCGGTCTCTATATATATGAAATAGGAATAGACAAAAAGGTAGTTAAGCTAATCAGAAGTTGCCACCTGTCAAGTCAGATTAAATGATACAGGAATTTATGTTCTAGTAATCACCCCAAGTTAGAACAGGTGCAACTATACACGGATTCAATAAGGGTTACAGGTTGCAAGTGGATGAAGGGGAATTACTAGTGTTCTGACACCGAAATATCCAATATGACCTTCAACAAGAATGGCTTCGTCACAACTGTAACACCTGTTGTTTTAAAACTTAGTTAATTAGACTTAATCTAGTATGACTCCTAACCTATTTCAGTTTTATTTTGAAAGTTTAAGGTCCAACTTAAATTTGAATAAATTAGAAATGAGGAGAATGAACTATTAGAGATCAAATGTTCTAAGGAGCGTTGTGACGCTACCTCTCTAAATTGTGGTAAGAATTAATGGTGTGTTGCGACGCTAAGTTCTCGATTTGAATGAGTCTAAGAGAATCCAAAATATTTGACCTCACACTGCATGTCAAAGTGCCACGACAATGTCCACTAAAACATCTTTAATATAATAAAAATATGAACGCATTTACCATTTCCCCCCTCACCCTAGCTATTCGTCGGAAAAGAAGAGTAGAAGAGAAAAAAAAGGAGGGAGAGAGAACGAGAAGACAGAGAATTGGAGGCCATAGTTTGAGATTCGTGGAGTAAAAATACATTTTAATGAGTATAACAAACTTTTGAAAGTGTAACTTCTAAAATGTTATAAAATATTGTATTGGAGATATTTTGATTATAAGAAATAATTTTTCAATTGTTAGTTTTTTCTATAAGAAACTGAGTATTTTTAGCTAAAAGTTGGCATTTCTAATATCAGCTATAAATCATTAAAAAGCTGTAAAATGATATTTTAAAGGTTATTTGTAAATGGTTTTCTAAATTGTGAAAGTTGGGAAGTATGAGTAAATTGCATATATATATCATTCTCTCTAAAAAATAAAAAATTCATTCTCTCTAATGTGATATGCTTGTGTCTTTAATGTGATATGTATGTGTTAATGATTATACTCAACATCTTGTTTATATGTTAATTCTGTAAAGCTTTACATATACATTTATGATCATATAGTCGATGTTCTGATGTGAGAGGCTGATAAAGTGCACTGCAAATCATCTTATATGGGTCCAACTTTCTATTCTATGTTGCTTCTAACTTATGACGTCATCTGTCTTAGACGGACTTGGGAGGTTTAAGATATATACATATAAGTGGAGTTATGAGGGGATTTATGATGGTCTCCTTGACCTAGTGGAGGTTGACTGTGGGATGCATAAATGGAAGTGCAGTTAATTATAAGTAGACATTGCGACATGTATATTACTTTGCATATAATTGCATATTCTATTAAATAAAATAAGTTAAATATAAAGGATATTTTGGTAAATGGAATAAGTTCAATTATAAAAAAATGTTATGAAAATAAGTATGATTTATTACTTTCATATAAGTAAACTTTGAAATTGTGTATAAAAATACGTACTCTATTCTATTCTAGAGACCAATACATTTTGATATCAGTGTACAAGATACAGTTCAGTTTTCTATTAAGATATTTTGTAATTCATTTTTCATATTTTGATGTATAAAATCAATTTAAACTAGACTATTTGTACATGAATTATTTTAGAAATAAGAATTTAGATGGTTGTTATTGCTATTTATTATTTTCGATTTCTTAGTATGCTCTAGTGTGTTATATAATGGTTGAGGAACTTAGGTTTAGGAATTCAATTCTTCCATTTGATTATGGGGGTGATAATAACATTTTCTACGCAAGATGTACAATAAAGTTTGTAATCTTGTTATTGATGGCGGTAACGGTGAAAATGTAGTGCCTAATTTCATGGTGGAAAAACTAAATTTGTCAACAATGCCAAGGCAAGGTTTCTAATCTTGTTAAACCTAAGGTGGATGAACTATTTTGCCTTATTAAATACATTAACGACAATGCCTACCAAATAGAACTATCAGATAATCTACAAGTGTTTGTTGCCTTTCAATGTTTCATATTTATCTTTCTATTAGGAGGATGTATTGGGTTTTGTTGATGGTGAAGCTTTTTATCATCTCCTTGTCACCTGAAATTATTCTATGCGGATACGGACGTTGTCTGGAGTTGAATAAAAATGTGCCAAGTCACTCGTTTGTTGTGTATCACGACTGTGCAACGCTGTTTATCGGATGATGTGGCGCATTCTGATTCACCTTCGAACGATCCGATATCCGCACAGAATAATTTCTTCCTTGTCACACACCAAAACGCAGCTCGAATGCAATCCAAAAAGCCCTATTGATTAGGGCTGTAAGCGAACCAAACGTTCGACGAGCTACTCCTTGTTCGGTTCGATTAAAGCTCGTTTGCGATCGTTTAATTAACTAAGCAAACAAACTTGAACAATATTTTAAATATTCGATTCTTAAATAAACAAACTTGAATACTAATACGTTCGGCTCATTTATGTTCGCGAACAACATCATTTGAAATTCGTGAACAAGCTCGACATTAAGCTCGATTCATGTTTGATTTTGAAGCTCGATAAAAATAATTAATATTTGACTATAAAATTAATAAATATAAATAATCATTACATTTGTTACATAGACAATTGCTTTTATTATAAATGTGTTTGTTCATAGATATGTTCATGAACGTGTTTGTTTGATAGTTAAAAAATTCGTTAAATATGTTCGCGAACAAGCTCGATAAACACTAAACGAACGAACTTGAATTGAACATGAACACTCCTTAATTTAAATGAACCAAACATAAACACCAACGCTAAAGCTCGAACAAACATGAACCAAACTTAAACAAGCTGATATTAAATGAACACAAACATGAACACTCACATACTCGGCTCGGCTCGGTTCGTTTGCAGTACTACTATTGATTCTCGATCCTACTGCGAATTCACGCCGATCAACCATATCATAAAAGCATACGAATAATAGGTCGATGGAGTCTGAAGCTCACCAACCAATCTTATTATTGAAGCCATTTAAAACTAATCTTCGTATGCTCGGAAAGCAGATTAACGTATAAACATTATTATTTTGTCTCTTTAGGCGGCAATTAGCCAATTACAAGATTCATTCAAGAAGCTTAGCTTACCATCCTCCATTTAATTACTACTAATCAAAGCCCAATTTAAAGGAGTTTTATTGTAATTTTTTCCCATTTTGAATATAAAATGTTGTGTTTGGAATTTCAAACTAAAATGCAAAAAGGGAATTCATACTGCAATAGAGGGATTTCTGCCAAATGTTTATAATTCCAAAAGTTTTTTTTTTTTAAATTAGTGCTAAATCAAATATTCAACTTTTTTACAACTTTTTTAAAATAATTTTTTTAGTTAAAAATTTATTATGCTAAAAATTTATTTTAAAAAACAATAAGAAAATTATCTCAAATGAAATGAAGCTTTAGGCTTTGTTTTGTGATGGCTTTTTTTATGCTTCCAAAAATAATTTTTTAGTAAACAATTTTTTATTATACTTGATACGTCATCACAAAATTAGCTTGATTGGGCACGAATCTCGAAGCAAAAGCTAGTTGGAAACTTCAAAAATTAAATCCGGGAGCATATGAACTCCGATTTCAGCAAGCTTACTGTCGAACTGAGCGTCTCGGAAATACGAACCTAACGACACCAAGATCAACCCAATCGGAGCCCAAATGAGTCCGAATCAAGAGCTCAAAGCGCTGTTGGAAGGTTCAAACTGCAATTTGAGTTGCCAAACGGTCTCCGATTTTGACGGGCTTATACTCGAATCGAACGGCTCGACGAGACGAATCCAACGAGCCCAAGATCACTAAATTCCGACATCATTAAGGCCTCCAAATGTCCAACGAACGGTGCACGATCATAGGATTCAATATCGGCCGTCCATTTGATCACTCCCTATTCGCCCTTGATCTCACACCTATTTACGGACCATGCCACTCCAGAAAATCTATAAATAGAGCCCTCATTCTTCACAAGAGAGCATCTAAGCAAGAGAGAGAAGAAGAGAAGAGAAGGAGAGAGAGAAGGAAGAAGTTCCTCCTCGACAGCCGCCGGACCACCGCTGGACCACCGCAGAACCTCGCCGGACCACCGCCGGACCACCGCAGGAAGCTCGTCGGACCACCGCCGGACCACCGCAGGAACCTCGCCGGACCACCACAAGACCTCGCCGGACGACCACCTTAAGGCCCGACGTTCAGTCCCTACGTCCTGCCTAAGACCCGACGTCTTGTTCAAGGTCCGACGTTCAGTCCCTACGTCCTGCCAAAGATCCGACGTCTTGTTCAAGACCCTATACTTAGTCTCAACTTCCTGCCAAACACCCGACGTCCAACTCAGGACCCGACATTCAGTCCTTACGTCCTGCCGAAGACTCAACATCTTACTTAAGCCATTGTAATCTGTTCACCCCTGGAGGTGATCCAGTCCTTTGTAACCAATTCAAAATCTAGTGGAATCATTTTCAACTGGGCTAGGCCTCGTGGTTTTTTCCCTTTTAAGGGTTTTCCACGTAAAAAATCTTGTGTTCTCTGTGTGTGCTAGTTATACGTACAACGCTAAGACGTAGAATCAAATCTCTATCGCCGCGTAATTTCTAGCCCGCAACAGATTGGCGCCGTATGTGGGAAAGCTAATCCCACTACACTAAGGAATCCTCCAATGGTCAACAGGCGTAGCCATCGCATCATGGGAACCTCCCGCTCTAATTCACACCAATCCAGGAATCAGTCCCTGAATCAAGGACGACAGGCATCTGCCTCTTTTCACCCCAATAACCGACACCCTACAGGAGAAGGAACTTCAGGGCCGTCCCTAGAAGAACGTATCAGAAAAATGGAGGAATCTCAAAATGAGATCCTTCAGCTTTTAAGGGGAGCTCGAAGACCAATGCCGGTACCCCAAGAAGATGCTCTTCTCCCGCAAGATCAGCCAGTATTTGAAGACATTCTTCATGTCGAAGTCCCCCTTCCTCCACCAAGGATGCGTCCTCCTACACGTCTAGAGAATGAGCTCGCCGATACAGCAAGCTCTACCCATCCTTCGCGCACGGGTCACCGACAGCATATGCCGCCGGACGTCCCCGAGGACTTAGACCAACAGCGCGTCACTGAACTCCCCCGTAATACTCTACGGCATGAGTTACGAAGATTAGTCCGAGAAGAGTTCCCTACAGGGGGTATCAGGCAGTCCCTTCACCAACGGGACATTCAGGAGTCATCACCTTTCACCGAAGCTGTCCTCCGATATCCCGTTCCGGCAAGATTCAAACTCCCAAATATTGATTCTTATGATGGGACTTCAGACCCCTATGAACATATCGATCACTACCGCACTATTATGCATATCCAGCAGGCCCCAGATGCTCTGCTCTGTCAAGTTTTTCCGGCCACCCTTAAAGGGCAGGCCCGGACATGGTTCTACTCCCTACCCCCTCGGTCCATTCCCCTATTCGTTAAATTGGCCAAATTGTTTGTCGAACAATTTGTCGCCAACCGAAGGATGATTAAAGACTCCTCCCACCTTTCGGGGATACGACAGAACGAGGGTGAATCTCTCAAAGAGTATTTTCAAAGGTTTTCTACAGAAGCCCGACAAATTCCAGGGGTGGATCCCGAATTGCTACGAGGTGTATTTCTTGGAGGGCTTCGTCCAGGCCCTTTCTACTCGGCACTTATGCGAGAGACAGTCCATTCTTATGCGGATTTAATCCATCGGGTAGAGGCCCAAATCACTGCCGACGAAGCCATCAATGCTCATAGAAAGCAATTCGAGCAAACAACCGGGAAGCGAAAAAATCCCCCAGGAACGGAGAATCCCCCCTCACAAAGGAAGAAGCAAGGAAACTACAATCTTCCTCCTCGACCCTCACAGTCACGACGAGAGGCCCGACAAGAAAAAGAGTACACACCACTTAATACATCCCGAACAAATGTATTAATGGCCATCCGAGACCAGGAGAGTGTAAAGTGGCCGTACCCTTTAAAGCCTAATACCGGAAACCAAGAACAGTATTGTCATTTCCACCGCAGTCGTGGACACACTACTGAAGCATGCAGGCAGCTCAAGGAGGAAATTGAGAGACTGATCCGACAAGGATATCTCCGACAGTTCGTCAAGAATCCAACAGCTCGAGAAGAAACCGTTCCGGCTGGGGGGCAAGATCAACAAAAACAGTCGACGAACAACCGCCAGATGGTCGGTGAAATTGAAACTATTGCTGGAGGCCCTTCAACGCCTTGCCAAGTTCTAATCGCAGAGAATAAGGAGCCACCAACAAAAAAGCTTCATGCCGATCACTCCATCACCTTCAAGGAGTCTGATCTAGAAGGTGTAAAAACTCCTCATCAAGACCCACTGGTGATTAGCGCAGGAATCGGCGACCCATGTTACAATGTTAAAAGGATCTTGGTAGATAATGGAAGCTCAGTAGATGTTTTATTCTACTCCACTTTTCTTAGCATGGGCCTATCTAGAGAGAAACTCCAACCTGCTGCCGGTCCACTGTACGGATTTGACAACCGGCCTGTAAGAGTCGAAGGAACCATTACTCTTCCGGTTGTGCTTGGAGAATTCCCCCGTCAAGTTGAGCACCCCATTCTATTCATTGTAGTGAAATCCGAATCAGCCTACAATGCGATCTTTGGAAGACCACTTCAAACAATTTTCGGGGCTGTTGCTTCAATTCCCCACTTAAAGCTCAAGTTTCCTACCCCATCAGGGATCGGAACAGTACGAGGAGATCAACAAGTAGCACAGTCATGCTATCTTAGGCAGGCTCGACCACACTCATCAGTTACTCTAAGCATCGAAGACTTCGATCTTCGGAATGAAGATACCCCTCAAAGGGCCTCCCCTGTAGAAGATCTTACCTGTGTCTCCCTATCAGAAGAACATCCCTCGAGAACAGTACAGATCGGATCACTCCTCTCAGATACAGAGAAAAAAGAATACGTAGATTTTCTACGCACCAATCAAGACGTATTCGCATGGAGTTCAGCAGATATGCCCGGTATCAATCCTGAAATAATTATGCACTCCCTGAAGATCAACCCAGCAAGTAAGCCAGTGATTCAAAAGAAACGAAACTTCGCCCTAGAACGTCAGCTGGCAATCGAACAAGAGGTTGATAAGCTTTTAAAAGCAAGATTCATAAGGGAAGTACACTACCCATCTTGGTTAGCCAACGTCGTGATGGTTCGGAAAACAAATGGGACTTGGAGAATGTGCGTGGACTATACGGATCTCAATAAAGCTTGCCCCAAGGATAGCTTCCCGCTCCCCCGAATAGATCAGCTAGTCGACGCCACATCCGGACATCAGATGTTAAGCTTTATGGATGCTTACTCCGGATATAACCAAATACAAATGGATCCCGCTGATGAGGAGGCAACATCTTTTCAAACGGATAAAGGGTTATATTGCTACTTGGTAATGCCGTTCGGGCTCAAAAATGTAGGGGCAACTTACCAACGACTTATGAATAAGGTTTTTAAGAGCCTTATTGGGCGTACCATGGAAGTCTATGTGGACGATATGCTGGTAAAGAGCCTCAAGAAATCTCAACATATCTCAGATTTGGAAGAATGTTTTAACCTTCTCCGATCTTACAACATGCACCTCAACCCCTCCAAATGTGCATTTGGAGTCACCTCAGGAAAGTTTTTGGGATTCATGGTTACCCACCGAGGGATTGAGGCCAACCCGGAAAAAATCAAGGCCCTAAGGGACATGCTACCCCCCAGAAACATCAAAGAAGTTCAGAGACTGAATGGAAGAATTGCAGCGCTCTCTCGATTTCTGGCTCGTTCGGGAGATAAATATTTGCCTTTCTTCAAGATCCTCAGAGGGGCTCGTAGCTCAGGATTCCAATGGACTGATAAATGCCAAGAAGCTTTTGAACAACTACGAACTTATCTAGCCTCACCACCGCTTCTCTCAAAGCCAATTCCAGGGGAAGTTTTGTATTTGTACATGGCCGTCACTTCTCAAGCTATAAGTTCGGTCTTGGTTCGGATGGATGATTCAATTCAACGCCCGGTCTATTACATCAGCAAGGTACTTTCTGATGTTGAAATGCGTTATCCGTTGGCAGACAAAACAGCCTTAGCATTAGTCTTCTCAGCCAGGAAGTTACGACCTTATTTTCAGGCACACGCGATCAGGGTTTATACAAACCTGCCGCTGAAAAATATCCTTCAAAAACCCGAAGCATCCGGAAGATTGATCAAATGGTCAGTAGAACTTGGAGAGTTCGATATACAGTTCCTACCTAGACCCGACATCAAGTCACAGGTGCTTGCAGATTTTGTGGTCGAATGTACTAGCTATACCTCAGAGGAATCGCCCGATGTGTCTCCTTCCTCCTCCTGCTGGACATTGTATGTAGACGGAGCTTCTGGGAATTCTGGTGCTGGTGCTGGAATCCTATTAATCTCCCCGCAGAAAGCCACACTTGAATACGGGCTTAGACTGAAGTTTCCGGCAACAAACAATGTTGCTGAATATGAAGCTCTAATCGCTGGATTAAGATTGGCAATTGATTGCGAAGTCCAAGACTTAGTGGTTCACACTGACTCCCAACTGGTTGCTTCTCAAGTAGAAGGGGAGTTCGATACTCACAACCCACTTTTGGCTCAATACTGTCAGATAGTTAAAACCTTGTTGGCTCAAATAGCAAAGCATCAGGTCACCCATATCCTTCGAGAGAAAAACGCAAGGGCAGACTTACTCTCCAAGCTAGCAACCTCTACGACGGGAGATGTTTTTAAAAGGAAATTCATTGAGGAGATCCACTTCCCGAGCATTCAAGGCTCATGGGTACTTCAATCAATAGATGAATCAAAAGAAGTTTCTTGGATCGACCCCATTCTTGCTTTCCTACAAGAAGGCTCTCTCCCTGAGGACCCAGCTATGGCAGTACGACTTAGGAGGCAAGCGGCCAATTTCACTATTATTAACGGAGAGCTATACAAACGATCTTTCACAGGGCCATACCTCAAGTGTCTTCCTCCTTCGGAGGCAAACTATGCACTTCGCGAAGTACATTCGGGCATTTGTGGGGAACATTTGGGTGGAAAAGCGCTAGCCCAAAAGGTCCTGAGACAAGGGTTCTACTGGCCGACAATAAAACAGGACGCATTAGAACTTGTACGGAAATGTAACAGCTGTCAGTTACATGCCAACCTCACTCATCTACCCGCCGTAGAAATATCGACATTACAGAGTCCCTGGCCTTTTGCCCAATGGGGGATCGACATAATGGGACCATTTTCGATAGCCACGGGACAGCGAAAATTCATCATATTGGCTGTCGATTATTTCACGAAATGGGTAGAAGCAGAACCACTAGCAAAAATCACTGAAGCAAATGCCAAACAGTTTTTGTGGAAGAGCATAATATGTCGCTTTGGCATTCCTGCAAAAGTTATTACTGATAACGGGACACAGTTCACCGGAAGGGTCTTTACCACATTTTGTAAAGATCTCCACATTCATCTAGTACACACAGCTGTGGCTCATCCTCAGACTAATGGACAGACAGAAGTCACTAATCGGACCATTCTGAGAGGACTGAAAACACGGCTGGAGAAGGCTGGGGGGCAATGGGCTGACGAGCTCCCAAACGTCCTTTGGGCCTATCGTACAACAACAAGGACCCCAACAGGAGAGACACCGTATAACCTCTGCTTTGGTACAGAGGCTGTCATTCCAGTCGACATTGGAGTCCCCAGTCATAGAGTACAAACTTTCGACTCCAATACCAACGACGAAAAACTCAGGCACAACCTAGACCTCCTTCCAGAAGTAAGAGACGGGACAATACTTAAGGTTGCTGCCTACCACCAGAGAGTTGCCCGTCACTATAACAGAAGGATGAAGCCTCGACATATATCGGTAGGAGATCTGGTCCTACGCAGCATTGAGGCGGCAGGCAAAGGCCCTCAACGAAACAAACTCTCCCCCCTCTGGGAAGGTCCGTACCTAGTAGCAGCTATGGTGAAGCCAGGGACTTTCAAATTAAAGGATGCTGAAGGGAAGATGCTTCCTCGAACTTGGAATATCAAGAACCTCCGCAAATACTATCAGTAGAGCGTAATCGTGTCGTTTGTTTTAGAATGTTGTATGTCTTTTGCTTACTGTAGATGTCTTTAATTTCGGACTTTGTTTATGGTGTTTCTAGTTTCCTTCTCCCCTAAACTATTTTCGGGAACAATGTTCTTCGTTTAATGACAGTAAAGACTTTGTTAAGTTTTGAACTTTAATTTTGAGCAGTAGATGATTATTGTTCAGTCGCTAGTTGATCAATCCCAGGGGGATTCGATCCGACCTCTTCCACACAGGTTAACGTCATCGAGCAAGGCTCTGACTCACAACCTCGGATAGGTCTTATATCCTTGGTGGATTCTCTCGACCTCTTCCACACAGGTTAACGTCATCGAGCAGGGCTCTGACTCACTACCTCGGATAGGTCTTATATCCTTGGTGGATTCTCTCGACCTCTTCCACACAGGTTAACGTCATCGAGCAGGGCTCTGACTCACTACCTCGGATAGGTCTTATATCCTTGGTGGATTCTCCCGACCTCTTCCACACAGGTTAACGTCATCGAGCAGGGCTCTGACTCACAACCTCGGATAGGTCTTATATCCTTGGTGGATTCTCCCGACCTCTTCCACACAGGTTAACGTCATCGAGCAGGGCTCTGACTCACAACCTCGGATAGGTCTTACATCTCTTATAGATTCTTTTAACCTCTTTCATACAGGTTGGCGTCGTCAAGCAAGGCCTTGGCGTACAACTTAGAGTAAACAGTACATCCTTAGAGGATCCTTTTAAACTTTCAAGCACAGGTTAGAAGATAAATACCTTAAACAAATATAAAAGAAATTCACTCAGAATAAATAGATACACTGGAATATCTAAGTCATATAGCAACAGAACAATAATCCACTACTAAGTCAAAGTAGATATCACACAACAGTACAAAACATCAGGTACATCACAATAACTAATACAAACAACAGGAACTAGAAAGCCTACTCAACATCTACTATCTCATCATCTGCATCAAGATCGAGGACCTTCCGAAGATCACTCTCTACCTCATCACCATCAGAGCCTGAAGGAAAGTCAGCTGAAGCCTGGCTAGGGGTCACCTCTTCGGCTGGAACTCCGGTCTTTCGCTGCATCAGGCGAACCCCCTTAAAGAAGCCTCTAATAAATCCATCCTCAGTGCACTGCTGCTCCAAACCCTTCACCTCTATAGCATAGATGTGATCTCGGGCCTCCTCAACACGATCCTGGATGATAGTCTTGAATGCTATGGACTTCTTGAAGTCTTCAATAACTCTTGAAGGTTCTGAACTAGACAAGGCAGCCTCCTTCTCAGCTATAATGGCCTGAGACTCCCTATCCTTCGTCTCCAGCAACGCAATCTTCTCCTCCGAAACTTTCTGCTCCCTCAAAAGTCTGGTGATCGTCGCGTGAGCCTCCTCAAGATCTATCTGGTGCCGATCTGCCTGCTGATTCCGGAGAGTTACAGAGCGCATTGAGTTAGCCAGTTCAGTCCTACACTCGCTCAACTCATCTTCAAGCACCTTCACCTCCTTAACCTTCTGATCATACTTTCGTTTGAACTCTCCCTGGAGGTACTTGATCTTAACAAACTCAGTGTTCCAGTCATTAACTGCGATCACAGCACGTGACAGCTGAAAATAGAAAGAAAAGTTCATTAGAAGTAACCTCAGAAGAAAATGAAATAAAAAATATTAGGAGATGTTACTCACCAAATTACTAGTCTTGTTATGTCCGAGGCATTGATGATTCATGACATCATCAGGGATATGTATCTTGGCTGGGGAAGAGTCAGGTAAGGTCTTGTCAGTGTTTGTTCCTTCCAACCTCTTCTTCTTCGAAATCGGGGGGTCGTCAACCCTTGCCGGTCGTTTGGGAGCCGCTTTTGAAGTAGGGGCAGGGGGCTCAGGAATCCTGGATGTCGGCTTCAACTTCCTTGCATCAGATCTCCCAGTATGAAATGAAATTCCAACCTTGAATAAGAACTCTTCTTCAGTATATTTGCTCATATGACGAACCTCAAATAGAAGATGTTCGAGATCAGAAACTTTCAAAATCCTTATTATGTCTTCCTCGCTGACGTGCAGAGGGGATGGCAGATCCCTCATTTTCCCCCACTTCTCAATCAAGCCCCAATCATTCTTCACAAAAAAGAAAGCATTGACCCAGTTCTTTGAAGAATCGCGAGTACGCACATCCAACAATTTGGACCTAAAAGTCACACGCCCAGATGTATCGCTGGTGAACTTACCCATCCGTGAAAGATGCTCCGGGGTCATAGTAGCTCCTCGATCCCGAAAGAGAGCAATCAATCCCATAGCCACTGACATTGCTCTAAATGAAAGTTGGAATATGCTCACGCCGCACCATTGCAAGACTTCAATCAGCTCAGTAGGAGGCGGAAAACGTAAACCAGCCCGCAAGTGGGCCTCAGAAACAGTCACGTACCCAGCAGGAGGAAGATTCGCCCGATCAGACATCCTCGGAACCATTGTCTTCACATCATTCGGAAAGTAATAATTCTTGCGGAAAAGGAACATGAAGTCATTTGTAACAGTCGACGCTGACACATCCACCTCCTTATTTGGCCTCTGCTCGCCATCATGCGGCGCAACAAGGTCCCCCCGGATCGCAGGATCTCTTGGTGGGGGGCGATCACCTGACATTTCTAGAGGGAGAGGGGGAAAGAAGAAGATCTCCGAACTTCCTTGCCAAGAGAGGGGCCTCAGAAGACTGAGGGAAGGCCTCAATAGAAAGGACAGAGGGAGAAGATCTCCGAACTTCCTTGCCAAGAGAGGGGCCTCAGAAAACTGAGGGAAGGCCTCAATAGAAAGGACAGAGGGAGAAGATCTCCGAACTTCCTTGCCAAGAGAGGGGCCTCAGAAGACTGAGGGAAGGCCTCAATAGAAAGGACAGAGGGAGAAGAGAAGAAAGGAGGAGAAGAAGAGAAGAAAAGAGAAGAGGAAGAGGAGTGGAGTGATTTTCTAAAGGGTTTAAGGCCCTATTTATAGGTTTTTGGGAGAAAGGAGAGAAGTTTCTAGAATTTTCAATTTCCCAAAATTTTCTAAATTTTTCTGAATTTTTTCGAAATTTTTTGGGATTTTTTAGGATTTTTTAGGCATTTTTTCGGCCTAAAAAGGCTTAAAAATGCCTAAAAACCCCTTTTTTCTGCACAGGTGGGGCCCACTAGGTCGGTGGGCTGAACAGACCCGCCCGTTCGTTCAAATGAGGCGGTGGGAAGCTTCCAGGCGGGCTGACCGCGCGGGCCCAGGCGGGCCTAGGCGGCCCTAGCGGGCCGCCGCGCGGGCCAGGAGGCGGCCCAGCAGCCCGCCGCGCGGGCTGCAGCGCGGGCCGCAGGCGGGCCGCCGCGCGGGCTACAGCGCGGGCCGCTTGCGCGGCCCAGGCGGGCCGCCACGCGGGCCGGAGGCCCAGGCGGCCGGGCAGGCCAGGCGGCCGGGCGGGCCGCCGCGCAGCGCGCAGCGCGGGCCCGCGAGCGCGGGCCCAGGCGGGTCGGGCGGCCCAGGCGGGCCGCCGCGCGTTCCAGCGCAGGCCGGCGGCGGCCGGCCGGCCGGTCCGGCCGGTCCGGCCGCCTAGCCCATTTTGGGCCCGATTTTCGTCCCGAAAACTCCGTTTTCGACATTTTTGGGGTCCCCGGACACATTTTTCGACGTTCCGGACTCAATTTTGGCACTTTCAGAACTCATCGAGGCCTCCTTGACTTGTTTTTTTGCAAAATTTCAACTTATGGGAAGCGATTTTTGCTATTCGGCCAACGCAAAATGTTGACCCTTATATTTTCGGACTCCTAGGGCTTCGACGTCCGAAAATAGGGGGGCAACTGATACGTCATCACAAAATTAGCTTGATTGGGCACGAATCTCAAAGCAAAAGCTAGTTGGAAACTTCAAAAATTAAATCCGGGAGCATATGAACTCCGATTTCAGCAAGCTTACTGTCGAACTGAGCGTCTCGGAAATACGAACCTAACGACACCAAGATCAACCCAATCGGAGCCCAAATGAGTCCGAATCAAGAGCTCAAAGCGCTGTTGGAAGGTTCAAACTGCAATTTGAGTTGCCAAACGGTCTCCGATTTTGACGGGCTTATACTCGAATCGAACGGCTCGACGAGACGAATCCAACGAGCCCAAGATCACTAAATTCCGACATCATTAAGGCCTCCAAATGTCCAACGAACGGTGCACGATCATAGGATTCAATATCGGCCGTCCATTTGATCACTCCCTATTCGCCCTTGATCTCACACCTATTTACGGACCATGCCACTCCAGAAAATCTATAAATAGAGCCCTCATTCTTCACAAGAGAGCATCTAAGCAAGAGAGAGAAGAAGAGAAGAGAAGGAGAGAGAGAAGGAAGAAGTTCCTCCTCGACAGCCGCCGGACCACCGCCGGACCACCGCAGAACCTCGCCGGACCACCGCCGGACCACCGCAGGAAGCTCGTCGGACCACCGCCGGACCACCGCAGGAACCTCGCCGGACCACCACAAGACCTCGCCGGACGACCACCTTAAGGCCCGACGTTCAGTCCCTACGTCCTGCCTAAGACCCGACGTCTTGTTCAAGGTCCGACGTTCAGTCCCTACGTCCTGCCAAAGATCCGACGTCTTGTTCAAGACCCTATACTTAGTCTCAACTTCCTGCCAAACACCCGACGTCCAACTCAGGACCCGACATTCAGTCCTTACGTCCTGCCGAAGACTCAACATCTTACTTAAGCCATTGTAATCTGTTCACCCCTGGAGGTGATCCAGTCCTTTGTAACCAATTCAAAATCTAGTGGAATCATTTTCAACTGGGCTAGGCCTCGTGGTTTTTTCCCTTTTAAGGGTTTTCCACGTAAAAAATCTTGTGTTCTCTGTGTGTGCTAGTTATACGTACAACGCTAAGACGTAGAATCAAATCTCTATCGCCGCGTAATTTCTAGCCCGCAACAATACTAAAAAGTTATTTTATAAAAAAATATGAAATCTATGAGAGCAAATATTTGTGAGTGAATTTAATACTTTTTAAAATAACTTTTTAGTTAAAAATTTTTTAAATTAAAATATTTTGTACCAAAAAATTGTTTTTTTTTTTGGGACAAGGAGTATCGGCCTTCGGCCACTAATCTCCCCGGTCGACCTAGCGGACTACCCACACCAATTCGCCCGGGGCAAAAAATTGTTTTAAAAATCAATAAAAAAAAA
Source organism: Dendrobium nobile (assembly GCA_022539455.1). Taxonomy (NCBI): domain Eukaryota; kingdom Viridiplantae; phylum Streptophyta; class Magnoliopsida; order Asparagales; family Orchidaceae; genus Dendrobium; species Dendrobium nobile. The sequence continues at coordinate 35,116,974 of CM039731.1, forward strand.
CTGTATCAAATGAAATCTCAATCTAATATTATTTTTTTTTACAAAAAGAGCACATATTTGTGGCACAAAAATAATTATTAGAAAAAAAAAGACAAGTTGAATAATTCATTCAAAATTTCAAACCAGGCAAATTTTTTACCCAGCTTTGGATCTTTTCAGCTTTTCTCTTGGTATTATTACATGTGCATCCCAGATAATTATTAGCAGGACAAAGCTTTTATTATTTTCTTTCTTCTCCTTTCATAAAAAATATGTAATTCCCAAATTTGTTTTTTCGATAAAATAATTATTAAATCTAGAATTTAAGACAATTTTTTTATTTAAATATTAAATTTAAGTACAAATTACTAAACTAATTTCTTTGTTCTTGTTACTTTTTCCTCATTGGCATTTATTTGTTGTTGTTTTTCCTGATCGCCATTTCTTTCTTCCTGCTTCAGCCTCCCGTGCTTCACATGAAGTAGTATGTTGAAAGTCCCTAAAAAAACAGCTTTCTATGCCTCCTCTGAGGAAGATGGATCGAAAGTAATAACAAGAGCTTGGCCGGTGCGAAGCAAATATGATATCCCTAAGGGCAACACTTGTTTGACGCAATTTGATCGCGGATGAACTGCGACATAAATATTTACATTGCACTATTCATCTGCGCCACTTTTTTATCTCTACCTAACTTTTGGAAGATAAAGGCGCAAAATAGCGTTCGATTGGAGATGAATCACGACATTTTTTGATTTCACTGCATTTTGGAGTAAAAAAATGAGATTTTCATTTGGAGATGCCCTAAGACACAATAACTTCCAGAGAACTCCATGCCAAGGCCGCCGCGTGAGAACTTTGCAACTCCGTAAATCCTATTACATCTGCCGAACTACAGGATTTAGTAGATCCAAGATTTACTAAGAACAAAAAGAAGAGAGGTTACAAATTTACAGCAGCCATGCTTAAAAGTTAAAACCCGCCACCAAACAGCCCCTATAACTGTTCAAGCCAAGTCCTGAATATGATCTTAATATGCATGAAAATTTTGAATTCCCTTAAAGCCCCCAAACATCATAAATTGCAGATTTTTCCAATATTTTCACATAGCAACACTAAGGGGCTGTTTGGTAGCAGGATTTAGGCTGGATTTGAGGCGGATTTGAGTGAATCCAGCCAAACGGCCTAAAATGCAAAACCAAATCTCACGGCAAATGAAATCCTCTGTAGACGAAAAAATCCGCCGATTCGCTCTAAATCCGGGATTTCCGAAATCATGTATTTTGCAGGATTTACGAAATTCATGATGCTAGAGGAAGAATCTGCTCAGTAAATTCTGCTCTGTAGCCAAACAGTCACATGAGATTTAAGAGGATTTATCATGAATGTTTACCAACCAATTTTCAGGATTTAAGCCTCTCAGGATTTCCGAAATCCGGATTTAGAGGATTTACGAAATCCTACTTAAATCAAATCCAGAATGATACCAAACAACCCTTAAAAAGGACACATTTTAAACCATCGATAATCAAAGAAGTACCACAAATGTGACATCAAAGAGTAAATGATGATGCAAGCAAAGTAAATTATATAAGTCAAATACTTCTAATCACCAAATATCACTGAAATCCAGTTCCACACAGACATATATATGCGTCATCCATCACCTAAACAAAGTAAACTATAACTAAAGCTTCATTTGGCTCGGCTTTCTTACAGCTTCTTAATTAAAGATTAAAATTTTTGAATTAGAAACCTGCTTTAAGGCTTCATTTGGGATGACTTTCTTGATGCTTCTTAATGCAGCATTCTAGTACAAAATAATATACTAGAAAGCTGAGAAGCAGCGAGAAAGTCGTCCCAAACAAAACCTAAGAAGCTGCAAAAAAGCCATCCCAAACGATACTAAATTAAAGCTAATCAAACCTTCAGCCCAGCTAATAAGCGAAGCAGATCAAGCCAAACCCTTCCTCTAGCGATGAGGACAAAAGGTAACGAGATAACTCGCACCCGTACACGTTAGAATACTCGTCGGATCATCATAAGCGTACGAGTAAGCTCGCGGACACGCCGACTTAAACAGCCGAGAGTACGCCGTCGGCTTGCACAGTTGCGGACTCCCGAAGCTCCCCGTACAGCAATACCTCGGCGATCCGAAAGCCGAGCAAGCACTCTTACACGCCACGACCCGACTACCCGGCCCGGCCCGAACGGCCAGCCCGGCTGGACACACCTCGTTCAAATCGCTAACGCAGCCCGCGTCACCGCAGCGACCCGCACCGCGAAAGGGTCGCATGGAGAGGCCGAGGTTGTAGCCGTCGACGAGGCTGACGTCGTAAAAGTCCTGCGTGCGGGGAGTGGAGCCGAGCGTTATCTCGGCGAGAGTGGCGGGGGGAGTCCCTCCGAGGCCATTGCAGTAGAGATTTCCGCCGCAGTCGCCGGTGGCGCAGCGGCCGTGGCCGGAGGAGTCGAAGGAGCAGCCTTGGCGGCCCCAGATGCGGCCGGACCAGGCGTCGGGGAGGTGGAGGGAGTAGGCTTGGTTGGGGAGGAGGAGGAAGCCGCCGCGGGCGAGGATGGGTCTGCCGGCGCTGGGCTGAATGCCCGGCCAAACAGGTTCTTTGCATTTGTTGAAGAGGGCTAAGGTGGCGGAGTTGGCCACGAAGAAGGTTGAGGCGAAGAGGGCGGCGAAAAATGGGGCAATGCGGTGGAGATCTCTTAAGTTTGAAGACATTGTTTGCTTCTGCTGCTGCTGCTGCTCTCTCACTCCCCTGGTTGCACGGTAAAGGAGATGGGGGGAGCAGGGATGGAGGGGATCGCTCTTCTTTATTTCTGCCATCCGAGTTTTTCTAATTTTTAATAGGGTATTTCTGTAATTATATAATTTGCAGAGGAAATTTAAAATGGTCAACTCTACAGCGTCGTTATAATGAGTCCGCAGCAACCACACAAAGAGGGAGAGTGGCAGAATGGAAAAAATGAAACGAGCATTATTATTTATTTTTTATTACACGCAGCTCACCTGGATTTATTGGATGATTGTGTGAATTTGACTTAATGGTTTACATATCTAAAAAAATATTTTTATGGATTTACATGCATTAAAATTTTTTAATTTATATATTTAATATATATTTATTTATTTTATTCAAATAATATTTATAAATTTTAAATGTTAATAAAATAATTTGTATCCCAAAATATTATCCAAATTTTATCTTCCTCAGAGTCTCAATCCCTTTATCACATTCATCATTTATTTTTAAACTTTTAAGTCAATTAAGTCAAACTAATTAACACATTATATATGTAAATTTCGAACTTAAGACATCTTGATTGATAATCAAAGCTCACAACCAATAGATCAAAATGAGATGCGTTCATAGCCACCTTTACTTTCACCCTAAAGAGCTTATCTTGTTTTATTATTTAGTGTATTATAAATCTCATTAGCTAACTCATTTGATTTTTAAGCTAGTTATTAAGGATGTTGAAATTAAAAAAATATTTATATTTCAATCAGTATGTCTTTCTATTTCATCTTTAGCTCTTAATTATGTTTCTGATTGATCATACCTCTCTATCGACTTAGTTTTGTCTCCTATATCACATCAACTTTTTTATGCTTATCACTTATTAACCACATTAGCTTGGATTCATTTTCATATACTTTCCATATTACAAGGGAAAATTTTGATCCAATTGTTTTTTATTTTCAAATCACATGTTATATTTGTTATTTTTTTAGCCAAAAAAGGATGTTCATATCTAATCTTCCTGAAGTATGATCATTTACGATCAGCATCGTAAGACGATTTAGCACATGAAATAGATAAAAAAAGAGTTGCAAAAGATACTAAGATTTCAATGAGAAATACTAACCGAGTTAAAATGATCATACTAAGTTTGGTTTTAAATAATGCCCTTCCCTATAATTGAATAGACATTTATAAAATATAGTAGAAGTAAGTTACAAAGAATGAATTCTATGGAGGATGTTGGGAGAGCTTTGTGGAATTCTGAGTTGTTTTCAATAGAGTATTTGTTATCTATTTTAGTTGGTTTCTTTCAAGGAGAGGACCATTGTGATGCCCCTGAATTTAATTAGGAAGAATTATTCTTACTTTCTTTTAATAAACAGCGATTAGCGCTAACAATTTTAGAATTCATTATAAACAATGATTAGCGCTAACAATTCTAGAATTCAATATATATATATATATATATATATATATATATATATATATATATATATATATATATATATATATAAAGTTGCCTTTTTGTGTCTGAAAAATCCACCACAAAATATTTGCGGTGGATTTGAGACGAAGTCAAAATTATTTCTAACGAATTTGCGGCGAATTAAAAAACACACGAATTTGAACCTCACCAGCTACCCCTGCCTGAGACTGACTCGCTGCCCGCTGCCCTGCCCGAGTGCCTAACCGGCTGCCCACTACCCTACTTGAGCAACTAAACAGACTGACCGGCCTGCCCGGGATTCAACCCTATGCCATTTGTAAAATAACTGCCTTTTTCAATCAATTGTGGAGGTTAAATACAATAGAGAGCTTTTTTTATTTATATTCTGACCCCGCTTGTGGCAGATTTACGATGGTCATCTCCGCTGCAAAAAAAATCGTCAAATTTTTCATTTCAAATCCACCACCATTTTCGACAAAAAATAATATACCATAAAGTTTGTCGCAAATCCAATGCAAATTGCTGACTTTCCTGTAGTGTATATTATCATTGCTCCCAAAATTATCATATATAATACTCATTAATCTTACAATGACAAGACAAGCTTTTATTTCTGAGTACAAAATAATACTTAAAACAAAAAGGAACAATACCTAAGGAATCCTGACCAGCCTTATTCTTCTAATCCTCTACCCTTACATGAAAATATTTAAACCACATATAATGAACTAAATATGAGTCATCCCACGCTCTTGCCTCACTCCACTAGGGTTCCATTTTTGCGGCAATGGTCGCTGCCGTGCTGGTGTACTTTTCAAGGAAGTTTTTTTCCTTTCATTGATCCTTATTTTTTTTTGCGATTTTGTGATCTCTTTTCCCGTTTCGTCCACCTGCGGCCCGTTGCGGCCGGAATGGCGGTGAAATGCTTGAAAGATCTTAGTTTTTCGGATGCTTCGCTGAAATTGCGTTCATTTTTTTGAGGCTTTATCTAGGAATAATTCCAATGCTTGTTTTCCGGAGTTAAAATCAACTGTTTTCGAGGTTTACCCTCTCTTTTGATTTCGGAGGAGGAGATCCTCACGCTAGCAGTGCCCCTTAAATTCGCTTTGGTTGGTTTTTTCCCCTTGCGGAGGCCTTCCCTCAAACTCTATTCATATGTTCTTTTTCAACTTAAAATTGAATGGTGATTTCTAAGTCACGGTGTTGGATCATACGCATGTCTTGATTAGGCTGGTGAATGATTTCACTTCTAATGCTCAGTGAATGTTTAATAAATAAAATGATTTAAAATTTAAGATTGATTAAAAATGTGATATATACTATATTGTTTTAGCTCATTGTGATTTTACATTCTATTTTTAGGATCTTAGAAAAGAATTGATTCGATTTAGTGGTAATTTCAGGAATCTGATTTTATTGTATATGCATTATTCTGTTTTGATTGTGCAGTTAGGATTAGTTTTTTTTACTATGTTCTGTATCTTTTGTTTATAGCCATACATCGTGATTATATATACCATTTTGATGATGAAGCAAAAACAAATATTCTAAATGAGTTTATTTTTTGTCATTTGAATGTTTTAGTAGCTATGTAGTCTGTATTCATTTTAAAATTTTAAATTGGAAGATAAAATTTGTAAATTCTAAAACTAGCTTTTATTTATAGTCATGGATTGGTCCCATTAGTGGATCTTATTGAGTTGGATTGTGACACAAGCTTCATAAATATAGTCAAAATTTAAAACACCACATCATACAACTCATATTGATTCGTTTGGCTAATATATCATTCTTTTAGCATTTATGTGATTTAATGATGTTGGGATTAAGCAATATTGGACTTGTTCGATTCTTCTCACTAATTTCACATAAAATTTGATAATCATTTGATCTTCTAATTAATGTCTTGAAAAATTTAAATATACACATAAGTGTTTGATTTGGGCTCATTTTAACTTAAATAGATCTACTTTTACGTCGTTATGATTATCTCATTGAGACGCTCAGTTCAACTTTTAGTCCGATGTTCTTAAATTTAATTCCAAAAAAAATTTAATTTGAATATTATTGCTAGATTTATGTCCGATCAGTTGAATTTTTAGATGATATATCATTACTACAAATCAAACCTTATATACTCAAATAAAATATAATAAAACCCATAATGTTTTTCACATGAATAATATTCCATCAAATATTTATTATGGGAAAACCAATATTTCATTTCAATCGATTTTGACTAATTCAAAGCCCAAATATTTATGTAATTTGAAAATTTTGAAAAAATCACCGTAATGAAACAATCATTTTGAATGTGTGAATTTATAAATTTAAAATATACTTGATATTTTAAATAATTAAAAAAATGATCTACCGTTTTGAGTGCTTTGAGATTCTAATTCTTAATTAATGTTTACAATATACATAATTTATCATTAAATAAAATTATTTTCATACATTATCAAATTACAAATAAAATAATTTAAATTAATTATTTGAATTTAAAGTTAGCATGATAATTCATACGTCGTCAAAAATTGTCTTGATCAGTCATGAATCTTGATGCAAATCTTAAATGGAAACTTTCAAAATTTAATTTACGAAACATCTGAACACCCATTTCAACAAACTTAAAGTTAAACTGAACAAGAGAGGAACCCAACAACACAAAAATAGATCCAATCTAAGCTCAAATGAGTCAAATCAAAGGTTCAAAACAGAGTTGAAAGATCTAAATCTTTAATCAGATAATCAAATGATATACATATATGGCATGCTTATAATCAAGTTATGCATCTCGACAAGAAAACAACGAGCCCAAGATTGTTTAGTTTTGACATCATTAAGGCATTTAAATGCTTGATTAATGCTCCATGATCGAGAGAATGAATATGGGTTGTCTGATGGAGCACTCGAATTTGTCTCGAATCTTCTTTATATTCACATATCAAGTCACTCTCAAAATCTATAAATAGACATCCTCTCTCTACATAAGGGAGGATGAGGCTTGGACCATGCACTAGAGACTCAAGAGAGCTCAGAGATGAAGAATTATGAAGCTCCACCCTGGTACCACCATCGACGAACCCTCAAAGCCTCGCTACCACTGCTAGACCTCATCTTGACAATCTTCATCAGACATTTGTCCGGCCACCATTGTCGGCTCTTCACCTGACCACCATCACTCGTTGACTTCAGTCCCTCCAACCACCTTCGCCCAATTATGATCTTTCTGACTTTTGTTGCCTACCAACTATGATCCCTCTAATAATTGTCGTCTGACTACGGTTCTTCCAACCACAGTTGCCCGCTGACTACAATTCCTCCATTCATCGTTGCCCGGCTACAGTCATTTTGACCTCATCAGCCCATTGACTATAACCATCATAGCCTGCTAATTTCAGTCCATTCGACCCCTATCACCCAACTATGATCTTTCAGACCTCCATTGCTTGTCGAATATGATCCCTCATACCACCACACCTGAATACGAGCCCTTCAACTTCTATCGCCCAAATACAATCCTGCTGATCAAATGAATAGACCAACACTCTCTTGATGATATCTCTCTTATCATAGGATTCTTCAACTATGTAATGTACTCTATTCAATGTATATTTGCTATATTGAGCCAATACATTCCCCCAAAAAAGGATATCATTTGTAATCAATAATAGTGGAATCATTTCAACTGGGTAAATTCCCATTATTTCTCCTATTTTCGGATTTTTCAATTAAAAAAAGAAAATATATCTTATGATTATTGCATTCCCTCTTATTTGTCAATGTGCTGGATCATTGTACAAAGCTAAGACATTAAACTCCTAATATCTCTACCGCCACGAATGTTTTGCACGCAACAACAATGTTTATTTAGCAATAGTTACATATGAATTAAAATAAATATATTAAAATTTAAGATGTATCATGTATTATATTTAAATTTTAGAATAGTGATAAATATATATAATTTACAATCACTCCTAAGAGTGAAAATTAGTTGGGTTGAGTCGAGTTCTGCTTAATCGAACTAAATTTATGTAGTTCATGCCAGCTTGAGCTTGTTCACTAAGCTCGAGCTCGATTCGTTAAAACTTTAAAGACTCGAGCTCGGCTCGACGAACTCGTATGAAAAGCTTGATTTTAACTCTATAATTGAACTCGGTTTACTAGTTTCAAACTAAAAAGTCTAATTTTTAATATATAACTAATTTAAAAAGATTAAAATGCATCATATAATGATGATTCAAATTAATTTTTAAATATATTTTAAATTAATTAAGTGACTCAACAAACTTTTGAGCCGAGCTATGTTGAACTCAAGCTCGAACTCAATATTGAACTTGTGGACCGATAAAGTTAACTGTGAGCTAAATAATGAGTCGAATTCGATCCAACTTGACCCACACCAAAATAGAAGATATATTTTCTTAAAGCAACTACAAATGCTATCGTGGAGTGTTCCTTAACAATTAATGGATTGGCGCATTGCTGCGCGTTGTAGTGCGAGTTACGACGCAAGCAGAAGTGTCAGGCTGTCACACACTAAAAAAGGGTGGGGAGCAGAGGGTGGTTGGGCTGGCAGAGATTCTCCCGTGAAGTTTTGTCGCTTTGTCTGCCGAAATTTTTGGGCAGCTGCGCCCACGACGTAGCATGTGACGAGCACGCCAGCGGTGGAACCCGAGAACGCTATAGATTCCAATCCAAAAAAAAAGCGTTTCGCTCAGTGATTGATTGATTTTTTTTTTTTTTGAAAAATTAGGAGCAAAGCCCTTTGAATTTATCAAAAATTGCACAAAATAAAGATGAAAAATGAGAAGCTGCATAAACGAGACTACGAGAGTAAAGCTCATTTAAAAAATAACCCAAAAAAAAAATCAATATCATGTGGATAGTGAAGAGCTACAGCTAGTGATCATTCATTCACTTGGATCTGAAGAGCACAAACAAGCCTAAAAATTGCAGATTCTCTTCATAATCATAACATTTTGGTCGACTTGAATTGCTCATTGTGTCATTCTGATTATGAGAGCACTTCACACCTCTTTTTTGAATGCAATTTCTCTTTCTCTATCATCTCCAATTTAATTCCAAGTTATGGTGCCTTGCTTCTTAGGCCCAACATTGCTCAACTATACCTTTGGATGGTCTTCGGACAACTAGGGTATTCTTTTTTGGCGAATTATTACGTCCGGACACTTAATCCAGACAGGCCATGTCACTCTAATATACTGGGTCCCGGTGCATTTTGGTGATGTGGCGAATCTGGATTACCAGAAGTAATAATTTGCCATTCTTTTTCCGACTTCAAGCTAAATGTTTATTTTTGGCTGAGTCCCGGCATAAGGGGGCTTCCTTGCTTTCTTTTTGGTTATAGTTTTTTTGGGTTTTCACTGTATTTTCTGCAATGCTGAACTCTTCCGTGTTGGTTTTTGTTCTGTTTTTCCTTGATAGTTTTGGGCTCTTTTTGATCTTACTTCTGTTTTGATGAAGTTTTCTATATTTTACATGTAATTTATTTTTTTAAATATACGGGCTTGTCCCGAAATTTTTCCAAAGAAAAAGATGAGATAGTCTAATGATATTGTGCTCGACTCTTCTAATTTGTTTGAAAAAAAAAATGCTTTCTAAGGTTGAAATAGTTTTATTTTGTTTTTTTTTTTTTCAAATGAGGGTAGTGCCCAATTTTATTAAATAAATATGAGTAGAAGCGTTTGTCTAAAGTTATTTTATAAAGATGAGAATGAATTTATTTTAGAAAAATATTTTTTAATTATTTTAAATAGACTAAACATATCTCAAAAAGATAAAGACTAAGGCTTCGTTTGGGACCGCTTTTTTTTTTTTAATTTGTACTAAAACTCCGTTTTAGAAAGCAATAAAAAAACCGTCCCAAACAAAACCTAAGGCTTCGTTTGAAACGGCTTTCTTACTGCTTCTTAAATCATTTTTTAATACAATAAAAACTTTGTACTAAAAAACTGATTTAAGAAACAGTACGAATCTAAGATTTTGTTTGGGACAATTTTGTTACTGTTTTCTAAAGTAGCTTTATAATTGAAAATTTTTTAGTTCAAAAACTTTTAATACTAAAAAATTTCTTTAGAAAACATTGTGGAAGCTGCCCCAATAGAAGCCTAAAATGGTCACTGAGTCTTCACAAATGATCAAAATGATCTCCATCTATTTAAATGTTATACTTTAGTTACCAAAGTTTTTAAACAGAGACTTCAATAATCTCACAAAAAGATTAATTTGATTCCTATCTAACAAATTAAGAGATCAAATTAATATTTTTATATAATTGAAGATTATTTTAATCCTTCAAAAAAATTTATGAAATCAATTCAATTTTTTCACCTATCTCAAATAGACCCTAAATCAATGCTATATATACTACTATGATAAAAGTGTCTTGAGTTTTCACTCATATCAAAATTTAACCTTTTATTTTATTTGTTCAAATATTATAATGTTAATTCATTATATTATGAATAATTAATAAATTTAAAAATATCTTATGCATTAATTAGTTAAATGACTATTAATTTACTCAAACTATTTATGTGAGTTCTTACCCTCCACAACTCTTCGTAATCTTGCTCACCGGTTAGACAACAGTGGCGGAACCATATGTTCCTTAGGGGGGGCCCAAAATTTTTTTTTTAACAGGAGAAAAAAATTTTTTTGCCTCTCCTAAAAAATTATTTTTACCCCTCCTAAAAAACTCTTTTATCCTAATTTGTCCTAAAATATCTATATAGTTCTTCAAATTTAATTCTAATATTTTCTTTCATGCTTTTCATGACAGTTTAATTACATCTTTTTTTATCTTTATTTTTCTTGCTTATTTTTTTTTTTAATATATAGATATATAATTTTTTTTATATTTAATTATTATTAATTTTTTTGTTGTATTTGGCCCTCAAAAGTGAAGATGGTTCGACCCCTGTTCGACAAGCTCTTCTTCTTGACGACATTGGGTTCTGAAATTACGCTTCTCCTCCATTTCGACTGTTTATAGTCAAGTTTGATGTACCTTTCCACACTGAATCGCCGGAGCTAAGGCCTTCAGCGGAGGAGAGCCGGAAACAACCTGCAAGAGGGTTAGGAAAACAGAGGAAAACCAATGGAACAGTAGCAATGGTAGAATACTCTATTATCAATATCATTCCGTGAGTAATTTCTGCGAGGATGTATATACTCCTCTAGCTACAGCATGGGCTATTCCCGAAATAAGATAAAGGGAATAAGAAGAACGTGCAATAACAGAAAGGTAAAATAGAAACTGAAAAGTGACCGTGGTAGTGGCTGTCCCGGAATATACTATTCCTGCGGTAGTGATATCCTTGTTATGATAGTCCCATCATATCTCCCCCTCTTCAGAAGAGCTGCTCTTAGGAGAAGCTAGTGAAGTATCTGCTTCATCCGGCGGGTGATACTTGTAAATGTCAGCCACGTTGAAGGTTGAAGAAGTTTGAATATGGGAAGGTAAATCAATAACATAGGCGTTATCGTTGATCTTCCGAGAAATGGGGAATGGACCGATCTTCCGTGGACTGAGTTTCGTATACGTTCCAGTAGGAAACCGTTCACGGCGTACCCGAAGCATAACCAAGTCGCCTGGACTAAACACTTGATGCCGTCTATGAGCATCAGCTAACTGTTTGTATTTGGAATTAGATGATTCCAAATTGTTATGCACTTCTTCAAGGAAATTTTTGAATTGCTGTGCTGTTTGAGCAGCCACGGTGCTTCGGCATTTTGGAACAACAGCAATATCAATAAGATGATTGGGCATTTTTGTGTACACAACACTGAAGGGACTATGCCCTGTGGACCGATTTGGCATAGAATTAAAAGCAAACTCTGCTTGGCTCAACGACTCTTCCCATTTCTTCGGATGGTCTTGAACTAAACACCGCAACATGTTGGCTAAGGTGCGGTTGACAACTTCTGTCTGACCGTCTGTTTGCGGATGGTATGCGGAGCTTAGCTTAAGATCAGTGTGTAGCCGTTTCCACAGCTCTCGTCAGAAATGGCTGACGAATTTGACATCACGGTCTGACGTTATACTACGGGGAAGACCATGCAGACGGACGACCTCCTTGAAAAACAACTTGGCTATATGAATGGCGTCAAAGGTCTTCTTACATGGCACAAAGTGAGCCATTTTTGAGAATCTGTCGACGACGACCATGATAGAATCTGCTCCACTTCTAGTTCGCGGTAAGCCAAGAACGAAATCAACACTTACATCTTCCCATATAGAATCGGGGGTAGGCAGGGGCATGTATAAGCCAGTGTTCTGCGCCGTTCCCTTATACAGTTGGCAAACTGAACATTTCTCTACAAATCGGGATACATCACGGGCTAACCGGGGCCAATAAAATCGAACTTGTAGTTGGGCGAGAGTCTTGTCTTGACCCACATGAGCTGCGAGTCCACCGCAGTGTGCTTCCTTAATCAGCTGTAACCACCAGGAGGAGTTTGGAATGCACAGACAATTGGCTTTAAACAGGAACCCATGCCTTATGCTATAATCACTGTTGGGCATGCCGTCAACACATTGCTGCCATGGTTGTGAGAAATCGGTATCTGTTTCATAAAGACCTTTCATTTCTTGTAAGCCCGTGATCTCAGTTTGTAAGCTAATAAGCATAGCAGCCCTCCGACTAAGAGCGTCGGCAACCCGATTCAATTTTCCTGCTTTGTGCTGCAAAACGAAGGTGAACTTTTGGAGAAAAACAATCCAGCGGGCATGCATACGATTTATGTTTTTCTGATTATTAATATATTGGAGGGCTTGATTGTCACTACACAGGAAAAAATCCTGATGAAGAAGATAGTGCTCCTATTGTTTTAACGCACGGACGACGGCGTATAACTCCTGTTCATAGGCAGACCACTTCTGCCGGGCGGAGCTCAGTTTCTCGCTAAAGAACTCAATAGGCTTGGAGTCTTGAGACAATACCGCGCCAATGCCTATCGAGGATGCATCCGTATCTACATGGAACGGTTTTTCAAAATTGGGGAGTGCTAAGACTGGCGCGGAGCAGAGTGTTGCTTTGAGTGTGTCAAAACTGTTTTGTTGTTCAGTTGCCCATTTAAATCTGTTAGCCTTCAGGCAATCCGTAATAGGAGCGACGAGAACGCTAAATCCCCGTATGAATCTTCTATAGAAGTTTGCGAGCCCATGAAAACTTCTTACTTCAAACAAGGTTTGTGGGGTCGGCCAATCCTGTATGGCTTGAACCTTCCTCGGATCCACTTCTACGCCCGCACTTGATAATATGAAACCCAGGAAGTGAACTCTAGTAGAGGCGAATTCACACTTTGGCAGATTTAAGTATAGTTGATGATGTTGCAAAGTTTTAAAAATTTCGGTCAAGTGCTCAACATGATCCACCATATTAGCACTAAAGACGAGGATGTCGTCAAAATAAGCAACACAAATCTTCCCAAGGAAGGGTTGTAAGACTTCATGCATTAGCCGCATGAATGTTGATGGGGCATTACAGAGCCCAAAAGGCATTACCTTCCACTCGTAGAGTCCATCCCTCGTCTTGAAAGCGGTCTTCCACTCGTCGTCGGGACGTACCCGTATCTAGTGATATCCACTCCGCAGATCAAGCTTCGAGAATACAGCAGCTCCGGACAAACGGTCTAGCAAATCGGACACCCTCGGTACAGGAAACCTGTACTTAACGGTGATCTTGTTTATCGCCCGGCTGTCGATGCACATGCGCCATTGTCCATCCTTTTTGGGAACGAGTAAAGCAGGTACCGCGCACGGGCTCAAGCTATGTTGAATAAGCTGCTTACTGAGCAAGTCTTCAATGATGGACTGCAGAATCGAGTATTCCTTAGGACTCATGCAGTAGTAAGGAAGATTAGGAAGTGTGGCTCCCGGTACAAATTCGATTTGATGCTCTAGCGAACGCAGGGGTGGTAACCCGGAAGGAAGTTCCGCGGGAAATAAATCTGCAAACTGGGTTAACAATCTATTTACTTCATGTGAATAACAGGTAGAAGATACCTCCTGATGGCTGTCTGCCACTACGATAGCCATTAAGGACTTACTGTCTTGCCGAGATTGGACTAGCAACTTGCCCGAAAGGATGTAGACCGCGCCACCCTTACTGTCAAAGTGGGATGCCGTATGGGGACATAACCGAAGCTTTCTTCCCTTCCACTCCAGAGTATATACATTTTGTCGGCAATTATAGATGGCATCCATATCAAATTGCCACGGTCGGCCCAAGATGAGATGACAAATATCCATGTCCAGCACATCGCACAGTACTTCGCACACATAGTGTTTCCCTATTGAGAAGGTAACCCGGCACATGTCGGTGACAGTCACTTCCATTCCCTTCCGGATCCAACTTATCTTATAAGGTTGTGGATTACTAGTGGTCTTAAGTTGTAGGGCCTGGACTACTGAGCGAGAGATTACATTCTCGGTACAACCACTATCAATGAGAAGCTCACAAATCTTTCCTTGGATTGTGCATCGGGTCTTGAACAAAGCATTACGCTGAGACAGATTCGGAGTCTTAGGTGCTATTAACAACTTCTGCAGAACACAAAGCAACGGATCTCCCTCGTCACCGTGGACGTCTTCAATGCCTACTTCGGATTCAGGTTCTGCTATAACAGGCTCAAATTCTCCGTGTGCTTCTCCCTCTATTAGCTGAATCCTTTGTCGATTCGGGCACTCATTGGACTTGTGCCCGGGTTGAAAACATCGAAAACATTTAAGAGTAGTAGGCTTGCTGTAAGGATTTTCACGGTAAGGTACGGGTGCTTTGCCTTGTGTCCTGTTTTCAACAGCTGCATTAGGACTCAGGCTGGGACTGAGGCTCACCCGGGGAGTAGTAGTGGATTTTACTGTTGCCGAATTGCCTTTGGAAGCATCAGCGTATGACTCTGTGTAAGTCCGTCTAATACTATGACTTCGAGATTGACGGACGAGTTGGGTCTCCACCTTCAGTGCGAAATTAACAGCTTGAGATATTGTCCAAACCGAATTAAGCTCAAGTTTGTCTTGTATCTGTTCTTTCAGTCCGCCAATGTATCGAGCAACCAGCTGTGCTTCGGACTCCTGAAGATTATTGCGAGCACTCAATCTATAAAATTCTTTCGTATACTCGCTGACGGTCCGCTGCCCTTGTGAGCAATGTTGATACTGTAGATACAACATTTGCTCATAGTCTGTAGGCAGGAAGTGCCCCCTGAGCAACTGTTTCATACGAAACCAACTACGAACTGATCCTCTTCCTTCACGCCGGCGAGTCTGCGAGAGTTGTAGCCACCACGCACTGGCGCCGCCTTTTAAGCGGCACGCTACGTATTTAACCTGCTTTTCTGGACTGATTTCCATATAGTCAAAAAACGCCTCAACTGCTCGTTCCCAATCGAGATAATCCTCGATATGTAATCTTCCTTCAAAAAAAGGAATGTCCATTTTAATACGAAACTCCCCTTGGCCACCGTGACCGTGATTTGCTCTGCGAGGTCTCGGACGTTCGTAATACTGGAAGGGACCGTCATTTCCAGAATCAGAAAATTCATTGTAGTTTTGAGGCTCACCTTCTTCATCAGATTCCACGATCTCTCTCAAAGCTGGTTCCGGCATCCTGCATTGCCTTGTTCTAGGTTGTGGACCTCTGGGCGTCGGTATCGTGGTGGTAGGTTGTTGAGTTTGTCCAAGAGCTAAACCGATAGAGGTTTTTAGATCGATCATATCCTTACGCAGGTCCGTGGATAGGCGGAAGAAGTCCGCCCTCAAATCGTTGAGTTGTCGATTGATGCTAGCTTGCACTGCCCATACGGCATCCAGGCTCCGATCTTCGTCAGGAACCTTACGAGAGCTCTCTGCAGCCATTACCCAATCACTCGCTCTGATACCAACCTGATGTACCTTTCCACACTGAATCGCCGGAGCTAGGGCCTTCAGCGGAGGAGAGCCGGAAACAACCTGCAAGAGGGTTAGGAAAACAGAGGAAAACCAATGGAACAGTAGCAATGGTAGAATACTCTATTATCAATATCATTCCGTGAGTAATTTCTGCGAGGATGTATATACTCCTCTAGCTACAGCATGGGCTATTCCCGAAATAAGATAAAGGGAATAAGAAGAACGTGCAATAATAGAAAGGTAAAATAGAAACTGAAAAGTGACCGTGGTAGTGGCTGTCCCGGAATATACTATTCCTGCGGTAGTGATAGATAGTCCCATCAAAGTTCTTCTTCCGACTGCAACTTGCTCTTGTCTTCCCCTCTCTGCCATCTTCAGATTCGCGTCATTTGAGTCCTTTCGATTATAACCATTCGTCATAAATTACTGCTCTTCCTCTATGTTTAGCTCTTTAATTACCCTTTGTTTTGGCATCCTATCAGTTACACTGTTCGTATACCCTAAACTTCTATCGACTTCTACGCCTTTAAATTGGCATAAGATCCTTCAATCTCCTGTTAGATATATATGAAATATAGCGCGGGCCTTAGGAATCTCATCCCGACCGGGCGGCTTACGCGGCCTGCACTTGCTTAGTGCTGGCAACGCTGAGCTTACCCCTTGTGATACGGTCGATGATATATGCGACAAGTGCGAAGATTAGGGCTCTGTCCTACCTAGGTTGGAACATTGGAGCTAATGATGTGGCTAATGCGATGGGCACGTCGGAGGACTTCGTGGCGCTTTCACTTTTGCTGGAAGTAGCGATTGCGTCGGTTCTGGAGTTCTTTGGGGCGCTCTCAATGGGAACTCATGTGACAAGTACTATGCATAAGAGGGTCCTTGTGGCGTCGGTGTTTCAGGGGAAGAATTCGTTTTTGTTTGTTGGGCTTCTTTCGTCAATTGGCTACTTCAGATACTTTGTTGCAGGTTTGTTATTTTTTCCACTTATGTTTATCCCTCAAATGCTTCTCTTTTTTGATTTTTTTTAATATATCTGTTGAACTTAATTAGATTGTTTAATTCTGTTTATTCTTTATCTCTATAAGAATTATATTTGGTTTGCTAAACTTGGAGCAGATGAAGAAAATGGCGGTGCCTTTACTGTGTTGCTAATTTTACACCAACGCCTTCCACCTGCTTAGAAAAATGTTTGCTTGTCCGCACTTCATAGCACTTTAGTATTAAGGAATGATAGGATTGTTAGATTTGGCATGCAGTCACTTGGGTTTCAAATTTTAGAGTTTTTCTCTTAGAACCGCATTACACGATAACTGAAAAGGGAAGTGTAAAAATTTAATAATCTGTATTGACCCACATAATACACAAAATAGTAAAACAGAAAATAGGGAAAAGGGAGAAAGAGGGCTAGAAGCTCAACAAGTCTCCCACATTTCTTACCAACTTTTCTTACAATTTTATTGTAGCAAAATATTGTATACATATCATAATAATGGTGTATTTCAGTTATGCTGTAATAGTGGCATTTCAACTTGAACGACGAGGATGCACTTGGTTGTTGTCAAGGAGTGGCGGAGATTGTCCATGTACAGAAAGTGGTGGACATAAAATAGATTTTGAAATATCTTGATGGCTAGTGGAAGTACTATTGACATCGCCTCGCAAGTTGATACTGGACTCATGAAGCATCAACTTGTCTCTAAAGCATGGCGAACAGTTTGATAGATAGAGCCTTTGTAAATATATCAACAATCTAATCTTGAATATGCGATGAATAATAATTTGATTTTTTAAATACAATCACAAACAAAGTAAGAATTGGTGTGGAACTGCGATCACCTGCAAGACAAGGAGAAGAAGAAGAAAGGGAACAGAGGAAGAGATGATTAAGAGAGAAAACACATCAGATGAGTAGAGGGAAAATCGGAAGAGAAAGAAGCTGGGGAGGAACTGGATTCAGTCCAGTATTTCTGTATTCATTCTTTTTCTGACCTTTTCTTCTTTGTGAGGAGATATATACTCCCGGTAACTCAAAGCAAACAAAAAGTAAATGCAAGTAAATTAGCCTGATGCGGCTTCCTGTAAGGAAATGAAAAACTATAGAGCCGAAAAGTGGAAAAGTAAAGCTATTAGGTAGGTAGTAGTGGTAGCCCGTAGGTCCGTTATTGCCAGTAAAGGTGTGCTGATCCGCCGGACCAGGATTAGTCCACATCAAGAATCAATTTCAATGTATTTTTTTCCCGACATGAAACAATGGATTGTTTGTAAGAGCCATTGCTGAAATATTATCATAGTATTTCGGATAGATATGACAAATATTAGACTTTGTATTTATTTAGTTGTTATTTGTAATAGAGCCATTGCTTAATCAAGCAAGATAATGACCTTTTAAAACTTACTAAATAACTATATGAATATAAAAATATATGATAATATTTCAACAAAATAAGAATATAAAAATTTTTCCACTCAAATTATAAATTTTATTAATGAGCTAAATGTTTGGTATTTTAAATCATATTTTAATGGTGTATTAAGTTGATGTCATATCTAAGATGTTAGCAACTTGGAGTATGGAGTGGATCATCAATGTAATGATCATTGTAGTTGCTAATGACATTTTCACTTTTGTTGGAGTAAGCATTGACATATTCATCATTGTTGGAGTTTACATTGGCATATTAACTTTTGACACGAGAATAATTTATGAACTATCAATTTATATGCTTATTTGTCTACTAGAATATTAAATCTAGAACTTTGATTGTATATATGAGTTCTCATATATGTTCTTGTGCTTGACATCATGGTTTTGTGTTTGATATATGCTGGTTGTTCTTTATCTCATCTTTATAAATTTCTATTTCAAATCGAAAAGGGTTTTCTGTTCCTTGTTATGTGTTAATTAGTTGAAAAAGCAAGTTGAGGTTTACTTAAATTTTGTAGCACATGACAAACAGAAATTCTTCTTTAAGAAGAAAACTAAGATTATTGATTTATAAGTTTAGGGTTCGTAGCTGAATTGAGCTATTATCACCGAATTTATGCTTATGCAGCATAGGCTTCCTTACTGATATAATAAGTTGCAATTCTTCTCCTTATCCACCAATCGAGTCAATAGTTCTAACATTAGCTCGACCCAATTTGATAGTAAAAACAGGTTCTAACCTAATAAATGTATTATTAATAAAATAGCAATGAGATGAAGGTCGTTTAATAGGGGTCTACATAAGAGAACTCGAGCTCAAGTCCCTTCAAGTTAGAGTTTAGCTTGACTTATGCTATAGAATTTCAGTTTTGTGTAATATACTTTCAGCTTGTGAATTCAAATTGGTATAATGGAGAAACTATAAAAAGCCAAAAAAAATTTGGTACTCTTCTATGAGGTGAACACTAAGAGTTCCCTAACATTGTTTTCTTATCAAAATTGATTGTGATGAACTACTCATTATTTTCTTGTTAAAATTGATTGTGATGAATTACTCATTTCAACTTTTATAAAAGCGTACATTTTGTATTTATTGGGTTGAGTAGTCTGTAGTCTTTAGTTTTCTCGTTATACCTAATGAATACAAACTTCTTGCCCTTGTCTTCTAGCTTTTTCTTTGCTGATTCGGAACGTGTGCATAGGCGGCCACACTACCGAATATTTTGAGATGCAAGACTGCTAGTTTTTTACCACTCCATGCCTCCTGTGGTTTTTTATCTTCTCACTTCACATGTGGAAAATTGTTTTGTATGTAAATTAAGCATTGCAGGGCTTCCGCCCAAAATTCTTTAGGCATCTCATTACTCTTCAGCATTGACCGAACCATGTCAAGAATGGTCCGATTTTTACTCTATGCCACACTATTTTTTGGGGAGAGTATGGTGCAATTAGGAGCCTTCTTACTCATCGCTTCTCGCAACAACTTGCAAAATCCGTTGAGTTGTATTCACCACCTTTATCAGATCGCAATGCTCTAATGGACTTGCTAGTTGTCTTCTTTACCATGACTTTGAACTTCTTAAATACATTGAGCGCCTTGAATTTTTCCTTCAAAAAATAAACCCATGTTTTTTGGAATGGTCGTTGATAGAAGGAATGAAGTACCTTTTACCGCTGAAAGACTCAGGGTGATTGGACCACAGATATCAGTGTGTACTAGTTCGAGAATACTTGATGCTCGATATTTCGCCTTCTTCTAAAATGAATTCCTCATATGTTTCCCAAGTATACACTCCTCACAAATCTTGTCAGTATAGTCTGTCTCTGGCAGTCCATACACCATCTCCTTCTCAACAATTTTTATAGGCCTCCATACTGCAAATGGATGAATCGTAAATGCCATAGAGACGCATTGTCTTCTACATCAACATGCAAGCATCTTTCTCGTACATAACTAAGGTTGATCTTGTACATTCCGTTCTTTGACATCTTAATTTGTTTAACAAGCCACCCCTTCTTGTCCATCAATTGTAGTACTCGATTTTTCATAAACACTGAGTATCCTTTCTACATGAGTTGCCCCATACTCAGAATGTTGCTTTTCATATCAGGTACATAATACACATATTCAATTAACCCTTTTGCGCCATCTTTTCATAAGTAAGAGATTGTACCTTGACCTATCACTTGGATATTTGATGCATGTCCAAATGACACATGCCCATCTTCAACACCAACATTTCTTTGAACAAATGTTTATACCCGCACATATGATTGCTAGCACCAATGTCGAGATACCAAGTCATCTCGTCGCTGGTGTTCTCTTCATCACGGGCTTACATGAGAATCACATCTTTCGTCTATGCTTCTGTGACAAGATTAGTGTTCTCTTCAATTTTCTTCTCGCCATAGCAATCTTTTGTGTAGTGCCAAAATTTTCCACAATTGTAACACTTGTCGAAGTTGCAGTCCTTCGCATAGTGACCATACTTGCCACATCATAACATTCGACATTCGAGTGGTTTAGACGGACGCCTCTTCCACGAGCTTGTTTTCAGCCTAGCCAATTTTGTTGATTTGATTGCTCCACCTCATAATGTCTTCCATGACAATGACCTCTTCCACCACGATCATTTCCACAACCTCTTCTTCCTTGTCCTTTTCCACAAGAATTTTGAGAATATAGTACCTTATCAACTTTAATTGTCGCCTTGGATTGAAAAACTTCTTGGAGTGTTTCCTCCTTTCATTATTCATGTGCCTTGAGAGAGCCAATGAGCTCATCAACAATTAGTGTGCTGAGATCCTTTGACTCTTCGATCAAACATACAACATTCTCAAACTTGTTGGTTAATGACTACAATATCTTCTCCACGACTTGGACATCGTTCAACATCTCACCATTTTGCTTGATATAATCTGATACACCTTTTGACTCTTTCATCTTCAACCCTTCCAATTCGCTTCTCAAAGTTTGGAGGAGCACTTGTTTGACACGATCAGCTCCTTTGAACACTTTCTCTAAAGTGTTCCACACTTCTTTTGAAGTTGTCGCTCCAGCAATCTTCTCAAAGCCCGACTCTTCTAATGCTTGATATAGCAGGTAGAGAGCGGTTTTATCCTTTGCTCTCATCTTCTTCAACGCCTTTATTTGGTTCATCGTCATGCCCATCATATCTGTTGTTTAGATGAAGCCGTTCTCAATGACTTCCCATACATCTTATGCGCTCAATGCCCGCATTTGAATACTTTAGTTGTCATAGGTTATCTTTGTGAGTCGTGGTAGCGATATCTTCCCAATCGATAAACTTCCAAGATTTGCCATGGCTTTGATACCAATTTTTACAAAATGAAATTACATTCACACCAAAACAGTTAATAAAACTAAAACAAAGATATTTTAACTTCCTATTGACAGCTATCCACATGCCCACCACTAGCATGACTTTAGATAAGCACAATCTCAAGTTGGTTATCCGTATATTTGGATGGTTGAGTTTATCAACAGCCTCGCCCTTCCTTTACAGTCCAGAACAAGAAGATGGTACAATCTGAAGAATCTATTATCACTCTTTCATCCCTTGAAGCTGTATAATAGCCACTAAGAGAATGGCCTACCTTCAACCATCTCTTCTTAATCATGAAGAGAGGAATCCCAAATTAAATCTTCCCCAATGATTCAACATTGTAAAGCCCTAAACAAGAACCTATCTCATCTATAAAGACAACATCTAAACATCACACTTCCAATCTTTCTTTCCGTAATACCTTCCGAATGCCAAAGAATATAAAGCCAAGTCCAGGGGATTGAAACTTTCTTCTTCCCCTTCCTTTCCCAACTTCACAGCATAAATATCTGAGTGTAAAGGATACAAAGCCGCTTCCATGATCATAGCCTTGAAACTCTTTGCCATGTGTATAGAAGAGAGACCTTTGGAATGCACAACACCCCAAAACAATATCATGAAGAAAAGGCAAGAAAATCAACAATGGTGGAGACCAATATAGATGTTTGCGTAAGTATGGAGCTAATTATTGATATTGATAAATATTACATATTTTCTATTATAAAGGCCTAAAACATGCCCAAGACATGAACAAGCTTACAAAATAACCCATGGACTTGCTCGCATAGCATCCCATTGGACATGGGTTGCAAAATGGGCTCAAAGACCAAAGACCATGGACAACAATGAAACGTCAAAATCTATTTATGAAGCAACTGACCCACTATCGAGATAGAGCCTAGACCCAAGCATATAAAACCCAACACATTTAGCTACCATTGATTCTTCAGCTCCTCCAAATAATGGAGGTTGTATATTTTGAAATTATTTCAAATTTATCTAGCTTAATCTCATCATGTGCATTGATTTGTATTCTTCGATTATGCCCCTACAGTGATCATTTGCATCGTTCTTCGGCGTAGGATTGTATTGTTATCTACACTACTTTATTGAGACATAGGGTTCGTGTGGGACAACTTTTTTACGGCTTCCTAAGCAGTATTCTTGTACAATTTTTTTAATTTTTTGTACTAAAAAACTGCTTTAGAAGCAGCAAAAGAGCCGTCCCAAACGAAATCATAATCTAAGTTTTCTATTATTAGTTGCATTTGTTCCTTGTATCAGTTGGGTGAGAACTTTGTTCATTTGGATCTTCTTGCTGATTGTACCTGCAAGGTTATTGTATCGATGAAATAGCAATTATTATGCTTTCATAATTATAAAATCCATATTAAAACCGTGCCATTATCATTCAATTCTTATTTCAACTTCAAACAAATAGAGAAACGCTACAAAGTTGGTAATAAGGAACATAAAAAAACATGCCAATTAGCCTCCATTTATGTCCTTAATGAAACATATAACTGTTCCAAAGAAAACTAAATTTAAATCTCTTCTGGCAACTGATACCAGTGGGCTATAGGCCTTATATGAGTAATAAAGTTAGTGCTTATATTAGCCCTTTTGTAACCATCTACTTTTTGTACATTACTGGTGGCTTGAATTTGCATACCTAAATTCCCAATTATTTATTTTTCTCATTTTTTAACCTTTTTAGTATTAGCGTAGCAGTAGAAAGAGTATATCATCCTATGTTGTGCCTGGACTTCAAACAAATTTTCTTTAACCATGTAAAGACCTCAACATTATTGGTTGATGGAGGATAAAATCAAAATTCATTTACCAATTAGTGACGAAATGTAATGGTTCTTATATATGATTTCTGAATGAAATCCAACTCATAAGTAATTCATCGAGATTGCACACATTTTGTTCCTAGTCCTGCTATAAAAAAGAATACATAAATAGAAAGAACGCTCGGCCGGTAATGCCCAACCTATTCTTGAAATATACAACTCGCACACTCCCTTTCCAAAATCAATACACCCAGCAGGCCAGCACGATACTTAGATTTATTGGATCCTCATCACTCTCAATTTCTTGCATCTGTATCGATATATATACTATTTACTGTTGACAATTTTTAGTTTATGCTATTAATTGACTTGATGTCATGTTAGAATGTAACTAGTAAAGTACCTATCTGGCAAGGATCACAGATAATATTACATTTCATGGTAAAAACTGGATCTACTTTAGCCACACTAAGCCTCCATGCCTTTTAACAGAAGCACATTAAAAAATGACGACTTCATATTTTAGTTTCCATGTGATTTCATCAACAAGAAACATGATAAAAAACTTAATTATCATAGGGTTCATATAGTATACTAATTCAAGCATATATTTTGTTTTAATGAAAGTATGCAATGAGAAAACCTAATAATTTCAACTGTTACAGCATCATAATCATGCAATAGTCTCATGATTAGATTTAACCAATATAAACAATCACTGGTATCCTTGTATGATTTCACTGTTATCAAACCTTTACCACTCAATATTACTTACTGAATTATAATAGTTGCAGCAAGTTTCTACACTATGATGTAAGAGAAACATTAAAATCTTCCAATCTCAAAATAAGGGGCTGTTTGGTATCGGATTTGACAAAGGATTTGAGCAAGATTTAACCTAAATTCAGCAAAACAGTATTTTGCGCGACTGTAAATCCGGCGATGGCGTAAATCCTGGATTTACAGATTTACGTCGTAAATCCGGGTAAATCCTAATTCCATTATTTCCCGGATTTTATGGGATTTACAATTGCGCGACATATCACCTGCGGCGCCCGTGTTGTGAAGTTCTTGCGAGAGTCTTTATAAAGATGGAAGACGCATTGCTTCGCCCTCATCCGTAGCCCTAGTTGCTCCGAATGTTGCTCAGCCATCGTGTTCCTTCCCATAGTACGCAACTTCCGTAGCATTCCTGCCGGCTTCCTCTCTTCTTCGCGTAGGTATCACCCTGACTCTGACATTTCATTTGTATATTTCGTTTGTTGTATTTGAAACAACCCAATCAACAACACTTTGCTGCTTTGCGCAAAATGCCACGAAAAAATGCTACGACTATAACTAGGCCGAGCGGGAAGAGATGAGTAACTGTTTTAAATCCTATAATCTGTTGTCAAACAGTTTCTCAAGATTTAACATTTATCATACCAAACAGTTTTCAAGATTTAGCATACTTAGAATTTATAGGATTTATTAAATCCCGCTAAATTAAATCCAATCCGATACCAAACAGTCCCTAAAAGAGAAGTTATAAAGCCAATAAAATTGTTAAAAAAAATGCTAGGATAGAAGATTTTGTGGCATCAAAATATGTCGAGTTTGTTTAGGTCCTTCAAGGTATAGCATCACGATCAATTGCTAGCAGCTCAAATCAGTCAAGGTTAATATAACATTATAGAGAAACAATCGGAATTAGACGGATTACCTCTTGTACTTGTAATGCAACTATCTAGAATCCTCCATTCCTTCTTGATGGCCAAGAAGGTAAAGGTTCCTCCTTTCTCTGTTGAGCAACCACAATGCTGAGCACTAAAATAATTGATAATACTATTGAGAAGTATTCTTTTATGACATGATCATTAAATATTATTTGTCAAATGAAATAATTAAATTGAAAAATAAATTATTTACATATTTTAATAAAAAAAGAGTAAATTATAATTATCAAACTTTAATTCAACTCAATAATTAACTATAATCATAAGTTTCATGTTGAGTTGAAAAAAACTTATTATTTTTTGCCATTTAAATAAAAATAAAGTCAATAATTAATCAACATTATAAAATATTCAAGATTAAAGAGTGCAAAATGTATGCTGAACTGCTTGTCTGATTGGGAGAGTTCTGTCTCTCCTTCTCTGTAATTTGCGTTCGAAAGTACTAACTGCTTTATGGCTCACCTTAAAAAAAATTACAAAATATATGAATAAATGAATTATTAAATATATTTGAATTATGTTAACTTAATATGTTGTGCTAAAAGTTCATGACATACTAGTATGTGCAATGTCATTTAACTCTAAAGCAATTTTTTTATTGTGAGAATATAATTTAAAAATATTGATACAAAATAGTTTATTGAAAAAATAATTATTATTTATTTTAATTAAAATATATTATAAATTTTTTCTAACTTAGAGTTTTATACTGATTAGGGGTCTACTTGGATAGCTTTCTCTCTACTTTATTTTTCAAATATCAACCTCAATTTTATTTCGATAATATTTTTTTGTTGCTTTCTCAAATTGATTTTTAGAAATTTTTTGATTGAAAGCTATTTTTTAAAGTTGGAATAGCTAAGTGGCTTTTCTCGAACTTTTATTTGGTCTGGTCACATGACGTAGCTCTACGTTTGGACGCCAGTAAAATAGTGCCACGTGTTCTCACTATTTACCGCGCGGCCCGACAACCTCGACCCGGAATGGAGACGGGATTGCTATGTTCACGTGTTGCTAGGTATTGCTCGGTATTGATCAATTTTGCTCTGCAATAATGAGAAATACCATTTATTGAAGACCAATATCGAGCAATACCGAGTAATACTGAGAAATACCGAGTTTTTCTCGGTAATGTTTGGTATTGCTCGGTATTGGTCTTCACAGAGCGATATTTTTCATTATTGCCAAGCAATACCTAGCAATACCGAGCAATATCTAGAGCAACACCGAGCAATACGCGAACATAGCAATCCCGGGTAAAGTCGTCGGGCCCGGCGGTATTGAGTAAGATCACGTGACGACATGTTATTGGCGTCCGAACGTAGAGCTACGTCAGATCACCTGACCTAATAATTGTTCCTTTTTCTCACGACAACTTTACAACTAACCACATAAAATGTTATAGTCTTCTCAAACATAACCTAAATATCAAATTATATGCATATTAATGCATTATATAGCTGGCATCTAAGAGTGAATAATCCTTAGGAGAGGCTACCTTAAAAGTTGTTATTAAAGGGGTTGACCTTGTGTCAAATGAGAATCTCCTTTTGTTTTTTTTTTTAGTGGTAAACCTCAAACAGGCCTCCTGTCTTCTACAGTTGCCATCTAAAGCTCATTATAGCCATCTAATCAATTTTAGATAGCCAGGATTTTCTTTCGAGTGGAGAATCATAGTCATCCAAACTAGCTAGATGGCAGAGATCACTAATTATATTATACTTTATATAGTTAACAACTATAGAGGATTTGATTTATGTTGCCCAAAATATCTGATTTATGTTGGTGCGGGTAGCTCTTATGTTGGCTGTTCTGCATTCTGTAGTGATGTGTATTTTATTGCAAGTTAAGTATTTTTGGTAGAATCCTCATTATTATTATTATTTTAATTAATTTATGATTTTTTTTTTTGGGAAAATTGAGGGCTTAGCCCATTTTATTGATAACAAAATTGCTTACATGTGTAAAAAGAGACTTGTAATAAAATAAAACCTAGCAAAATTCTGAAGACCAGTTACAAAACGAGACTAAAAACTAGACAAAAGAATAATATAAAGAGAGCATAGATTGTTCAGACAGAAAATCTCTCTGGCTGGGACTTAGAAATGCAACGATTTTCATAATACGAGGAACACTTCTCCTTTGGTTGCCCGAAGACCATCTAAAAGGAAGAATATGACAGGTGTGTCATCATTGTCCACAACCCAAAACCCTACATTATCAAAAATTAGAAAGCCTCTGAAGTAGCCGAACATCAGCATATCATGTCCAGATATAGGTCGGACATAATAAAGATGACACCAACAAACACAGCACAGAGATTCACAATCAGCATAATAGATGATAGTAGTTGCAATAAAAGATAGCAAAAAGGTATCCACAAAGATAACATTTCTCCCCTCCATCCATACAAAAGATGACAGATTTAAGCAAATATGCATGTAAAACCACATCAGTTGTATTCCAGATTCAAAACCTCCTTCAACTCATTGCCATGTTTCCAACCTGATAGCTTGATAATAATAACTTTAGAGATTTTCTTAGCAAGCGAGTTAGCACATAAAGCAGTTGACTTAAACCTTCTATTATTACACTCCAGCCAAAGGAAATAAATAGAAGCGTTCAAGATGAGAAGGATACCATGTTTAATTCTTTTACTTTTAGACATAACCAGATTTTCAATATGATGAAGAGCTAAATAGATGGTAGGCATGAAAAAATGGGTCTGAAAGGAGGGAATGAGTTTTACTAACACCTTAAAAGAATAATCACATTCAAACATCATATGTGAAATGGTCTCTAAGCAATTGTGATAGAAGGAGCAAAATTTATCCAGAACTAGAATGTTCCTGGCAGCCAAGACATCGCAAGTTTTCAAGCCACCTCTGAGAGTCAACCAAGGATAAATAGAGTACCTCAAAGAATGTTTTTTATGCCAAATTAAATGGTGCCAGGCATATTGGTCTTCATTAATAAAATAATATAAATAAAAATCTTTAAACTTAGCATTTCCCAAATTGTCCCATCCAATATGATTCAAACTATCAGTAGCAATGGAAAGATTCAAAATAAAATTCCTAAAAGAAGGGTTACCAACATTAGGAATACACCATGTACCATTAATAATCCAGCTAGCCAATTGTGAGTTGTAGGCCGTGTTAAAAGAGATATCTTGAAATCTGTCAGAGATGGTTTCCCCCAAACACCAATGGTTCCAAAAAATGGAGATGGGGCTATTATGTGAAATAAAAAAATCTAAATTTCTCCCTAGCCACATCAGCAGTGTTGCAAATATTTTTCCAGAATGCTGTTGCATTAGACAAAACAGGTTTCCAAGGAGAGGAATACCTAGCCAGCAACCACCTAGAAAGAGGAGAGGGAATATTATAACATCTCATAATAATGCCGCAATTAAAAGCAAATATTAAGGCTTGTAATGAAGCAATACCGAGCCCACCAAAAGAATGCGGTTTACAAGTGTTATACCAAGAAATAAGATGAATGTGCCTACTGTCTGAATCCCCATGGTATAAAAATTTAGAACAAAGCTTCCCTATGTTCTTGCAAATGGATTTAGGAATGATCGTGCTTCTGATCCAATAAGCCACAATATTGATAATGATGTACTTGATGTATTGCAGTCTACCTGCAAAGGACAGCAGCCTAGCCTTCCAGCCTGATAGTAAAGAAGTAACTTTCTACAACAGAGGTGCAAAGTTAGATAGCTTAGTTCGGCCCAGAGATATAGTAATTCCCAAGTAAATAAATTTAGATGAATAATTGTGAATTTGAAGAGCATTAGAAATATCGTTAGGGCATGAAACACAAGGTGAAACAATAAGAGAACTTTTGTGTAAGTTCAGCTGCAATCCAGAGAGATTAGAAAACAGATTAAGAATTCTCATGAGCTTAGCACAATTAAGAGAATCTGTCATCTCAAACACCAGTAAATCATCAGCATATATAAGATGAGACAATTGAAAGTTTTTAGTTTTGAAGCCCTCAAAACCATGGGAATCAGTATTAGAATCAATAAGGCAAGATAGAACATCCATAATAATACAAAAGAGGTATGGGCTAAGGGTACAACCTTGTCTCAGCCAGTATGAAGAGGAGAAAAAACCTCAAGAGCTCCATCCAGGCAAATTGAAAAGTGAATATCATTGATACGAGCTTTGATCCAGTTGATGAAAATTGTAGGGAACCCTTTATCAGCCATTCTGGAAAATAGAAA
This sequence comes from Dendrobium nobile, assembly GCA_022539455.1. Classification (NCBI taxonomy): domain Eukaryota; kingdom Viridiplantae; phylum Streptophyta; class Magnoliopsida; order Asparagales; family Orchidaceae; genus Dendrobium; species Dendrobium nobile. The sequence goes on from CM039731.1 coordinate 35,146,596, forward strand.
TTTCCTAGTAACAATATCGTAAGTATTCCTGATATCATACTTTGCATAAAAAAGATCCATTTTGTATTGCTTTTTGAAAAAAAAACTAATAATTTCCCTAGCCAAAATGGGATTGTCAGTGGCAATCTTGTTTGGGATGAAAGCAGCTTGATTAAGTTCTATGATTTCAGGCATGATAATTTTCATACGAGTAGCCAAAATTTTTGCAATAATTTTATGGAAAACATTGTAGAGGGCAATTGGCTGGAAGTCTTGTAAATTTTTAGCATGAGATTTCTTCGGAACAAGAGCGATGGTAGTTTCCTTAGCACTGATGGGCAAATAGCATTTGTTAAAAAAAAGATTTGATGGCCTTGCAAACTAAAGGACCCGTGATGCTCCATGTCTTCTTGTAAAAATCAAAGTTAAACGCATCAGGCCCAAGCGTAGAGATGGAGCATCCTGAGTTAATACCTATGTGAATTTCCTTATTAGTAATCGGCCTCACTAATGAGGTAATAGCAGTAACAGGAATAAATTTGCCTTTAGGAATGAAGCTAATGTCATTTAACTCAGGAGGAGTGGGGTTGTATAGATTTTTGAAGTGATTGATGATGATTTGGAGATTACTATTAGAAGGATCATTAGAGTGTTGAGCAGCAGCATTAAGAGAGCTCCCATTGAAAGCTTTCCTTTTCCAAATTTTGGAATACATAAACTTCAATTCCTCCTCACCATTTTTTAACCACTTAGTTTTCGATCTTTGGATAACCCAGGAAGCATGAAGAGAGTTATAAAAAGTAATGTCCGCATTGATCTTTTTAAGTTCACCGCAAAGCTCTCTATTAAGAGGATCTTTATCAATCAACAGTTGACACCTAGCTTGGTTGGCAGCTAAAGAAGCACACTTATTTGCAATTAGGTTGGATGAATCCCATTCTTTTTCTTTGATCTCTCCTTTCAACATTTTCAGCTTCTTGTAAAGGCAAACAATAGGGTTCCCTTGGTGAGAAGTTTGAAAAATATTCACAAGAATGCTCCAAAAAATCAGGTAAATGGCTCCAATAGTTTTAATATATAAAACATTTTAGAGTTTTCTTAAAAGGAATATCTTTGAGTATAAGAGGAGTATGATTTGAAACAAGACTGCTCAACACAGTACAATGGGAATTAGGATAATGATTAATCCAAGCTTCATTAACTAGCACCAGGTCCAGCTTCAAATGGATCAGATTGTCATTCCTTGGATTGAACCATGTATGAAAGTTACTAGAAGATGGTAACTCAAGCATGTTAGTGTCAAAAATAAATGAATTAAACGATTTCAACCTAGCATCTGCCAGGATGTTCCCACCTTTTTTCTCAGACTGAAACCTACAGGCTACAGGTGTTAAAATCACCAATCACCACCCATGGAAATGAACCATGAGAATTAATAAATCTCAAATCATCCTAGAGCTTAAATCGCTCCTCAAATGAATTAGAAGCATAAACAACTGAAAGAAACATAAGAGTATGAGACCCCACTGTAAGATGACCAGAAATCACTTGGAGAGAAGAGAATAGGATTGAATGAAACCTTGTCTGAGTTCTATTTGATCCAAATACGACCAGGAGAAGCCAGCTCAAAATTATTAAAACTGAGTTCATGTTCAAAAACATTGTGCATCGAATAAAACCAAGGGTCCTTAAGATTAGAACAAAGTATGCGGGTTTCTAGAATACAAATTAGGTCAAGTCCATGCTCACGGACCAGATTCCTGCAACAAAAAGCTTTATCAGGGTTGTTGAACCCATGATATTCCAAGCTGCCAATTCATAATCAATTATGTTTTTGGTTAGGGCCTTTCTGTGTGCCCTTTCCCCTAGTAAGTCTATTTGAAAGGGGAGCAGAAGAATTCACCACTTTAGAATTAGTGGCACCAGAATTTTCTATTTTAGTTTTAACGGAAGAGCCTTTAGGATCTTCCTGTTCATCACAGTGCAGTGAGGAGGAGGAATCAGCTTCATTTGCGTCCTGAAGGACACTAAATTTATTAGAGGAGTTTATTCGAGAAGCGATTTGTCCAATTGTATGAAAATTTGAGTCAGAGGAAGAAGAAAATAAGGATTTTGGTGAGTTTAAATTAGGGATAGAAATGTTAGCTGTTGCCAAAGGTGGTGTTAGGTCAGATTATCCAAGGAAAGGACATGGTTTATTAGGAGGAATAGCCGCACTAGTCTCAACTCATGGGAGAGGATCATCAGTAGCATTAGAGTTAAGAACAACATTATTCGCATGTTCTACATGACTAGTGGAAGGTAAAGTTGAAGTATTAGCATCAATAGCAGCATCAGCCATAATGGAAACGTTAGCAGTAGCAACAACCAAAGAGGATTCACCTACCTTGTCAGCATGTTCCACAATATGGGCAAGAACCTGGGTGTATAATTAGGAAGAGGAAGTAGGCCTTTGGAGTTTTGAGAAAGGGGCCTTGGTCTGCGACTAGTACTTCTACCCTTAGGAGGGTTGAAAGTATAGTGTTGTTCAGGGTTTGGATTGGTAGAGCAATTTGAGGACAAGTAATTAAGGGATTTACAGTAGGCACAAAGGGTAGGGCGTCATTCATATTGAATCTTTAAATTAAAAAGCTCGCCGTCCACACAGATAGGAATAATTTCAGGATAAGTCACTGAAGCATCAACTTGGACACAAACTCTAGCATATGTGAGCCTAGACTTCGATATAGTGAGTGAATCCACAGCTAGCGGATAACCAACTTTAGTAGATATTTTAGAAATTCTAACTGGAGTCCAACAACATAAAGGTAAGTCATGAATCTTAAACCAGATTGGAACAGAGGTGAACTCTTCACGTTTTGGAGAGAAGTGTGGAGATCATTTTTGAAAAATAAAAGGTTTACCAAGAATAAACCAGGCACCTCTTGACCAAACAAGTTCAAAATCCTCCGCACTAGAGAACTTGAACAGGAAAAAGCCATCACTAAGAGAGATAAGTTTCAGGATACCTTTGAGGTTCCAGAGCTTCTTAACATCATTTAGGAGCGACTCATAGAAAGGTCTCTTACCGAGAGAGTATTTGACAAGCGCCAGATCCCATTCTTCCACAGCATCGACAATATCTTCAGAGGGGAAGTTGATGATTTCTTCCTCAGTTGGCAGGGGGGATATCAAGAACTCACATGCATTGGAGGGGGGACTAGAGAGAATGTGATCCCAAGTAAGGGGTTTTTTGTTACTAGCAGTAGAGGAGGAGGGGAGAGAGTTAGAAAGAGGAGGGAAAGCAACATCGAAGACGGAGGGATCCATCCCTCCAGCAGCTCAAATGGAGATCCACAAAGCGAATCGAAAAGAAACCCTAACTCTAGCGGCCGCGCTCTTCAATGGATTTGGCTTCCAGATTATTTAAAAAAAAAAAGCTCCAGATTCACCGAGCTCCAATTTATGATTATTCACTTAACTTTTAAAAATGGAAAGGAAAGAAAAGCTGAACAACCCAAAAGATCATTTTAGAAATCAATTAACACGACGACTATGGCTTTTATTCACTAGGTAGCAATCAATGACAATATTAGGTTGCTAATTGACGAGTTCTTGAGAAGACATTACCTTTAATATAGAACCCATCATCTTTATCAATGACGACATCCACAGTTGTCAATAGCTTGGAGTCTACCAACGCCAATATCATTAATGTTTGGCATCACCAACCCCCACTAAAGCTAATGCTGGTTGCAACCATAAACTCAACGTTCATTATCGACATCAGGGTCAGAATCTTTTTGACAAATAACATAAATAAATATCATTGCTAATTAGGGGTGTCAAAATTGACCCAACCTAAAATCTGGGGAGTCAAAAACTTGACCCAACTCGAAACCCGACCCAAAAAATTCCGGTTCAGCTCAACCCATTTTCCATACAGGTTGGGTTCGAGTTTGAGATTCCGACCCATTTCTGAAATCGGGTCGGGTTTGAATTGACCTGAAAATCCAAAATGACCTAGTAACACTAGCCTGCGCGAGATCCCGAGCTCGTGCACATTCATGATCCCAGCTCTAAGCCTCTGTTGTGCTTGATCCCAGCTCTGTTACATCCGTCAGCCTTGCCTGTAGGCTCTGCCCCCGCTGGCCGCTTCGCCGGGGCTCGGCCTTCTATCTTGCGCTCATACCCGCTAGTCGCTTGACACTGCACCGGTTGACTGGCGCACCACGCCCGCTTCACCTTTTGTTCTGCCTATAGCGCTCAGCCACGCTCATGCAATGAGTCGTGCCCACACTCCGCACCTAATTCGCCCGCACTGGCTTCGCTCACCTACTGCACTCTGCACTGTGCACGCTTCACCTAATGTCAGTAGTTCGAGTTCGCAAGTCGAGTTAGGAGCAACCAGTTTGGGCTCGAGTAAATTTGAGTTGGACCCGAACATGATCTGTTGACCCGTTTTGACACCCTTATTGTCATTATTACTAATAAAACTTATGTTTACTTTAATTTCATTAATAAGCATGATGTCTACATGGGCGGAATCACATAATATTTAGTGGGGGCAATTGCCCCCCCTCAAAAAAAAAAATTATAAGAGAAAAATATTTTTTATAGGAGATGAAAAAAAATTTTTTGCCCCTCCTATATATTTTTTTGCCCCCCCCTAAACAACTCTTTTGTCCTAACTTGTCCTAAAATATCTATATATTTCCTCACATTTAGTTCTAATATTCTCTCTCATGCTTTTCATTACAGTTTAATTACACTTTTTTCTTTACTTTTCTTGCTTAATTTTTTTTAATAAATTTTTCATAATATATAGATATATAATATTTTTTTAATATTTAATTATTTTTGTGTTGTATTTGCCCCCTCAAAATTGAAGCTGGTTCGGCCCCTGGATGTCTACGCTACAAATATGCAATAAAAATATAAATAATGATTTTATGAAATATGGAAGATACACAAGAAATATCTTATAATAGTCATCAGTTCATGAATATTACCATGATATAATATCAAATATTGAATGACTATAGTAGAAATAGAATAGTAAAAGGTATATTTAATATTCTTCTTCATTCATGAAATGTATTATTGAGCACTTGTGGAATGATAATGCTTGTTATTCACATGCATGAGTAAGCATCTTTTTGGAATTCCTCTTCAAAACACCCATTAGATCATATCAACATCTCATTGCCTTTACGTTATTGTGGAATAAGCATTATTGAACATTCATACACTCCATGCTAGTGCTGAGGCTCTCCTGTTAGTGACTGAAGTTTTGAACATTCTCCCTCAGTTTTGTAGCCCATAGAATCCCATTGATGAGGTGGAGCTGATTGATCTTGTCGTGAAAAGGTATTAAGGGTGTTTGCGAGTGAGGAGACTGAATGTAGCTCTATGTTCGGAGACGAATCAGGTGCAACCACGTCAACGGTACCGAACATTACCGAGCCGCGGAACCTAGGGAAGATGTGACGTGGCACATTCTAGTTGATCTCCAGATAGCGTTCAGCATCCGCACAGAATAATTTTTCGTTTATGAGTGCTTCATTGTTGCACTAAATGAGGTGTTGCTTCTCTCTCCTGTAGCGATCACTCAACACTAACCTCCAGCATGTTTTGTCCAGAAACCAGTGCAAGCAACCAATCATTTTGTGGTCCTTTGTATGTATTTCCTCTTTGCATGTACTTCACTGACATATTATGCAATGTCGACCAAGCAATTTAGACACTTAGGCCTTGTTTTTTTCAGTATGTGGATGTTATTTTGAGTAAAACAAATAAAAAAAAGACATTTTTTCATTAATTTTTTTTTTAAATGGAGCTTTTAGACAGTAAGAAATACAAATTGTAGCCAATAAAATGACTTCTATAAAATTGTTTCTGAAAAAAAAAAAAAACTGTAAAGCTGCATAGCTCAACTTCTGTAGCAGATCTCAACGCACTTAGGGACTTCGGGAATGGAAATTTTCTTAAACAAAGTGAGCTTCTCTGCATCTTGTTCTATTTTATTCTCCATAATACTTAGACCAGTCAGACATTTACGTTCTTGTTGTTTTCTTGCAACGTGTATCATCACCACTACTATCGTTATCATGCTTTATCAATTGGCCGTTTCTTCAATAATTGAAGGAGACGCCACATTTTCCACTAGTGGTTGCCCCCACCACTTGTGTGACCTTCGAGGGCTTCACATTTGACAGAAATTTTTTTTTTTTTTTTGGAAAATTATGGGCTTAGCCCGTTTCATTGATATGAAATAGTTACAAGTAAAGGGTAACATCTGTAAAGAGAAACCTTTACCAAACTTAAGATCTAAGGACAGAAAAAAACGGGGAAAATAATACAAAACTCCCCATAAAGAAGCTAACAGCAAAAAACATGAGTACAGGTAGAGAATACAAAAAGAACAACAACACCAGAAACAATGGATTCAATAAAGAACCCACGGGCTCAGGATTTGCCGCTCTCTCTACCTGGTTGCAAAATTACACAGCCCGAAGAAAAATTCTGCCCTCCAAAAGAAAAAATGGCAAACCTATCATCCTTGCCCTGTATTCCGCCTATCAAAATAAACTGCAAGAACTGCAGCGAAAACCAGCTCAAAACACCATCCAGCCAGCCGGAGCAACGATACAAAAGAAAACAGCAGAAAAACTGCCAACTCAGAGCAGTTCTAGAAAATCCTCCCTTCTTTTCCATTTAATAATCTTACCAAAAACTGCAGCTTTGATTTTGTGTACTAGGGTGGTAGAAGAGTCCACATTACTACCAAACTTCCTTTCATTCCTTTCCCTCCATAAGTAATAAACAGTACAACAAATGATGAGTAGAAAGTAAAACTCTTTACCCTTCTTTATCTTATCATCTATATACTCAAATAATTGTAAGATAGAAGGTCTGAAAAGCATATTTCCCAAATTATCAAATAAGGACTTTATCACAGCAAACGAATAATCACATTCAAAGAAAATGTGACTAGCAGTCTCATATTCAAAATGGCAAAAAGCGCAATATGCATTGACATCCATACCCCTATTTCTCAGGATATAAGCCATTTTAAGACCTCCAGCTAGAGCCATCCAGCAGAAGGATGAAAACCGAATGATGTATTTCTTATGCCACACAAAATGCCACCAAATAGTTTTAGAGTAGTCTTTGTAATAAAACTCCCTATATTCCTTGTGCTTGACTTCCTTACCAGTACCCCAAAAAAGATTATTATGGTTGTCCAACAGAACTGGGATATCAGAGAAGGCACGATGTACTACTACGGGTAAGATAATGGGTGCAGCATATTTGAATAAAATTTATGTGAATTTTAAATTCACTATATAGTTCTTTGTTGATGTATTATTCTAAACTTGGCTTTTTTCAATCGAATTTCAAATACACAACGTACTGATTTTGCTATTACCGCAACCACAACATACTGATTTTGCTATTACCGCAACCACAACATACTGATTTTGCTATTACGTAACCATAACATAATAATGTATTAGAAAAAGCTATGAACCAACATATCAATATGAGTTACATACATCAAACTAACTTCAAACAAAGTAAAAGGAAGTAATCACAAGCATTTAATTTTCACACATCAAAATAACTTCAAACATTTTAAATGCACACGTTCTTTTTACGTAGTATTTCATTTTACTCTTCTTTTCACAAACCAAATAGCCTCTTAATAGCTCATTAAATTGTTTTTAAATTATATTTCTATTATTTTAAAATTGCGTTATTATTATGTATATCGTATATATTTTGTTAATATTTTATTTTCTTATGAATTAAATTTTATATTTTTTTTTTACTTCGTCATCATCTTATTATTATCATTATTATCACTGCTTGCTTAATCCTTTATGTTACCATAGAAGCAGACTTACCTTACTGTACTGTGATATTCTACGAAACATCGATAGCCTATATGCGAACTTTATACAAAAGTTTGCATTTGGCTTACATCACAAGAAGTCATTTGCGAACTCAGCAAATGTTATTGCTTACATCACTGAATCAAAGGGAGAGGTTAATTACGGCAAATTATTACGTCCGGTGTTCGGATTCGTCCGGATACCAATCCAGACGCGTCACGTCACCAAAATACATCAGGTCCCAGTGTATTTGGGTGACGTGGTGCGTCTGAATTGGATGTCCGGACGTCAGGTAACCAGAAGTAATAATTCGCCGTTAATTACAGAAAAATTATTCCATCTATTACTTAATTAGTACTGCACTCTCTTTAAATCCAATCGAAAGCTATTCATAAACCGAGATCACATAATAATGCAACTTTATAGATCAACATCTGCCACAAACATTCCATCACCAATGACCAGTTGAACAAACTCTTTCATTTGCTCTTTAAAGAATTTAGCTTTCCCAATTGATTAAACAATAGACTCGAAGCATAACAATAATAATAACAAATTATGATTGAACATTATATTCTTATTATTATTTTTTTAATAGATATTTATAGCTAAAAGATTTATTTTATTTTTTTTGAAATTATGGCTTCGTTTGGGACGACTTTTTTATTGCTTTTTAAAACGGAGTTTTAGTACAAATTTTTTTATTTTTTAACTAAAACTCCGTTTTAGAAAGCAATAAAAAAGCCGTCCCAAACGAAGCCTATATTTACACAATTGTGCTTCGGATGCCTAATATCATATATTAACTTGAGAATTATATTTTTTAAAAACATGGATAAAATATCCAAAAGATGAGATGGTTTATTTATATTACATCTCAATTTGGTAATGCAAAAGAAAAATAATTGTGAAAATATATTTCAATATAATTTATATCAGAAATTTAAAATTATGAAATTTAGTTTAAGATTAGTATAATATAAACTTTTCATCTATAATATTAATCTCAAAATAAATTTAATAATTTTTATACACATTTATAATTTACATGATATTCTTGTATATATATGTATATATATTGTATTTACAATTTCTTATAACATCTCATATTTTAATGATATTTGTGATGAAGTATGCAATTTCTAAAGATTCTTTATGTGTATTTTTGGGGATAAAATTCACATAGGGCTTATGCGTTAAATTAAAAATAAAATTATAATTCCTTAAAGAACCAAAAGCTCTTTAAAAATACAACCTTTTAAGTAAAACCTACGAGCCAATGATTCTACTTATTACAATAAATAAGCAAAAGAAAAGGAACCAACAAAACAAGCAAAATAATTTCAATACTTCTTAAGGAAGCAATAACAAGAACCTTTGACACCGGAATTGAAGCACACGAAACACCAAACATCAACCAGCTACGAGGGATACCTGAAAGAAGCCAACTCCAGGCAACAACAACATGCAAGGAAGGAAACAAAAAAGAAATAGGCAAAAAAGAACAACATCCTACCACCAGTAGTCGACCTCCCACTAGAGAGAGCACCTCAGCCGACCCCAAACCAAACCCCGCAGCCCAACCTTCGACCAAAACCATCCCCAACTGAGCATCCAAACCAACAGACAAATCCAAAGCCAAAATGGCACAGCCCAGCAACTGAGAAACCACACCAACAAAAAAAAAAAAAAAACCAACCAAAAGAGAGCCAACACCAAGAAAAAAGAAACCAAAATAGCAAAATGCACGACCTAGGTGATTATAAAGATATACATTTATCTTAACTAAAAATTTCCTTGTTATTTCAATTTACTAAACCAAAATAGCAAAATGTGATGTGAACCCCTTTAATTGGCTCAATTCCCAAAAAAAATTACGTAAGGCCATAAAATGCATCATGATAGTTTTAAAATCCTCCTACATGTTTAAAAATTAAAATTTTGCCATTAAAAAAAAATTAAAATTTAAACAAATCATCTTGTATACCAAATATCCAGAATGAGATTCAAGATAAGTCGGCCTTGTTCTCACCAAATCAAACAAAATCAAGTCAAACTAATTTAGGCTTCGTTTGAGATAACTTTTTTCACTGCTTCTTAAAGCAGCTTCCTAGTATAAAAACAAACTTTTGTACTAAGAAGCTGTTTTAAGAAACAGTAAAAAAGATGTCCCAAACGAAGCCTTAATCAGTGCAAAAAAGACAAGAAGCTCCATGAAAGAACTTGCCTCGAGAATGCATCTATAATCAAAGAATCCTTTACAATTTGATGATTACAATGGGTTAAAAGGAAAGATTAGTTTATAAAATCATCTATAATCAAGCTTATTTTTTACAACTATCAGAACTTCTCACTATATCATAAATTGTACATCAGAATTTTGTCCTAACACAATGTTTCTTCTGTATCCCCAATCCATCAAGTTTTGAACCAAAAGACCAAAATGACAATGCGGTCGCTTTCCAGAATCAGACATCGCCTGACCCGCAGCACACAAGTTGAGCACCATCCTTTGATATTACAACCACATTATGTGGTGAGAAACAAAGAATCTTTATCCATTTTATCTTTTTTCAAAGCAAAAATTATTAGATTAGTTCATAATTTCATTAGGCGTAGGAATGTGATGTTTTTCATGAACAGTTTGTTTATGAAAGATTAATATTATTTAGGTACGTAATACTGTTATTAAAATAATATAATACTATTCATTTTACATGTGCTGCGGTGTTTTACATTTGTATATACTACTCATAGTTCTCTTCGAAGGAAAATTATTGCGTGTGGCATCCGGATTCGTCCAAAGATAAATCCGGACACATCAAGTCACTCGGGACCTGATGCATCTGGGTGACGTGATGACTCCGGATTCGCCTATGGACGGTTTGGACTCCGCACGCAATAATCTCTCCTCTTCGGAATATTTGCATGACTCCAACATACTAAAATTATCATTTCTACTGTACTTGTTAACAATGTAAGTGAGCTTATGGGCTGCTATACTGTTTGTCAACTTGAGCTGTTCGCACGATTGCTGAAGAACTTTATGATAAACTTTCTGATTGTCTTCTGATGATTATGATTGTATTGTATGTTGGTGTATGTCTTGATGTATTTTGTTCACTTTACAGGCATTATTTATCTCTTTCGTCATCTTTCTTCTCTTTAATTAACTAGAAACGTGCCTGAAGATCATTATCATTGAGTTTTAGTTGAGCACTTTGGGCGCATTATCTCTTACTGTCTAACCTGCTGCGACTTAAGATTCGCCATTTCTTCTCCCACTTCGCTCTCAATGGATGATTTATTAGTTGTAATGATGGCTATATCTATTATTTTTTACAATATTTGTGAAGGAATGGATGATGCGATTTAAAGTTTGGTGGGAGGAGAAAATCTTCATCTGTTATTTTCAGAAATTTTATTCTTATATGCTTTATTCTACCTTTTATTGGAGAAGGGATATCTCTCTGTGTCGGTTGACTTGAGTTGAGATTAGCGAGTTTTCTTTAGCATGAGGTCCACTGTTGGGTGCTTCTGAGTTTTTTTAAATTGTGTGCTTCACCTCTCTGCTAGAGATTTCGTTATTTCAGATTTTGGCCTTCTTTCTAATTGAGTTTTCGTAGCTACTTTTGGCAATGAACTTTTTGTGTTAATTATTTTGTGATAATGTGGTCATCTTAACTTGACATGGTTGGTGACTTGGTGGTTCTATCGTTTCTGTTGTGGTTGATGGCCAATGTTTGACTATCTATTTGAGCTGAGCATGGGCGAATTTAGCGCAAGATCATTTGGGGCATATATTTATTCTGAGTAAAACAATTATGTTTCTAATATCATCTCTATTAATTTTGGATTTTAAAGATAATTACCAACAATGACAACAGCATTCCAGTCAGTGTATCAGAGGAAACACGACCCATCGCATGTCCCAACAACTTAAATAGAAGTCCTAAGCACCCAAGGCAAAGACAAGATAAATAATCTACGACAAAAATCAATCAACTGCATAATTAAACTGCTAGCCAACCACGAAACAAACCAATATGCATACAAGCTCAGCCACAATGAATAAAACAAAAAAACACTATCCATTAGAAGAAAAAATAGGAGCAATTTTAGAATTAGAAGAATTGCCAATCATATATTTAAAGATTTGCATCTTAGAAATTTTCTTTCTAAGCACAGTAGAGAAGCATTCTTTATCAACACTGATAATATTCATATATGAGCCATCCTTTAAATCCAAACAACTTTCCACATTAACCATTTCTTTAGACTTAATAATTTTTGACAACTCAGAATCCAACCAGTCCGACTAGTGATAGATTTTCAAATATAAAGAGTCTTTAATAATTGTAGCCCCAAATTCATAGAAACTAAAGCTTCGTCATATATATGTGAACAAGAAATACTAAGAATGGTAGACATCTATAAAATCAAAATCATTCATATGAGCCAATTCGACCTCATAGGAAATAGCCATAGTAGCCATAACAGGAGTTGAAGGTCAAATAGTAGCAACCAAATTAGTATCCCCAAACCAACATTACCTGAGGGCAAAATAACAGCATTGTCACTAACCCAAACAAATTAGGAGAAATAACAAGTTGGTTATTTACAATATTGGAAGCAAAAGCAACCAAAGTTTAATCAACCATTGCATTAATAAAAGCATCAATAACCAAAGTATCAGAAGCAACAATAGTACCAACAACATCATTAATAGGCTTCAACATAAGATTTACACCCGTTGGGAATAAGTTTTTCACATTTTCTTGAGCCACTACATCACAACAACCCTTAAAAACTAAGTTATTGTTAACCATACCAACAACAATCACAGATTCGAGTTTCACAAGATCATCAGCTAAATGGGGATGCATGATACAACATTCCACTCTCAAATGACCTAAAGATTTGCAACGACCACAAAATGGAGAAAACTCCTCTATCTCAACTTTTTGTATGTAACCTAAATTATCAAGGCCAAAAAAAACCCAATTAGGGATACGCTTGGTGATAGAAAGCTCAACAAGAACACGAGTTACAGAAGGCTTGAAGCTAGCCTACAAAAGTAGCATTATCTATTTTTAACGGTCGTTCAAACAAAAACCTCAATTTGTGAAGGATAAAGGGAGAGAAGAGAAGTGGTAGAAGGTTAGGGTAGGAGACCCAGATAAAAATAATGGGGGCTTCCACATCGATATCAAAATATGGGGACCACTTGAAGATTTTCACATAGCAATTACTAACAAAATATGAATGATGTGAGAAAACTCTGCTATAATCTAAGTCATTTGCCAATTTGATCAAAACATGTTTTGGATTCCAAAGAATGAAAGAAACTTCAGCGATGAGTTTAAGGTTAAAAAAGAATTTGCAAATCAAGTTAAGAGGTCTCCGAGTAAGAAATTTGCTGATTAAAGAAAATTCAAAAGGTGCTGCATCTCCCCATTTGAAATCCATAACGAAGACAAACTGTGATGTGTAGTGATTTTGATATCAGAAAAAGCCACAAAGGAAGACGCCGCTGACAGGGCATCTAGAAATGAACGAGATTTTATTTTTCCCATTCAAAAGTCCTGGATCATTTAAGCGATTGATCGCCATCTAGTCGAAGAGCAGCCTAGGTGGTGCAATTGGGAGAACAACTGCAAAATCTAACAAGAAAGAATAATAAAAGTAAAGAAGAATAAGATGAACAACTTTCCTAAGAGCAGCATCAACACCTAGAGGTGTGACAGGCGGCGCTGCCAAGGTGCATGGCTAGGGCGAAAATCCTAGTAGAGCCATTGTATGTAGAGTAATGTTTTTTAGTATATGGAGATGTTTTTAGGGTGCAAAGGCTTGTGGATGGAAAAAAAACCTAAGACCATATTCATATTAAGCTACTCCAAGCCAAGAGCTCAAATTAGGATTTTAACTTGTCTTGATGGGTGTAGAGGCTATCCAAATGGAATATATATATGATAGGAAATATATATAAGGTTAATATAGTGAATTACATGTTAGGATGAGGAAGATAACTCTTATTACTTAAAAAAGAAGCAAGGAGAAAAATGCCACCAAGCAAAATTTCTACAATTTTTTATCGACATACAATCAATTCTTTCATTTATTCACTAGAACATATTTATAAAATCTTATACTGAAGCAACTTACAAAAAAAAAATCAAAGGGATAGAGGAGTTAGGGCTAACCCATTTGATGGCGTGTAAGTTGGTTGATGAACCCTTTGAAGAATGGGTGTGCATCTTCACTCCAAGGAGGAATGTGGATGGCCACACTTGATGTGATAGTATTATTTTAATGCAGCTACCTCTTATTTCAACTTAGATGTTATTTTCTTTATAAATTAAAATTAAAATTGTAATTTAAAAAATTCATTAATCCATGTTTTAAAATTCAAAATTTAAAATATTAAATATAACTAAAGTAAAGATAACATACAACAACAATTGTAAACAAAACTTGGCTAATATAATTTAAAAGCTTTCCTTTTACTATTGGTTCTAATACTTACTTTATGGCCAGCTCTATTTGCTCCATGTGCTGAATCATTTCTGTTGGACCTCATAGAAATACTCTTCTAAAGGGTTAAAGTCAAAGCAACCCTTCACCAGAGCTCATGCAATCTTCTCCAAATCATCTCTAGCAAACATGTCTCTTCATTTGGATCAATTATTTTGTACATACACCAAATGCCGTCCGAAAATCAATCAAAATGCTCCACATCACCCCTGTTCTCGATACTATTCGGTACCGTTGATATGACGCATTATGATTGGTCTCCGGAAGACATTCTGCATCCGATCTCCGCCCAGAATAATTCTCCCTCAATTCCTCATTTGCACTTTCATGTCATATTCACATTCTCATGTATGCATATTTTTTAACTTCAATGTTCACTTATACAATTGATATTGACAAAATTTCATCATATCTTTAAATAGTAATATTAAATTTTTTTCATCCCTCCACAAAGCTTATACCTATATATACACCACCATAGAAAATCTATTTCAAACCTCACAACTCATCCTTATAACCTTGTAATAATCCCATCCCCATGAGACCCAGCTACTGCCTTCTCCATTTCACTTTCTTAACTATCTTCCTTCTGACTTCCTTAACCCCTCCCTCCTCCTCAAATGAACTCAGCCTCCGTCTAGAGCTAACCCATATTGACGCCGGTCTCAACCTCACCGTCCACGAACTCCTCCGCCGAGCGGCCGCAAGAAGCAAGACCCGCATGGCCCGATTGGCCCGGTTTGCCCATATTCGCAAAGGAGGACAGGGCCAAGCACCCGTTTTTTGGGGCCGCGCCGGCAGCTACGAAGGAGAGTACCTGATCAATTTCGGCGTCGGCACTCCCCCGAGAAACTTGCCGTTCATCGTCGATACGGGAAGCACCCTCGTGTGGACCCAATGCAAGCCCTGCCGCAAGTGCACCAGTCAACCCGTCCCACTGTTCGACCCGAAAAAGTCGTCGTCTTTTTCCAAACTCTCTTGCTCCAGCAAGCAGTGCGCCGCCCTCGGCTCAGCCTACTCATCCCAATGCTCCGCTAACCCTGAATGCCACTTCGACTATAGCTACGCCGACGGCAGCGAAACCATCGGTTACATCGCGTCTGAAAAAGTCACTTTCCACTATTCTTCGGAGCCACCGCTTTCGGTGCCGCAATTCGCCATCGGCTGCGCTAGGATTAATCAGGGCACCATGGCAAGTTCCGCTGGCACCGCCGGATTTGGTCGGAGCGCGGAGTCGCTCGTTTCTCAGCTCGGCATCACCCGCTTTTCATACTGCTTTATTCCTTACATCCCTATAAACGCTAAGCGCAGCCGAATGTTCCTCGGCAACGCCGCGTTGTCAAGCAATCCGGCCCAGTCAACCCCGCTCTTACCCGACGATATTTTCTACTATGTTTCTCTTGAAGGCATAACGGTCGGGTCCAACCGGCTTCCGTTTGGGCCTGGTTATTTTGGGCGGAAGAAGGACGGGAGCGGCGGCACGATTTTCGATTCGGGGACCTTCAATACGATTTTGTGGACTGAAGTGTTCAATTCCGTGAAGAAAGCTTTTGTGTCGGTGATAAAGCTGCCGGTGTCGAAGAAGGCGCTCGGGGCGGACTATCAGCTGTGCTTCGACACGCCAAGGAAGAGGTTCTCGCCGGAATCGGTAAAGATTCCGAAGCTAGTATTGCATTTCAAGGGAGCGGATATGGATTTGCCAAGGAAGAATTACGTTGTGTACGACACCAAGGAGAAGTTGCTCTGTGTGCTGATTGAAGAAGAAACTGATCAGTCTGCAACGAACATCATCGGTAATTTCTACCAGCAGAACATGAACGTTCTTTACGACCTCAAGAACCAGAGGCTGTCCTTCGGGCCGGCGCAGTGCGATCGGCTTTGAAATCCCCACCTCCTATGCATTATATATATATATAATGGGATAAATAAAAAAAGTTAATATTATTTTATTATACAAAATGATTTTTATGACTAATAATTGACAAGTGTGTCAAAATATGTTAATAAAGGATAAAAAAGGTAGACCCGAACTCGACCCCTCAATAACCCGAATGACTTGAACCTTATATACATCATAACCAAATTTGAATAAAAAAAAGTCGGGTTTTGGTCGAACTCAAAATTGTCCTGATTTAATTTCAGTTTAATCAAACCCAACCCATTTAATTTAATGGGTCAAATCCGAACTTAACCTTGATAACACGTAAGACCCGATCCTTACTTGATAACCTATTTTGATTTAAAATTTTTGTAATTTATCAACTATATAGTTTAGACTAATTGATCAATAATTCACAAAAAATAAATTAAATAGGTCATTATCTGATCAAAATCAAATCATTTTTAAGTTTGTGTGATAAACTGAACATGACCTGCTAATTAAATGTATTTAAATTCTAAATAAAAACCCAATTAGTTTATGAAATGAGTTAACCTCAATCCAAAATTTTTCAGCTAGGTATTTGTTGAATTATCAGATATGATCATTTATTAACACCCTTAATTGAGGAGTGCACATGCTATTTTGTTGGTATCAAATTAGTGCTTGAAATCTACATGCATATATTCCAAGATATTTATATAATATAACCAATATTAATGATTGCCTATGCATATTATATGTCATATCATAATAATATATGTAGTGTGACCATTATGCTTAATATTTTATATTATCATTTAACAATAACAGACAGTGGTGTTATTTTGATATGTATTAAAGCTAGTAGTATCAAATGAAATCAATTTCAAAATGTGTGGGATTTAACAAGAAACATAGCATAGCATATAGGATTATATTCACGAAAAAAGCTTTACGAATTATGTAACATGCACATCACGAACATAATGAATAATCTCTATTACATGCAACAATAGGTGATATGATCAGTGAATGTCATAGCATCATACCTCATTCCTATGCATGATAAAACACCTCATAACATACATGAAAGTCGAATGCTAATAAAAATTTTAGTTTTGAAATTAAATAAAAATATGAAAATATCCAAGTACCAAAAGTTACAAAATGAAAGCTATCATATAGCAGTATGGGTCTTAGGAATCAAAACAGCCTTTGGGTTAAGTAGTTGAGTCTAATTATGTATGCATGAGCTTAATTGCATATTTGAGCATGGATCCAATAGGTCTAATTGGTTGCATTTGAGCTTAGCCTAGGTTTAGATATGTTCAAATGGATCCAAGGATTCCATAGTTCGTTAAGGGCTAGCCTTAACCTATGATATCTTTAGATAGATTCAATTAGGCTTAGGTTGGGCAAAATAAGTGATATGATTGTACTTTAGAACAAATAACGTCCTAGCCAAGGTTTGATAAGGTCTTATTGGTTCTACTTTTGATCAAATTGGCCTCAGGTTAGATGTAGCTTTGTTTAATGGGAACTTAAGGTTCCAATTGATGATTAAAAAATGTCGAACATATAGTTGACTAGGATAGGTTTAATTAGGCCTAAGCTTAAATAATGATCTCCTATTGGGTTCCATTAGTTTGAATTGAATACATCACAGACTAGGGTCACATCAAATCATCCTAAAAGGGTTTATTGGTTAGCCTAAGTCAAAAGTGGTGCCTAAATTCATTTATGACTAGGTTTGAGGTTTAATTGAGCTCACATGAGCTCAGGGGTGGATCCAGCTTCTTTTTTTAGGGTGGGCAAAAAAAAAAATTTTGTAGGGGATGGGCAAAAATGATTAGGATTGATAAAATTAGGTTAAAAAATTTTTTTAAGAGGGGGCAAAATACCCAAAATGTGATGCCCCAAGATCTAACTTGGAAAGAATGTCAATCAATCTAACAACAATTTACCAGAGTTATCTATAAACCTTCAGTAAGCAATCTATCACACATCTAAAAAAATTTAAACATCAATATACAAGTCGATTCACATCTCAAAACATCATATACAATACTCAGGAACTAAACTACCAATATAAGTAAAGAAACTATCCTGTCCTGAGTACAAAAGAATCATCTATCGATCAAAAGACAAAAACCTGAAGATCTGGATCAATTCCTATCTCCTGCTCCCGAGCCCTGACCTGAAAATATCAACCACATATAATGAGCTTTACAAAGCCCAGCAGGTCACCTAATACCTATAACTGAAATCAAAGCACGGCGATGCTATCAATATGCATGTCAATCTATCAATCCGAATCAATCAAGGGTCAATGAGTTTATGCAGCGGAAAATCCATAGTCAATAAAACCAGTCAATGCAGCGGCAGGCAATTCGATAAATCAACGCAATCAATCAATATCCGTCAATCAAATCAATACGGTCAAATCAATACGATCTATTTAATGAAATCAATCGAGGAAAGCAATACGATAAATTTCAATCCATTCTGACAAGAAATCTATACAACAGTCAATACGGTGTAGAACAGTAGCAACAGCGAGTCTATAAAATCTATAGGCAGCAATATCAATGAATCGGTAGGCAGTAGTCCAAATCCACGCTATCAATGCAGTATCTATATCTATCAATGTCTATATCAATGCTCAGTAGTTAATCGATGAAATTAATGAAATCGTACTATGCAGTAAATCTGATCAAATCAATAAAGTAGAAATTGATAAAGCAATAGATCCGTGAGTCAATACAGTAAACATGCATTTCAATACTATATACTGAACAAGTACAAACTACTGGCTATGTTGCTGTTGTAGATTCTATATTGCTGTTGTAGATTCGTACATTGGTTCTATCAATAAGAGTCGTCACTCTTTTCGCCCGTCGGCATATCAATAAACTCCTTATGTCTCCCTTCAATAATCAATAATCAATGTTTAAAGGAAAGCCCGTCGGCCCACCATCCTGTACAGGTATCAATATCAATCTCCAACCAATGTTCAACCAGGTTCCACTTGCGATCAGTATCAATAGTCAATTCAATCAATAAGCAATTCAATAGTCAATATTAAAGCAATCATATCAATAATCATATTCATATCGATTCAATCTATCAATTCCAGACAATTCAGAAATCATACGAAAATCGGGCAGAGTAACGGCAGTCTATCGAATTTACACAAAAATCCCGCAAAAGACACAAATTCCAAATCTTTCCAAATTACAGACGAAGATCCACGGCATCAATACAAGACTATCAATCTATAGAGTCCAAATCAAATCAAGTCCTGATAATTTCCTATTCAATTAAAATCGCGTAGAATCAATTCCGACCGGTAAAATCATCGCAGAAAACACTCAAATCGTGTGTAATAATCATATCTATAACATATCAGAAGTTGTGCGATGAAAGTTGTGTCAATATCAAATCACGTCAAAAGTTCGACTACGAAAACACAAAACAGATCTCAACTCGGTCAAAACACAACATCTTTGAAAACAGAAACAGGGTTCGGGGAGTCCTTACCACGAGATCTTCACTTTTCCCAACAGCAGCGTCGGACGAAAAGCGCTCCGCGGTCTCCGAAAACCAGTTTTTCTCTTTTTCCTTTTCTCTTTCTCTCTCCTCAGATATTTCTCTCTCTTCAAAATATCTCATTTCTATATATATCCAGACTGATCGTCCTGGACGATCGAGCTTCGTACCGGACGATCCATGAAGAGAAGAATTTCGTCCAGACGAAAAATTACATATCGTCCCTGGCGAAGGGTTCTCTGACTTATTTTCGTCCAGACGATCCTGATTTCGTCCAGACGAACCATACAGCCAAACATGATTTTTCTACACAACCTGCACCGATCGTCCCGGACGATCCAACTTCGTCCAGACGAACCTGAAGCAAAAACTGATATTACACAAAATATCCAAAATATTCTAAAAAATACCCTCTAAATTAAAAAAAAATTTTTTTGAGGGGGGGCATTTGCCCCTCCTCACCACCATGGGGATCCGCCCATGCATGAGCTTAATTAGACGATTATTTTAGTTTATGTCAAGTGGACCCTAGCTTGGATCCAATAATTTGTTTTCTAGACAAATTAGTTTAAACCTATTCCAATAGAATTTTAGAATATACTTTAGTGTGTTATGATACATGTTGATTTGTGGACTTGTAGAGTACAAGCTACTAGGATAGAGCAAGATTAGAGTTTAAGACACAAGACTCCATGAGGGCCTTATAAGTATAAATCCAATAAGTTAGAATTTAATGTACACATGTACAAACCTAAGATTATGTCAAGCTATGTGGAATTAATATGATCCTGGGACTTAAAAAATAAGAATAGTAAGGAGCTAAAGGTAGCTAATGGTCACTCTTAAAAAGTATACCACATGTGCTGCATATAAAGAATTATATCAGGTTAACATACAAATAGGAAACAAACAGTATATATATATATATATATATATATATATATATATATATATATATATATATATATATATATATATATATATATATATATATATATATATATAATATTGTATTATGTCAATTTTTAATGAGAAAAATATAAACTATCTAATCAATATCAAGATAGTTTTGAATCAACCAAGTGAGGCTTGGAAGACTTAAATCCACTATGCATAAGGTCAAGATAAGTCTCTGATCGCCAAGAACTAAATTAAGTTGACGTCCAATCTAGGGAGTCCTAAAGGCTTAAATCCACATAGATATATATCAAATGAACATACCACCATAGGGAGATGTATGGAGGCTTTATTCTACTTATAATTATATGGAAATTTCAAATGATAAACTTATTAGTATTTAAAAATGGCTAGAGTAGGTCAATATGGACTGAACTTGAAGGGGGCTTTGAAGGCTTTATTTCCTACCAAGAATTTTAAATCAATGGGTAAATATAGAGATACCTAGCACTAAACTAGATCAGATATGAAAAACATCCCAGTCAAGTGTGGTTGTATAGCATTCCACTAAGATTAAAAATCAAAACAATTGTTTAAAAATGCCTAGAACTATGCTAGTTTAGGCCTCCTAAAGCTCACTCATCTTAGGATCTACCCAAAGGTAAGGCTAAGTATAGATCTTAGGAGATCTGAATAGAAAACTACTTATGACCTAAATGATCAAAAGTTTTAAACAAAAGACTACTTGAGGGTTAAAGAAGACCAAAGGACTTATGTAGATGACTACTTAAAATAGAAAAAAAATAAAGCACTCAAGTATAGGGCTACTCAAATCCAAGAAGTGACTTAGGTGGAGGGATACTTAAATTTAAGAAAGATTAAGGCACTCAAGTATAGGGCTACTCAAGGTTAAGAAAAGGCTTAGTAGGGGATAGCCTAATATTATCAATGATTAAGGCATCAAAAGACAAAGGGTTTCTTTAGAGTAGGAAAAGCCAAGGCTCATATATAAAGGACTATTTGAGACCAAAAAGATCAAGGGCTTAAGAAGAGGATTGCGCGCATGAGATTATGAAAAGTTAAGGAGCTTAGGAGGAAGGATATTTGAGGCCCAAAAAACTTAAACAAAGGACTACCTAAAGTCAAAAAGATAAAAAAATCTTAGAAGAAATGGTTTAAAGATTCATATAGATGGCTACTTGATGCCAAGAAAAGTCTTAGGTAGATGATAACCTAAGCCTAGAAAAGATCAAAGTTATAATTATAATAATAAAACTATTTAAGACCAGTATAGGCTAAAGGACTTAGGTAGAGGACTACCCGAGGTAAGAAAAATACTTAAACATAAAACTATCTAAAATACAAAAAAGAATAATGCATGTAAATAGATGACTACATGAGTTGATTGTATCAAATACTCTCGTAGAGGACTACATAAGGCCATAAAAGATCCATTATTCATGCTTAAGGATACCTAAGGCAAAAAAAGATTTTATAAAATCCATCTAGGCTTCTTCTAAGGAATTAAAAGGCCAAATGAATAAAATGCGCAAAGTGCTAAACAACTAATTGAAATGAAAAACACTTTTACAAAGAGAACATGAACTGAAAAATAGAGTTAATACTCATAATGATGATAGAAGATGGCTACTTTATGCACTCACACATATATACAAATTTTGTTTTCTATATGGTTTTCACCATTCATAGTACGATTCAAAGAGCAATGACTCAAAACTATTTAAATGACCTATATACGTAGGATAAAAATATGTACACAGAAAAAAAAAAAATACGTGCTTGCACCAAGCTGGAAGAGTCTGAGGACAGAGATCTTTTAATTAACTTAGAAAAGCAAGCCATGCGCCATGTCCATTAAGAGCTAAGTTTTTTAATTTCCTTCAATATTTTGATAAACTTCATTTTCTTTAATCTAATTTCCTATCACTTCAACAAAATGCTTATCTACTATCAAAGAACTTTATTATGTGAAGATGAAGTGTCAGATTGCTTTGTTAGAATTATATTTTTTAGAAGAGAAGAACTTCAGAGAAAATTGCTCCAGTTGTTGGTGTAGAATATTATCAGCCCTATTTATTAATTTCTTCAATGAAAATTTTGCTACAAACTTATTAGATGGTTTAGAAAAGAAATAGAATAATTATGGAAGCTTAATTTGGATGATGAAATATATGCTACAAATTCACTTTATTTGGATTAAGTCTAATATTTTGAGCAAAATTCATCCATTATTTATAGTTTGTGCATGAAAATTAGGGGTGTCAATATTTGACACGACACGAAAACCCGACCCGAAAAATCCGGGTTGGACCCGACCAGATTTCAAAACGGGTCGGATTCGGGTTCCAGAAATCGACCCGTTTGTCGGGTTCGGTTGACCCGACGGGTTGCCGGGTCAACCCGCGAACCCGTTTTAACCTAACCCGCGGACCTACCTGCGTAACCCGCCCCGCTGTCACGCGAAAAACGGCGTGACCACGCCCCGCTGCCGCGCGAGTAGCGACCCTGCCTTGCTGCCGCGCCGCGCGACCCCACGAGTCCCTGCTGCCGTCATGCCGCGCGAGCGCAACCCCTGGCGAGCGCGACCCCGCGCAAGAGCGAACCTCGTGCAAGCGCGACCCCAACCCCGCGCTAGCGCGACCTTGCCCCGCTCCGCTCGAGACCATGCCTCGCTCCGCGCACGATCCCACACCCGGGTCGAGTCGGGTGAACCCGGCAACCCGCCGGGTCGGGTCCGGTTTCGTATTTCCGACCCGTTTACCTAACCGGGTCGGGTTAGGGTCGATCCGTTTGAACCCGGGTCAATTCCGGGTCCAACCCAAACCCGACCCGTGACCCGAAATTGACACCCCTAATGAAAATATTATGTTCACTTAAGATTTTAGTCAAATAAAAAAAGTTTGTTTTAGTTCTATCAGTTATACAAAGAAATTGCTCGATTTCATTTTAATTTATGTAATATAACAACATTTTCAATACTTTTTGCAGATCTATCGTTATATTATATATTCTCATTTCAAACAATTTATGTTAATTTACCAATTTCTTGTAGTGTCATTTTTTTAATAAAGATGAAATGAATAAAAATTTAATAGGTTAGATAAAAGATAATATGTTTTCTTTGCTGATGTCCATATTAAATTTTTGCATCATATTCAGTAAAAAAATAGATGAGACCTTGATTTTCAATAGAGCAAAAGGAAATTGAAGAGGAAGAGTATGAACCGCTAATAATAGTTTTCTTTTATTTCAACATTTTTTTTAAACAAAAAAGAACATTTCATTCCATGAAAAAAGAGCCAATACAAGAACCAAAAAGCAAATTCAAAAACAAGAGAAAAAAAGCAACCCCGAAGGCTCAGTAGAAGGCCGAGACTACCAGCTATCCAAAAGACAAGCTTGGACCGTCCAATTGGCGAAACACAAAGCGAAGCTATCCCAGTGAGATCCAAACCAAAATTGCCACGAACCTGGCTGATGGAAAAGCGAGCCCCAGCCACATCATTGCCCAACAACCAACAACAATAAAAATTAGAACAGAGATTACCAATGACACTGGACCAAAACGAGAGCACACACGATGACCAAATGTCCAACCAACCAAAATGCCATCCGACAAGAATCCATCACCGACCACGTCTGCCTCTACCATGAGGCTTACAACGAGAAGCAGCAGAAATAAGAGGTTTTTCTCGCAACAAGGCAAAAGAATTGCCCGGATCCTCATCTCCAGGCGATTCGAAAGACTCAGAATCAAAATAAGTCGAGTCTTGTAGCCAATCCAACTGCACACGAACATCCAATCCCAAATTATCTCTCACATGATACATTAAACTTAGAGGACCAATTAACTTAATAGGAACATCAACAAAATTATTGTTAACTAAACAGTCAACCAAAACTGGATGCAAACAAGAATTAGCAGGCACCACACTATCTCCCGCAGCCAAATTAACAGACGGAAGAGGAAGAGCAGCAGCTTCAAGAGAGCAATCTAAAGCAACAGGCTTAACAGATTATTTACTCAAAACAGCCGGGGCAGACATCACCGACACCAAACGATCAGCACCACCATTAATATCAGCACTCATACAGGTTCTAGGAGAGACCACAAAGGGATCTAAATTACCCGAATTGGATTCAAGAGGGAGAAAGGGTAAAGCATCGGGGTTCAAAACACCGAATCACCAGCAACAACCTTAACACCCAAAAGGTTCACATTATTTAAATGACCTATATACGTAGGATAAAAATATGTACACAGAAAAAAAAAATACGTGCTTGCACCAAACTGGAAGAGTCTGAAGACATAGATCTTTTAACTTAGAAAAGCAAGCCATGCGCCATGTCCATTAAGACCTAAGTTTTTTAATTTCCTTCAATATTTTGATAAACTTCATTTTCTTTAATCTAAATTCCTATCACTTCAATAAAATGCTTGTCTACCTTCTAAGATCTTCATTATGGAACGATGAAGTGTCAGATTGCTTTGTTAGAATTATATTTTTGTATTTGAAAATGCCTGCCTTTAGAAGATGAGAAGAACTTCAGAGAAAACTTCTCTAGTTGTTGGTGTAGAATATTATCAGGCTTTATTTACAGCCCTATATGTTATTTATTCCATGAAAATTTGCTAAAAACTTATGAGATGGTTTATAATTATGGAAGCTTTGGATGATGAAAAATATGCTATAAATTCACCTTAGCTGGTCAAGCTTGAACGTATTGAAATATATACAAGCCGCTTATTTGGATTAAAGTCTATTATTTTGTGCAAATTTCATCCATTATTCATAATTTGTGCATGAAAAAATAATGTTCACTTAAGATTTTAATCGAACAAGAAAAGTTTTTATTAGTTTTATCAATTATACAACGAAATTGCTCGATTTGATTTTAATTTATGTAATATAACAACATTTTCAATACTTTTTGCAGAGCTATCGCTATTTTCTAAAAAATGTATATAAAATTAATAAAAACATGTTCTCATTTCAAACAATTTATGTTAATTTACCAATTTCTTGTAGTGTCATTTTTTTAAATAAAGAAGAAATGAATCAAAATTTAAAAGGTGAGATAAAAGATAATATGTTTTCTTTGATGATGTCTATATTAAATTTTTGCTTCATATTCAGTAAAAAAAAAAAAAAGATGAATGCTTGAATTTCAATAGAGAAAAGGGAAATTGAAGAGGAACAGTACGAACGGCTAACAGTATTTTTTTTTTAATTTCAACATAACATGACAGTATAGAGACTAAGGCTTCGTGTGCGACGGCTTTTTTCTTGCTTCTTAAAGCAGCTTTTTAGTAAAAAATTTTAAAAAACTGCTTTAAAAAGTAGCAAAAAAGCTGACCCATATGAAGCGTAAATATAACATAAATAAAAAAAATCAAATGAATAGTAACAAATGTTTTACAAAGAAGCACAAGGAAGGACATATTGTTCCTGGAAAATAACATGTCAAAAAATTAGTTGTTTATTGGAGGAAAGATGATTACAATGTCACTTAAAGATCAGAATTATAACCAAGAACACTAATCTTGCTAATTTCTGGGCAAATCTATAGATGGAATGCAATTGAAACCAAGAATAATAAAGGCAACAAAAAATTTTAAGATATGAATATAATTTCCTTTATTATATAACATTTAATATGGTGAAATCGATTGCGATGACAGAGATGGAAGCCAATTGATTAGGTATGAAGTTGTACGAATAGCACCAACCTTAGATGCAATAAACAAGTGAGCTTGAACCAACATTTTATGAATTGTCTCAATTAGGTGTCGGTATTTTGTTTCAGCAATACCATTCTATTTAGGAGTAGAAAGACAACTATAATGAGAATAATACCACATGAATTAGATGGTTTTAAATAAAGTGTAAGAGTACAGAGTACTCACACCATCAATATAATGAAAAATTTTAATTGGCACGTTGAATTTCCATTCAATCATTGCTTCGAAATGAATGAATATAGCAATTGTCTAAGATTTTTGTTCAATAAATATGCCCATCAATAATAATAACAATCATCAATAAATAAAACATGATATCAATATGTATTAAAATAAGTTATTATAGGAGGTCCCCAAACATTCGAATAAACAAGCTCAAAAGGACAAAGAGATGTTGATGTAGACATAGTAAAGGGTTTATTATGACATTTTCCAATTGGCTAGAATTACAGGGAGAAACAAAGGAATAAATACATATAGTTATATCTTGATTATTTGCTATATTAGAGGGAAATACATAATGTAAACGTTTTAAGCAGCAACGCCAAGTAGTAGTTGAATATGTAGTGGAGATATATGCAATGTGATTGAAGTTCAAAGAATATGAAGAAGTGAAGACTAACGAAGCTTATGGTGAGGGGTTGGAAGGAGCCCTTTATCAATATTGAAAATAGAGAGAGATTGTCCATTTTCAATGAAAACCTACTAATTTTCACTATATGCATGTGTGTTTAGGAGCTAGTTTGAAACTAAAGTAATATGGGATTTTGCAAAAAATTTCAAAAACCAATCATTTGATTGAGCTGGAGTATCACAAAAAACAGTTGTGAAGCAACATTATTTTTGTAAAATAGATTTGTGTAGTGCCAACACTTGAGCTTCAAATGACCAAATTTGTCACAAATTTGGCATTCAACTCGGGGCTGACCACTACTTCATCTTCTTGTTGTGAACAGTGACAAGCATCTTGAAGAACATATAGAGGAATCAAATTTTCTATTATGTGCTTTAATGGAATAAGCTTTGAAGTAGGATCTGGTACCTCTACCTCAGGTCACACTGAGTGCAATAGAAGATCCTAAAATCTAGATAGTTTAAAGTTCGCATGTTGCTTAATTGGTTAAGTTTTTTTTTTTTTTTTGCTGCATATCTACAAATAAAAATCATTCGGAGTTGGTGGTTGAAGATTGGTTCTATTGGCAACTTTGAAGGCTTGAAAAAGAAGGGAAACCATACAAGGTGAAAAGAATAAGAATCTTAGAATCCAAGGAAGAACCCACAACTAAATAAAGTTTTGTAGCAAGCGAACACAATTGATCTTTTGTATCTAATTCATCAAAACAAATCTCTTTATTTTAAAAAACTGGATCTATTATTCTTCACCATATTTGTATAAGAACAAACATAATATTCTTTGATTGTTGATGCTCGTGATTTCATTAATTCAATATGATTATGTCATTCATAACAATCTTTAATATACATTCTTGTATAAATGGCAAAACATCATGATTGTAAATTCTCTTATTCTTGCTTATAATGTACTGACATATATTATAATGTACTGACATATGACATTCTGCTCATAGATTTTAAGGAAATTTAAACATCATAAATATAAATTAATTGTTCGATGATACATCTACCTACATGAACTTCACATTACCTTTTATAAAACTAAATAATCTAAATTTCATACAAAGTGAGTATTAATTTCAGCTTGTTAGTATTCTTATAAACATCTAGAAATTCAAAAAAAAAAGGATACACAATATATTTAGCTTTTTTATGATCAAAGAATGATTTCATCAAATAGAAATAAGACTTAAAAAGTTATTCTAATTGTGACTACATGGTAGGAGTGTTTGTGCCAATGTTGTGGGGTAAAGTGACCAAAAAGGAGAGAAAAGAAAGTAACCAAAAATTTCTCAGCAAATAAGATTATATTTCATTGCACTCAAGATAGAGAATCCAGCACGAAGCTTAAATCAATAAAATATTCAATTATATAATGTAATCAGTATCTAATAAGCAAATACATGATACATTACATGTGAGTAAGCTTGAGAACAAACTTACAACTCAAAATAAACTATGAACTATGAATTTTATAAGTTTAAGAGAGAGATAGAGAGAGAATAGCAATAGAATTGGAGTATCTAACTCATGAGCTCGAGGATAAAAGTGAAGATATGGACCATTAGGCCTAGTTTAGTGGAGAGGCTTGAGAGTTGCCTAAATCATGTTGGTGAACATTTGAATGATGATGAAACCAAAAAGAATGTTGGACAAATGAGGCAAACATGGCTTTCCTCTTTATGTTTCACCATGGAAAAAGGCCCCACCTTATGCCTCTTCTTATTAATTGAAAATTTCTGCATTTAATGGTTGTTAATGCTAAGGGGTCTTTTTCATTCAACTTTAGAAATGTGAATCCTTGCTCTATGTTCTGGGATCATTGGTACAGTGATAGGAGCTTGGTTAATTTAATTGGACTACAACAAGTGATGGCCTATTTTAATCCTTCATTGGCTGTGAATGATTACACCGCCTCTAGCTCCTGGAGTCTGCCCCATAACCTGCCTCCTCTAATTAAGAATGTCATTTCGTCTGTCACAATCTCTACCAGTGGCAGTAGTAGCATCTTTTTCAATAAAAAGGATCAAGCTCCGTTTAAACTGTTGCATCTTACTTTCTATGACACCCTTCATCCTGATCATTGGTCTAGTTATGTTTGACACAAAAATTATGTTTTAAAATTTTCTTGTTGCTGCTAATTTGCTCTCTCTGGTGGCTTAAAAATAGCTGGTGCACTTTTCAGGAGAGGTATTATGGTTGATATGAAGTGTTCTCTTTGCAATGTTGAGAATGAAAGTGTGGTTCACATCTTTTTTTTTTTTAATGTAATTACTCCTTTTTCTATCTTATCTGAGATTGTCCTTTGGTACCACAATTTTCTCTTGAGGCCTAACTTCATTCATGTTTTTGAATATTTAGCCAGTCTGCAATATGAACACAAGGCTAACAAATTTTATTATTTTCTTGCTATTTGCTGCACTCTTTATTTCATTTGGAAGGAGAGATGTTATAGAAAGAAAGAACGGGAGGGGGAGAAGAAAAATTGGAATCAAGAAATTTCTCAAAGCGATTTGGACGAAATATTTTTGCAATTTGTGCTTTCCACACGGAGTAATTGTCGGCAGCGAGTTGAATCGAGACAATCGTCTTCAGGTTCGAAACAACGAATTTCAGAGCTGACGGAATTGATGGATCTTCGAGCTCCTCCATGTCAGTTTGTTCGCCAGGATGCGAAGCAGCTGAACTCGTCATTGGGAAGAAGCTTCTTGCCAAGCTTCTGATACCATGTAGAAAACTGGAACAAGAAAGTAGAGAACAAGAACGGAGAAAGGAATCAGAAAGAGGAAAATAAAACTCTGCCTTATACAGTAACATTACAAGAATATACAGGAATAGACAGTGGCCTTATTACAACAACATTTATGTAATGTTGTGTTCTAATAAGTTTGATCACCATTTTGAGTCCAGCTTTGTTTTCCTTTATTACAACTTCTCTTTTCTTTTGCATTTTCTGCTATTGTTTGTAATTTGGTCTTTGCTCTACTTTTTCTGTTAGAGCTGGGTTTTTTTGGGACGACTTTCTTATTGGTTCTTAAATCATTTTTTAGTTAAAAAATTAAAAAGAAACCTTAATTATATTTTTCATTACTGATTTTTATAAATGCTTTTATACTAAAATTATAAAAATATATATTATAATTTCATGCCTAGTTTTTTCCTAAGTGAATAATATTTATTGATAAAAGATAAAATTACAAGTTATACTTAAAATCATAAATATACAAATATTGTGGCTCATACACAATGACTCTAATGGGCTGTTTGGTATGCGGATTTAGGCCGGATTTAAGGCTGGATTTAATGCAAAATCAAATCTCACGGTAAATGAAAGCCGTGGTTGACGGAAAATTCCCTCTTTTCATGGTAAATCCCAGATTTACGAAATCCTTTGGTTCGGCGGATTTACGGGATTTGGCTGAAGCAGCGTGCGAAAGGGAGAAAGTTACCTTCACAGCAAGCGAGCACCCGTTGTTGCTTTAGATCAAAAAAATGTCGTAACTTCTAATCCAACAGGAAGGTAATGTCGTCGAAGGAGCGAAGTCGAACGGCGATGATGAAGAACTCATGAAAAATTCTACATTCGTGCGAAGGAACAAAGCCGAACGAAATACAGGAGGGAAAAGTACTTAGACACTTCTAATTGATGGATAATTTAATTAATATAATTTAAAATATTAATAATTAAGTGAAATTAATTAAATAATATTTAAATATTTGATAAAATTATTAGTTAAATACTTAGTTATTTCAAAATAATTAATAAGATTAAATATGATCTAAAATAAAAATAATTTTTATAAAATATTATAAATAATAATTAAATAATTAATTAGGATTAATAAAGTTTTGTTATATTTTATTTAAACTTTTCTTGTCATTCTTTAATTATCCTAATAATGTATGTCAACTTTTTTAACCGCCTTAAATCCTAAATTAAACAGTCAAATAGTCACACAGAATTTAACTGGATTTATCATGAATGTTACCAAACAGTTTTCAGGATTTAACCCCCCAGGTTTTCATAAATCCGGATTTGAAGGATTTACGAAATCCCACTTAAAAGAAATCCTAGATTCTATCAAACAGCCCCTAAGGATGTAATCCGATTGAATGATCTTTAAAAAAAAAATCAAGAGTTATATGTAATTGACCTCTCAATTATACAAATTTTTTTTTATTTTTTTTCCTCGCCGTCTTTATTTATTTATTTCATTCATTATTGCTTTTGGGTGTAGCTTTCATACAAAGATTGGACAAAAATTAATTAAATAATTAGTGATAAATATTTTAATAGCACGTGATTTTACGGTACCCAAATAGAACCTTCATATCTAGTGCTGATTTAACGGAGCAGGTAAGGCCGAAGTCCACTAGTCAACTATCAAATGTTGTTCATACAAGCTTCGAATATTATTTAAATATGATTGGATTCACATTCAAATTTTATTCGAATCAATTTCATTTGTTTCGGGCCTCAAATAAGTATTTTGCAATAACAAAAAACTTTATAACTGAGCCGAAATGAACTTTCAACCATATTTAAAAAATAATAATAATAATAATAGATTCCAACGACATCAAGTCTTTATCCCACTCTATGGAGTGAGCTGCATGAATCATTTTTCTTTATTGTATTTTGTTAAGAAAAAGGATTCATGTAGCCGATCCTATGTAGTGGGACAAATGTTTGATATTAATATTGTATTATGTTAAAAGTTATATTCTCATTCAAATATAATAAATAAAATTATTTCTAATATTTTATAACTAGCACTTTTTAGATCTATCTCTATCTTTCTTAACATATGCCAAAACTAATATATCTACTCTCTTAACCGGGTTATCGAAATGCTGATATTTCATGTGACTGACCAAATCATCTAAGACCAATCATAATCTTATCTGCTACTGGAGCTACTCCAACCTTTTCACATACATACTTTGATGTGGAGAGATGATTGTTGGATCATTGGAAGAAGAGGATGCTTGAAGGATTTTCAAGAACAGGAGAACAAACCAAGCACTAAGCTTCAATTCATATAATATTCATCAATATCCCTCCTTACTCACAATATCAGCTTGCATATATAAGCATAATAAAAGACTCTAGAAAGCATACACCTAAGCTAATAAAGAATAAACTATTACTAAGAATTTATTTCATTAATGATGTTCCACATCTTACTTAATTGTTTTATATTATGTCTCTAAGCATAAAGTCACTCACCCCCTTGATCGAGCATCCTCATCTCTACAACACTCATGAAGAATAGACAAATGTGACAAATTATGACCATTAAGAGATAAAACTAACATTTCTCTAATTGACCAGGCAGAAAGTTTAGAAGATCAATATGCTTCTAGGAATATTTAGCCTTGAATCTGGAGCAATATCTTATAATTGGAGGAAGCAATAAGAAACAGCTGCACTGTCAATTAACTGCCTACGCGGAATACATCTCCATACTGATTAACTTGTCCAATTAAGTGGCTGCAAAGACCCTAAACCCTAAACCAAATCATCTTCTCAGAATTTGGTTACTGTGCCTGTGAAGCTAATGGAATCCCAAAATGTTTTGGGTAGTAAGTCTGAAATGGTTGTTGGGCTTCAAGGTGACTGGTTATTGAATTCTTCGGAGGAGAATTCGGGTTCTGAATCTGTTTCAGACTCTGATTATGAGTTGAGTATGGTGCCGAATAGATCTTTGAGGGGAGATTTTCGTGGGAAACTTTGGAAACGTGGAGGTAAAAGAAGATGATTTGGTTTGATTTTCTTTATTTTTGCGGATTTGCCGGTGGGTTGTTGCAGGGCGATGATGTGGCTGGGGCTCCCCTCCTCGTTGATTTCCTAGTGACAACCGTCGGTGATTCGTTTTCTTCTGGATGGTCCTTGCGAGGTCTCGAGGATGATGGCTGTTCTGGCTGATTGCTGAGCCCTTTTTGGATTGGTTTTATCCTTTTTTTTGTTTTGGTTTTTAAGCTCATAAGTTTACTTCTTAATTGTTGTTAGTTTTGTGAGCTTCTGTTTGGTGTGACTTTGTAACCATCTTTTTATTAATGATATTTTCTGATTATAAAAAAAAAAAAAAAAAAGTGACTGCAAAGAATACTTGTTAATCTCAACCATCAGCAAAAGGACGCCATATATTAAGAAAAATCAAGAGGGTAATTAGTTTTGTAATCATGGCGAGCATTGCGCAGGACAAGGTGGGATAATGATTAATCTAATTAATTGGTAATTAATTACTAAAATGTAGGAAAATTTTGACTTATTCATGGCTTGCTCATTGGGTCTTTTTGAATTCAAAGTAATTCAATTTGGAACAAACTAATTTATAATTATTTACTTGCTCATTGGATTTTTTTGAGAAATTGATGAATATAAAGAGGTTATCGCTTATTTGGGATAATTTACTCCAGATAAAGGATATTCTCTTTTATTTAAAGAATGCTCATTCGATTCTTAAGTAAATTGAAGTTGGGTTGAGCCACTCGAGTTCAAGTTGATTCGAACTAATTTGAATCTATTTTTAGACATGATTCAAACTTTTATTCGAGCCAGGTTTTGATTTGTTCATTGTTTTTGCTCGAGCAATTCTTGATGGTGTTGTCATGCTTGCCTTACACATTAACTCCTTTTTTTGTTCACATTTCACCTTGCCTTAGAGAAATTTCCCTCCTCGATTTCCTTTTCTACTTCACACATCATCAGTTCTTTTATTAACTCACCTTCTCCATATGGTCGCTACCCTCACCAACTAGCTAGAATGAGAATTTGCATGATTTTGATTCAGGTTTTCCATTACCGTTATATCAATCACATGCCCATATATCTCAATTCCAATGTTATTTTCTCAAAACAGACGAAGAAATAATAGGATCATTTGTCGAGAAAGACGTCAATCAAGATTGTCATGCGAAAAATGCCAGAGTGGAAGATCAGATGATGTAAAAATTAGAAACTTGCAATATAACATACGAAGCTAATATGAAAATGATTTGTTTTCGATTGAGGAACAAGAGAACCGTGAAAACAAGCAAATTGCTACTTCGGTGTTAATTTGAAGGATGAATGAGGACGGAGACGGTGACAAAATTATTAAAACTTTGATTTTAGCATTTGAATAAAGATTCAAAATCAGTTTCAAATGACTTGCCAGTCCAATGACCAATTCGTTAATTTAAGAGATTATTTAGTAGTTTTATCTAAAATAAACTTTCGAATATATATTTCTAAAAATAAAGATAGTTGAAATTTTTATCTAATTAAGTGTATTACGAGGCATATGAAGTCAAAAATAACCAGATGGTAGCAAAGATTTAATTTTCATGTACAATTTTTTGTTAAATGCAATAAATCATATTTATTCAATAATCATATCTGTAATATTAAATTTAATATTGTAATAATTATTACAAATATCTATCAAAACTTGGCATATGAAAAAAATATAAATTGTAGACTTGTGTGTAGTAGTTTGTTGGTCCATAGAACCTTTTTATGTTAGCTATATATGCCAACAAGCTCGATCTTAAAGTGTTTATATACGTTATTATTAAATTAGATTTAATATTTTATAATTTTAATTTGATAGAACATTTGAATAATAATTTATTTCAAACTTTTAATTTTTTTAACAAGAATTTTATGTATTTATATCAAATGATCAAATATATAATTGAAATAGTAAATATGTTAAAATTAATAACTTTTTTTGTATTATTATTTAAATTTATAAATTTTTTGATATAAATACATTAAAATTCTAATATAAAAATATTATAATTTAAAATAAAGTATTATTAAAATGTTTTATCTAATTAGATTTTAAAATGTTAAATTTAATTTAATAATAACATATATAAACATTTTAATGATATAAGTTGTAAATTTTTTATTTAAAGTTTTATTTGTTAATGTAATATAGTTTTAAATATATAATGTAATATTTAATAAAAGATTTAATATTTAGTAATAAATATTATTTATTTTTAATATTCAATATACAGCGATTGACGCTAAGATCCGGGCCCCACCAGTCCACCATGTGCAGGAAACACTGTACACCGTTAAAAACTAATATCTTATATAAAACTAAATTGCCGAGTAAATGTGAACATGCCCGGCAAGGTCAAAAAGGTCGCGAAAGGTCAAGATTCAGTGGGCCCATGGGACCACCAATATACTAAACAAGTCAAAGCTGGCCAACTGTCCCCCGTACCTTCCAAATACTAGACTAATTAGTAACAGATTCAACCCAATTAACGAACGATTTACCAATTTTTTTAGGCAACTGTTATATTTTAGTTTAGCTATAATTTTTTTTTTAAATATTTATGATGAGTAAATATAAATTATTAGCCAGCTACATAAAATAAATTATAATATCAAAATTATTTAAGAAAAACTATTTTATTATAATAGTTTCTTAATTCATTTTATGAATAATTATAATAATCAAATAATTTATTTTTCTTTAAATTATGAGTGATAAATCATAACTATATGTGACTGAAATTTGAAAACTTAAAAATACAATAAATTCTTTTATCCAATGAGTCTCAAATCTCTTCACATCTCAAGGCTGATTTGGAACAACTTTTTAATTATTTTGTTAGTTAAAATCATTATCATATCCACATGCAAAGGGTATGATCAATATTTAACCCGACTCGAAAATGTATGGTTTCAGATCAACCCGTTTTGCAAACATATCAAATTTGGGTTTCATTTTTTGACCGGTTTCTAATTTCAGGTCAGGTTCGAGTCAACCCGAAGAGTCAACCCAAAACTGACCCGAGTCAACCCCTCACATGTAGCGCACCAGCACTTGCGTCGGCACTCTCGTCCACTCTCACACAGTGGCTCGCACCGGTGTTCACCCACACGCACTTTCTCCTCTCGCCAGCATGCACTCGTCCCTCGTCCGCAGGCTCACCCCCCTGGCCCACAAGCGCTCGCACCTACAACCACTTGCACCTTATTGTCTTCGGGGTTAGTGTGTCGGGTCAACCCAAGTTAGAGGCGGGTTAGGTATGAGTCTGAATTTATGACCAATTTGTCAATAGGATCAGATTTGAGTTGGATCAATTAAAGACTGATCAATTTAAAATCAGATTAAACTTAAAATCTAACTCAAAAATTTATTTTGACATCAAAACTCCTAATATGAATACATCGTTAGTGGACGATAGGTCTCGACAGTCCACGGAAAGCTCGTGAGGCGTGATGAGCGACGAATTAACAGCCTCCAATTTCGGCGCTGCCCGCCGCATTTCCACACGAACCCCACCAGCCCTCTTCTACGCCACTTATGCCGCGCACGCATTCCCACGCACTAATATACTGCAAATCCCCCCACTTCTATCCTCACCATCCACGTGGAAATCTACGAATCCTCCACCCTCCGCTCATCCAAGTGGCAGTCTCGTAATTCAACTCATCACCTTCCTCTTCCTTCCCCCATAAATCCCCTCCCGCACGTCACTCATCAAGCGAAAATCCACTGAAGAAGAATAAGCAAAAAAATGGCAGAAACAAAAGCCAAGAGATTCCTTTCGCTCTTCCTCCTCCTCTCAACCGCCGCAGCAACGTCAAAGAACACCACAATAGATTTCATCAGACAAAGTTGCGGCAAAACCCTATACCCTAGCCTCTGCTATTCCTCGCTCACCCCATACGCCACCGCTGTGCAGCAGGACCCGGTGAAGCTGGCCGTCGTGGCCGCTAACGTCAGTCTCAGCAAGATCCATGACGCGTCGTCCCTCGCGGCTGCCTTCCGCCGGAGCAGTGCCGGGCGGGTCAGTGCTGCCCTGCGGGACTGTGTTGATACACTTGGTGCTGCGGCGGATCTGACGAATCGATCAGCGGGGGAGATTACGAAGCTCGGCGACGCGTCGAAGACAGGCGGGAGCGGCGAGATCGCGTGGGAAGTTTCGAACGCGCAGACGTGGATGAGCGCGGCGATGACGAACGAGGAGACTTGCCTCGACGGGTTCGATGGAGTGAGGGCGGGGAAGGGAGTGAGAGCGATGTGCGATCGCGTCGGCGGGGTGAAGAAGTATACGAGCAACGCTCTAGCGCTGCTTAATACGCTTGTTCATGGCAGCTAAGATTAACATGGAAGGGTTATCTTCTTGGCGTCGGGGTCTTCTGTGGAAGCAATTTCTTTTGAGTTTCCCCGTTCCGTTGTACTCGGCTTTGTTTGATTAATCGATTAAGCTGCTCTGCTTTCAATTTTTAAATTTTATGGGTGATTTAGATACATAACATCCCAAAAAAAAAAAAAAAAATCAACAATGCAGACACTACACTACAAGAAAAACGTCATTTTCTGGCGACCATTTTCACTAGACAAATGGTCAAAATCCGTCAGGAATTTGCATTTCCGAAAAGGCCTTCCTGCACAAAATAATTCGCCGAAAACAGTTCCCGCGTATTTCTGGCGGATTTTCCGCTGGAAAAAATTTCCAACGAATTTATTTTTGCGCCATAATGTCAAGAAAAATATCAACGATGATTAAATTATGCTGGAGCAAGAATTTTTTTTTTTTAGTATTTTCAATCTTTTTATTTGAGCATCAAATTAGTATTGACGTTTTTTAAATTTATTTGATTAAAGTTGTTATTATAAAAAATTATGTGATAAATATATTTTAATTTATTTGAATATAATATATAAGTTTTAAAAAATAAATTTATAATGAATCATTTGATTTCAATTTATCTAAATATGAATTTTATTTACATAATAATATAAATAAAAACTTTGGCACTTAAATAGATTAATTAGTCTTTATAAGTTTATAAGTTCATTTTTTAGACTTTTATATTAAATAAAAAATAATTTGGGGTTGGTGGAGCCGTGAGGGCCTATGCCCTCAAGGCTCTCATTATAGCTCTATATTTGACTTAGATTTCATTTGAGACAGTTTTATTATAACTTTATTTTTAAACTTAATTTTTATTTGGCTTCTATTTATTTATTGTTTTCAAGAAATTTTGTGCTAGAAAATAATTTTAAAACATTTTTTAAAAAAATTACTTTCCCCATAATAAATTTATTACCTTAAAAAAATTGCAGCTATCTCAAATAGATCTTTAAACATAAATTTATACATAAAAAAATTATAGATTTATGGGTCGATTTCATTCAATTTTCTTAGCAAATACTCTCGAAATTGCTTGTAAACCATAGATAGGAGGACAAAAGACGATAAAAATAATACGTCTTCGGCTTCATTTGGGACGGCTTTTTTATTGCTTTCTAAAACGCAGTTTTAGTTAAAAAATAAAAAATTTTGTACTAAATTTTAGTTAAAAAATAAAAAATTTTGTACTAAAATTTCGTTTTGAAAAGCAATAAAAAAGCGGTCCGAAACAAAGCCTTCATCTTTTTGTTCTGTTTAGTTTTTGTGCCCTTTTCTTTTTCTTTTTTTTTTTGTAGTTTTTGTCCCCTTATTAAACCATGAAACGAGGAATAAAAGCTTATTATAAAGCAAATGAAAAGTCCAAGAAACTGTCTAATAATAGAATATAAGTCCCTTATCAGACACTTTTTTCACTTTTTTAAAATAAATCTTTGGCAAGAGCGTCAAAGGATTAGACATTTAGTTGGAGAAAACGGTCCATTGGGATTGGTTGGGTTCTTGGGAACATTTGAAGGTGATCGGTATGGAGCAATTATTAGGTACGGAGTGCGGACGGGAGAACCATCCGCACACTAGTATAAAATCGCGCTCGGTACCGTTCGGTACCACTCGGTACCGCTTGGTATCCTGTGTCTGTGCGGACGGTTCTCACCCCGTCTGCACTCCGCACCTAATAATTTTTCGATTGGTATTTACTTTAACTATGGCTTCTTTTGTGACGGTTTTTTTTTTACTACATTCTAAAGCAACTTTTTAGTACAAAAATTTCTTGAACTAAAATTTTTTGTGCTTGAAAGCTACTTTAGAAAGCATTAAGAAAGTTACCCCAAATGAAGCCAATGAGTTTTAAAATTAATGACCTAATATGTACGAGTTTGAATAGAAAGAAAGAAAGAAATATATAAGAACAATATAAATATATGATTGGAGGCTCCAAATGAAGGCTAGAGCTATAAAATTTACCAACATCCAAACTTTGGATTCGTTTGGGATGGCTTTCTTACTGCTTCTTAAATCAGCTTTAATTTTTGCGCTAAAAAACTACTTTAAGAAACAGTAAGAAAACCATCCCAAACAAAGCCGTCTTCTCCACTTAAATCTTTCCACAATATCATGATCAAAGATTTCAAGAGAGGTTTCCTCCCCTTATACTATGATTTACTAAAACAAAATCTTATAGATCAGACAACCTAAATTGCTCTCATCTACCTTTAAAAATGATTATGGTATCCCACTCCTAAATTGTCTTCCAAATCTCTTTTACTTTTAACATCATAATTTCCTTATTATTAAATCAACCATTATGATGTATCTGATTGGGGGTCAAATCATCTTAAAAGTCTTGACCTAACTTCAATAATGTGAAAGAGAATATATAATTTTTATCTTGTATTTGAGGGCCCTAATTAAAAAATCAAAATAAATAAAATACAATGATTATCTTTCTAAAAAGAGAAAAATCCATTCCATATACTAAAAATAAAAAAAAAAATTAGACAATTAATAAATTTAAATATACACTTCTTATTAATAATAAGAATTGCCTTTTTTTCTCTTAATAAAACTCATCAATGAGGAATCTACCAATGTATTTCATTCGCCTTAATATATTCTCCTTTGATTAATGTTCAGCTCATAAAATTACCATCTAATATTGAACAAGTTCCTCTATTTTTCACTAAATTTATCCCACTACAGAAAAAATATTGATTTCCAGCAAACCAATCTATCAAATAAATAATAAATTTCATAGATAAATAAATATATATCTTATCATGCATATGAGAACACAAAGTCTTTAATTTTAGGTCATGAAATCCAAGAAATCAAGAGGGCTACTATTGATGTTTTCAGAATTTTATAATTTAAAAATAATAATAATAATAATAATAATAATAATAATAATAAATTTTTTATATCCATTACACTCTAATGTTACCTAATTTAAGAGTAAAATCCTCATTTAAATTTAATAAAAAATATCATATAAAATACTTTCTAATAAATTCTTTTTAAGTCTGCGTCTATCTTTTTTAATATAGGCCAAGTTTAATAATCTACACTCCAAACAAACTATAAAGTCTTCATTATTTTGAACATTTTAACTAAAAGTTTGAAAATGATAAGATTGGACAACACGGTATTGAAACAGAGAGCAAGGAGACTCCCAACAACTCTATAAGATTGGAACAATTATTACGTCCTCCGATCGGATGTAGAGGAACGTCCGGTCGGAGCTAAAATCGCGTCAAAAAATGAGAAATACCGAGCAATACCAAACAATAACGAGGAATATCATCATGTTAAGACTCAATACCGAGCTATACCGAGCAATACCAAGTTGCCCAAAAAAATACCGAATACAACTCAATATTTTTTTGGACAACACGGTATTGCTCGGTATAGCTCGGTATAACTCGATATTGGGTCTTCACATGATGTATTCCTCATTATTACCAAATAATACCTAGCAATACCGAGTTATTTTGCGAGATTTTTGTGCCGACCGGACGTTCCTCTACGTACGTTCACCGGACCAAATAAAAGCTCATAAGATGGGGCAGACTAATGAGGGCATGGTTCAAATCAAAATCAAATCGATGACCTCATATCACTGTTGGGAATAATTGCTGGATGGAGATTTTCTTTTTAAATTTTAAATTTCGCCAACTTTGGCCAAGTTGCATTGATTTTCTTTTTATTTCAATTGAAATCGATGTTTGTTTTTCACTTTTAACTTATTTCATGAATTGCAAAAAACTAAACAATTTTACTTGAATTTTCTATTTAACGACAGTTATTAAGTTTTTGGGACATCTTTATTGTTATTTTTAAAGCAAATTCTTAGTAAAAATAATATTTTTGCACTGGAAAGCTGCTTTAAAAATAGTAAAAAAAATTATCCGAAACGAAACCTAAAATTTACGAGTAAGACTAAAAACGAAACAAAAGCTGCTTTAAAACCTTGGTATGAACAACAAACTTCTAAGTCATTAATCTTATTGATGCCTGCCCATAGCAAGCTCCCATCAATAACTACTCATCTCTTTCATCCACTGGTAGTCATATCAAAACTTGCCCCAAATAGCTTTCATCACAAACTCTTATCCTTCACACACTGCCATTTTTATCGATGCCTTCCCCCAACTTTCATCATTCTTCTCGTTTGCACGCCAATGAGACTATCAATGTTCGGCATTGATGAGCTCTTACGACAAACTCCTCTCATATGCCACTCATTTCAAAGCCTACATTATACAGACTATCATTATGGATTAATTATTCTGTGCGGACACCAGATGCCGTCCGGAAGTAAATCAGAGCATGCCATGTCACATCTTTGTTGTGGACCCGTTATGTATCGGATGACATGATTCGCTTTGATTCACCTCCAAACACAGAGCTACGTCCGGTGCCTGCACAGGATAATTTCTCCTTATTATGACATATGTCATCAATCCATCTGATGCATTCCCCGAACAAGACAAACCTATTGTAAAATGACAATTCTTCAAAATAAGACTTGAACCAAGTTCGAGCCAATTTGATTTTAAATCAGTTCAAAACAATTTGGAACGGCCATATAAGCTCAATTAACAGCCCCCAAATGAACTTTTTAGCATATTTGTCAAATAAATGTATGATACCAATCACATATATTATAATATAATGCATATAAAGTCAAATCCTTTAAAGCTCAACTAAATTTTATAATTAAAGCCACATTAAATTTCATATATAACATATTATGATAAAACTTAAATTATATCCAAAACTGAATAAAAAATCCAAATAAACAATGAAAACTATCAATACTAAAAATCTTAAGCTGAGTTCAAAATTGAACTGTTTTTCAAGGAAAAATTATTCTGTATAGACACCAGATGTCGTCTGGAGGCAAATTAGAGCACGCCACATCAACCCTTTGCTTTACACCGCGATTGTATACCTGCTATGTACCAAGTGATGTGGCGTGCTCTGATTCGCCTTCGTACGGTCCAGTGTCCGAACAGAATAATTTCTCTTTTCAAGAGAGCCAACTTGTTTTAAATAAAATAAAACAACACAATAAAAGTTTTGTATGGCACTCAAAGACTAATAAATGCTTGAAGTTGCAAAAATACTCTGAAATACGATATAATTTCTTAAATTTGTAGTTCAATTAGATACTTCAAACTAATGCTGAATTTAAACGACAAGCTCACCCCAAAATATATTCAAACGCAAATTTCATTTTACACAACTAATAAATATAAATTTCATATATTTAAAAATATACTTAACAATATATTTTGATGTTTCCATCATTTAATTAGGAAAATTTTCAAATCAATGTTAAATTTAGGTTTCGTTTAGAACAACTTTTTATTATGCTCTAAAACTACTTTCTAGTAAAAAAAATTCTTCAACAACAACAACAACATCAAGCTTTTGTCCCACTACATGGGAGCAACTACATGAATCCTTTTTCTCCATTCTGTCATGTTAAAAGTCAAATTCTCATTCAAATCTAAAAAAAAAAATTATTTCTAATATTTTCTAACCAAATCTATTTAGGTATATCTCTACCTTTCTTAATATAAGTCAAATATAATACCTCTACTTTCCTAACCGGGTCATCGGAAGGCCGTCATTTATGTGACCAAACCATCTAAGGCGACTCTCTAATCTTATCTTCCACTGGAGTTACTCCAACCTTTTCCAAGCGAAGCTTAACTTTTATACTAAAGAACTATTTTAAAAAACAATAATAAATTTATCTCAAAAGAAGCCTTAACTCCACAACCCTTCAAAACCTCCTAAAAATGTAATGTTACATTTTTTTTCAATAAAATTACTAATTTTCTATAATATGTTTAGAATCTACAGCAATCAAACAAGTCCAAGTAATCTTCCCTTGGCACAATCTTAATGCAGTAAAATGCACATATGTAAATATAAGAACTCGAGCATACCCTGAATTACCTCTAAAGGTTGAGCCTTGTCGAAATGACAATCAATTAGGGAGCACTCATAGCCAATAACAGAATTCCACTTCCATCTGCAGCTGAAGCAAGAACTCATATTTTATGAACAGTGGTATGTCCCTAGAAAGGAAAGAACCCTTAACGAGATGCAGGAAAGAAAGATGTTATTAGACAGTTGAAACAAAAAGACAATCGTGGAAAGATAATGAATAATGTCTCCATTGTACTCTCTCTCACACGGCAAATTATTAGGTCCGGTCACCGGACCTAAATTTTCCTCCGGATTCCTGATCTTTTAGTGTGCTTTAGATGTATTTTTAAAAAAGAGCAACTAATACACAATTTTAACTACATATTAACTACTATTTTGCTGCACTTTTACTGAGTATTTGAAAAGCGTAACAAAAGCACAACAAAAAGGCAACAAATACTCAATGAGTAGATATTTGTTGTGTTTTTACTGTGCTTTTGCTATATTTTTGCAAACACTCAACAAAAAAGCATCTAAAATGCAATGAAAATTATTTATTAACTGTCCTTTTTCAAAAATACATCAAAAGCACATTAAAAGTGCATGAAATCTGGACAAAA
The DNA here is from genome assembly GCA_022539455.1 of Dendrobium nobile. Taxonomy (NCBI): domain Eukaryota; kingdom Viridiplantae; phylum Streptophyta; class Magnoliopsida; order Asparagales; family Orchidaceae; genus Dendrobium; species Dendrobium nobile. The sequence continues at coordinate 35,190,405 of CM039731.1, forward strand.
ATTTAGGTCTGCCTAATAATTTGCACTCTTACACACATTTCTTTCTCTATTAGTACTCAGAAAATGGTTTTATGTACAACACTTATGCTTCATTTGGGACATCTTTTTTCTTATTTTCTAAAACATCTTTTAGTCTAAAATTTTCTTGAATTAGAAAGATTTATACTAGAAAATCATTTTAGAAAGCATCACGAAGCTGTCCCAAACAAAGGCTTACTCGAACATAAATATTCATTAATGTCACCGCATCTTTCTTCCACCAATAAGACGTGTTATAGGAGCTCTGTCAAAATAGATCAATCTACCATCATTCAAATGTGACTCGCGTCTCCATGCTGGGCCAACGAACCATGAGACGGCAGCACCGCCGAGCAAACCGCCCAACTGAAACCATGCAATGTTTCGTGATATCATCACAACATTTCTTTTCAAATGTAGCAAACACTACATTGGGTAATAATGTGCTGATAACGTGTTGCAATGGATTTAAAGTAATCACTATTCTCATAAAGATGGGCAATTTGTTTTGCAAGTCAATTACCTGTGTCCTTAAAATCAGAGTACAGATGCAATGAATTTATTTCCTTTTAAAAGTTCTCAAATAGTTGTCAAAATTAGATCAAAATCGACGGTTAAATCAGTCGGATCATGAATGGGAGACATTATTCTGTGTGGAGGTAAGATGCAGCTCTATGTCTAAAGGCGAATCAGGTGTAGCCACATCAGCGGTACCGAGCCGCGTTATCGAGCGAAGGGGTGATGTGACGTATTCTGATTGGTCTTCGGACGGCATTCGGCATCCGCACAGAATAATTAATCCATGAATGGGGCCTCAAACCAATTTGATATGATTAATAAAACAGATTAATAGAGAATAGGAATCATCCCATCAAAAACAATTTGCAATTAAATTGATTTCGGTTTGACTAAAAATTACAATGAAAAGTTAGTGTTGAATGTAATGTCTTTTGGACTTGTTTCATGCATGTGTTATATTCCATGATGTTATGTACATATATATAATTGCTTATTTAACACAATTGAACTCCTAATTGGCACAAATGATACGTCATTTAAATTATTTTTATTAATTTTATAATATTTATATCATCAAAGTTGAACTTCTGATTAAAACTTCAAAATCTTGGATCTTTCCTTCCATTAGATAAATGTTCTGTTAGACCGGTCTAGTCGGTTTAAACGGGACCGGCCTATGGACGAAATAGGTGGAGGCTTTCTGCCTCTTGTACGTAGGAGCCGACGGCCCAGGTTTGACGGAGCTGTTTTGGAAGTATTTTTTAGGGAGTTAGGAGGGAAATTTGAATGTAAGGACTATTTAGAGATTTCCTTTTGAATTGTATTCATTAAATAGTTGGTTTTTCTAGGGTTATGGCATCTTGAATTTGGCTGAAATTTGATACCTCTTAGGTTTAGGTTTCCTTTGGGCTCTAGCGTCGTCTAGAGAATTGGGAGAAATCGATCCTCCTCTCGAATTGAGGATCACTTGTATCTTGTTTGTTTTTCTTCCGTTAGTTGATTTTTCTCAATAAAGTGGGCTGTTTTTTTTTTTTTGTTTTTTTTTCTCTACTTGTTGAGTATTCTCGCTGATTTTGTCAAGATCGTTAGGTTTCACTTGAGATTTTCAAGTGTTTCCTATTATGTTCAGTCCTGTTCTAAAAATCTTTTTCACACAAATCAAAATTATAATAATATGCTATGTTCTTTAAAAAGCAAAGCAGTTGAAAAAACCAAACAAAACCTCACGAATCAGAATAAGGGGTTCAGTTGCAGCACGACTTACATGGCCCCAGTTGTCAATGCCTCTGGAGAGAAGACCTATAACCTGCATTACAATTCCCCATTCTAAACAAACAGAACGAATCATAATGTGAAGTCCTTCAATCAAGCTGAAGTCATACATACCATATTTAGAGCGATGATATGTACAATTTGTTGTAATTCGTCTTTCCCTCCACCGAAGAAGCTTCTATGCCTCAAAATAAACACGGAAAAGGAGCCCACCTTGGTAAAGAAATATGAGTTATTACTTCAAAGTAGTCCAGGATAAGCAATTGTAAGAGCAGTCGGTTTCAGATTTTTTTTCTCAAAACAAAACTCAAAACCTATCTGAATTTTCACTCCTAAAAGCAGCAGATTGTTTTTTGCACACGAGTAAAAGTCATAAAAACAAATTACATAGAATTTATGAAATGATCAAACAATAAGCTAGATGATGCGAGCAAACCAACTGGAACACTACCCATCTGGTAAGGTCGGAAGGCCAGTAGTAAAATAAAGAAAATTATGTTGACGTTTTTGTTTGGAATATATACCTCGGCGATTAATATCACTTTCTTTGGAGCAGTTTATTTCGAAGTATTTTAGATGTAGACTAAACAAAACGCAGGGTTTTAATTTTGATGGTTTGATTTGATGCAAGTGAAAATAAATTAAAATTGTAGTGTATTAGGAATTCCTCAGTAGTTCATTTACGATATATTCAAAACTCACCTAAAATTAGGTGAAAAACAAATTCAGCCCAGTCACTCCTCTTCACGTGTTTCATGAATGCACAGCCCCAAGCCGGGGATCAATCTTGCAAAGGCACCATTTCCGGCCTTTCTTCCCTAAGCTTGCAAACCCTTTTGCGAAACAAACACAGCTGCCACAACCGCACCTTACGAATCTTTCATGCTCACTACATCACCGCCCTAACTCTCCATATTCCTTACCACCGAATTCCTTATTTTGGCCAAATGCAGCCCTAGATTGTCGGCTACCGCCATCAAACCTCAACTCTCAATGCCATCCACCTCCCTTCTCATGGATTTGACTATTGCATTAATATGGTGCGAATGAGAGTTTTTTTTTTTAAATTATGTAACTTAATGCAAACAAGAAGAAACTTCTATGTAGCCATTGAAGAACAAGTTGCTATGTTACTACATACACTCTAGCATAATGCTTGTAATCGAGTCATTCGACTCAATTTTTAACTATCTAAGAAACTATTAGTATGTACTTGAATGCTGGATGACATGCAATAGAAGAATAGTGACAGGAAATGAGTAAAGATCCATAGCTCCAGACTCTACATAAGATACAAGCAAATGATAGGTTTGTGTCCTTTTTGAAGGTATAATTATACCTCATGTTTCAAATAATTTATCTTTGGAGTTCTTACGAATGCAGTCATAGAAAACATAACTGAATTGGCATTATAGATGGAATACAAATTAAAGTTATACTCAAGGAGTAAAAATCCACATTTAAAGAAAGAAAATCATACTCAAGCTAAAATGTGCTAGCAACAGTAGACTATGCTAAATGACCAAATTATGATAAAAATAACACAAATAATTTATAATAATGATTAGTTGTTAAATATCAGTGGTGTGTTTAGAAGAAGCAAAATCATTACCATAAATTGGGAGCATGAGCACTCACCTTAAAATCATATGACAAGCTTTTGCCTTTTTAATCCTAATTCTTACTCTGATAATTAAGCACCTATAATCATGCATAATTATATAAGATTATCTTAACTTATATCTAATAATATCTCTTTTTCTAATTAGCTATTGAATGTTTTTAAATAACTCTCTTTTTATATAAAAGAAAAATATTTTTTTAATTCATATATTTTCTATTTAGATATTTATGATATTTATTTTATCACTTAAAATAATAATAAATTAGTTAATTAATAATAATAAAATTTTTCTTCACTCGACACCAAGCGACCAAGTGACAAAAACAACCTTTGCCTTCCTCGACACCAAACGGTGGTCAGTCCTTTATCTTCTCATAATGAACCTTACACCTCCCCTTTCATGACTCCTCATTTTGAGTGTTCATCTCCTTTGTGACTCTAGGCAATGAAACTAACATAATTAAATGTCACTAGTTCGAGATATTATAATCGCCCCTACATATAAAAATTCCGTCATTGAAATTTACTTATGATTTCTTGCGAAAACATGCCATTATGATCTAAATTTAGCATAGCAATCTCTACTTTAGCAAAATATATCTTAATTTCATGCAACATAAATTTTGAAATTGAGTACATAACTAGGTAAAACAAAACTCAATAAGTTACCAGGCATTAGTTATTACAATCATTTAAAATAACCTTGTCAACATCAATGGATTCATCCAGCTTATGCTGACTCAAAGCATAAGGTTGTAGTTGAATATTCTACCTTGTTTGAATTTATGATGGAGCTGAAATGGACGATTTTATCATCTTTTATTTACTAAAACTCTTCTATGAAGGTGCTCCACTTGATTTCATCTCACCTAAAGCCTTCTAGCCAAGTGTAGGGCAAAACTTTACTATGTGTCTAGGTTAAAGGCACCAGTAGCAAGTGTTAGAGCCCATCAAGCATTCGCCTTTACAAAACCTTCTACATTCTGCACAAGATTCTATAACTCTACTGATAGCACAACTACTAACTCCACCTATGTTGATCTTCTCATTTGACCCTTCGTACAAACTAGCAAGCATGTCTTCTTCAAAAGCACACCATAGGTGTGGTGAACTTATAAAAGTATATAAATGAATCCCCGAGAGATATTGTGAACTCATAAAAGTACACCACACATTGGTGTTGACCAAATCAATCAACATGATCCAAAAAAAAGGACTAAATTCAAATGAAAACACTTAAAAAGAGATTTAGACTTTGATTTGAGTTAGATTGAAGAGAGTCCTGCATCTGCCTCATAATAGCATTCTCTAAAAAGTCCAATGAAGTCTACCCAGTTGACAAGCATATTGAGGATTCATTTATATCTTGTTCTAATGTTTCTCCACCACCTTTCTGCTTCTTCATCTAATGCAAATGTAGTGAGTGACACCTTCCTCTTATCAAGGCATGACATGCTATCCAAAATCTTTTCTATATGAAGCAACCAATTCTCTGCCTCAATCGATCCCTCATTACCTTTGAATAATGGTGGTCACATATCCTAAAATAACTTTAGATATTTATCCACTTCAAGTTGTAATCTTGATTCTTAAAGATGTTGTGTCATAGTTGTCATCATTTCAGTGAATGTATTAGTGTTTACTATCACCTCAGATGACACTTCTTCTTCCATCATATTTCTATCTGTTACATCTTCTTGATCATTCATATATATGATATATATGAGACAATTAACATATTATTCAATCACATCTCTAATTTTTTTATGAATAATTTTCATTAATCATTCTTATGGCACTTTTACTATGGTTCATAAAATCAGACTTATTTAAAAAAAAAAATCTCTTAAATTACTCATAACGAACTATTTACAATACACTGAATAGCAACTACAAAATTCAAATGTATTTTAATGACAAAAAATTTACTATAACTATTTCAAATAGTTTTTTCTTTCGGAGTATCACATCTATGGTACACATTTTCTTCTCTTCAAGTCATTTAAATTTTTTCGGATGATACATCAATACAGTATGTCGTGCTTCTAAATTATATTAATGTAATAACTTTTTGAACAATATGCATTTTAACTATAAAACATGAAATAATCTAACTTTATTTAATAATAACTATATTTAAAATTCATTTTATAATAACCATAAATAATATCATATTTAACACAAAAGTCTTATCATATTATATAATTAATACAATTGTCATAGGAGAAACAATCTAAATAGTATCAATTACAGTACTTCCATTTTCATTTCTTTTGCAAAATCTTTTTCAATTCACACATGTGGGTGCATTGAATACATAGTCAGTATCATAAGAGGTGTACTCCAATTAAAATGCACATGCAAGCATTTTTAGTTAATAGCTTTACTTTTATTCTCTATATCGATTAATATTATTGTATGATAAGCAATGTATGACTTATGATAAATGGCCAAATTATAATAAGTCTATGCCATCAAATTCAATATAAGCAATTGTATTTAACAAAAATATTTCAAATAATTTATAATAATGATATGTAGTTAAATATCAATGGTGAGTTTGGAAGAAGCAACATCAATACTATAAATTAGGAATATAAGCACTCACCTTAAAACCAAATGATTAGCTTTTCCCTTTTAATTCTTACTCTTAACTTTCATAGTTGAGCTCTATAATCATGTATAATTATGTAAGATTATCCTAACTTATATCTAATAATATCTATTGAATATTCCTAAATAACTCTCATTTTTTATAAAAGAAAATATCTTTAATACATACATTTTCTATTTAAATATTTATTTTATTACCAAAAAAATAAAAAAATCAATCCATTAATGATGATAAAATTTATTCTTCCCTCAACACAAGCGACCAAGCAACGAAAACAACATTCGTCTTCCTCAACACCATGATGGTAGGTCCATCTTCTCACAATTAACATTTCTCCTCCCTTTTCACGACACCTCGTTTAGAACCTTCATCTCCTTCACGACTCCAAGCAACGAAACTGACAGAACCAAATTTCGTCAATTCAAGATATTACAATACAAGCTAGCTCCATATAAAGTTTCATAATTAGTTATATCACAAAATATATAACTAAAATAAATGTCACAAGTAAATATTATTTAGTCGATGGCGATTACTCAATAAAATTATATATATTTATCCATATCGTCCCACAAGGAACCAAGTAAAAGAGTTTAGTTGCATCATACCTAAAAATTACAAGAAGTTATTCAATCTTCGACATTAATCACCATAAATAACAATAGAGCATGTATTTGGTTCATTAAAATTTTGTTTTGCAATTACAAAGTGCAAACGTTGCTTTCCATTAGAAGGCTAACTTGATATCATGCTTGCTTCTTATATATTGCATAATTGGATAATTACAAAAGGTGGGAATAACTTCTTTCTCTCAAAAAATGAGTAGGCAAAAAGCTATGAAGGAGACGAAGCTCTGTTAGTTACTCTCGACAGTGGTTGATGAAATAAACCAAATTGTTATTCCCGTGTGGAATCATACGAAGAATGTTTACTATTAGACATATTAAAACAAACTCATTTTTGGAACACACCTTAATTTTTTTTTAAAGACATGCATTATTTTTGGTACATGTCTTTCTTTCTGGACATAGAATTGTATTTTTGCTTTCATATGAATGTATATATTTTTTTTGGAGTTTAAGCATTAGTTTTTAAAATGATGATTACTTTTCAATGATTAATGGATACACTCCAATTAAATACTACATATGCTTCTACAATTAAGAAAAATAAAAAAAAATTATGGAGCTTGAAACTTAGGTCGATAACTAGCAACAACAACAACATCAAAAGCCTTTACCATACTACATGAGCTCGGCTATATTAATCCTTTTTCTCCATTGTGATATATTAAAAGTCAAATTCTCATTTAAATCTAATAAAAATTGTCATTTCTAATATTTTTTAACAAAGTCTTTTTAGGTCTACTTCTACCTTTTGTAACATAAGTCAAATCTAATATATCTACTCACTTAACCGGTTCATCGAAAGGCCGGTGTTTTATGTGACCAAACCATCTAACGCGACTCTAATCTTATCTGCCACAGGTGCTACTCCAACCTTTTCACATATATGCTCATTTCGTATCTTGTCTATAATAAGAGTAAAGCCACTCATCCGCCTGAGTATTCTCATCTTTGCAACACTTAAATTAATTTTATGCTTCTCTTTTAATGGTCAACATTCTGCGCCATAAAGCATTGCAAGTATCATCATCATTATATAGAATTTTTCCTAAAGTTTGAGGGGTACTTTTCTATCACACAACATGCCAGATGCATTCCTCCACTTCAACCATCCAACTTGAATTCTATTAAAAATATCCCCATCTATTTCACCATCACTCTGAACAATAGACCCAAGATGTCTAAAACGTGTATTCTTATTAATGACTTGATCTTCCAAAGTGACAATTCCCTACTAGATCTATTACTACTAAAATTATACCTCTATGTATTTGGTTTTAAAACTTAGGTTGATAACTAGGTTATTACAAATTATGTCAAAGCACATAAATGAAAATATGAGAAATGTTCAAAGCTTTAAAGATACTGCCTACCAAGATGTTGCTTGGAAGTTGAAAGACAAGTTTGAGATTGAGCTGGGCATTGTAAAAATCATATTCGAAATTAACAAACTATATAAAACCAAGCGTAGTAGTTAAAAAGGAAGTTTGGAGTATCTTAGGATGAAAGTAAAAATATTATATTACTGGGTCATGAGAAGTATGGATCACAAATCTAGGTACTCTTTCTTATCAAATGTCTTTAAAAAATACGAAATAAAGTTGATGCTTTTTGCTTGTTGTGTTATAGACTTTTCTCAAAGATGCAACTTTTATAAATATTTCTATCACAAATGACACGACATTAGAAGATTTGTGATGAAAGATATGCTGCTGGAGATTGGGGCAAGCTGATAAATTGTCAAATCTCATTCGACACTTAATAAATTAACTTGCATGATGACAATACCTAAAGATTCATAGAGATTAGCGTAGATTCATCACAACCTCTTAACTGGGATGAAGTAATTATTAAAGAAGATCATATAGGAATGAAAAAGTGAACAATATAATCTTCTTCTAAGAGAGATGTCCCACAAGAACAAAATAAGGGTCTGTTGTTGATCGAACTCTTTTTTTACTATATTTTTATTATGGGTAATAGTATAGTTGTAATTGCTAATGCAATTTAATGAGAACAAGAGCTTCTGAGGAAGAAAAAAGATCATTGAACTCATAAGAGAGCTATCAAGTATTTCAAAATTTTGAGGAAGAAATTGGTACCATATATAATAACTTATCCAAAAATCCAACAATAATTTTTCTTTCTCAACAACTATGGAATCAAAGGTTCGATGGTTGTTGTAGGAGTTAAACAAATGATTTTGTAATATAAGACCAAATGATTGCTTAATCATCTTGGGTTATAATATATCAGCATCTTGAATTAATGTTTTAAGATGGATTTTGGACTTATGAAATTAAAAAAAAAATGATCAAAATGATTCTTTATGAAGGACCAAAATAGTCCCCAACTATATTAAAGTCTCATTTTAGTCCCTTAGGGGTATGTTTAGATTTTTTTATTATAACTTTTTAATTAAATTATTTAGTAAATATATTTTTCAAGTAACTCTATTTTTTCCATCTCCAACAAGTACTTTTATATCTAAGCGAGAGTGGTTGAGATCGTCCACTGTTATGGTGAATCTTTTTAAGATAATTTGTCCTCATCTAAGACATTTAGATAGTCTTTGTAAAGAAAAGAGCATTATTATTTTGTTCAATTATCTTCATTACATTTTTTAGAGTGCTCAATTTGGTTTGTTGTGATGTGTTGATGTTTAAATGTGATGATGCTATAAGCTTATAAAAGATTTGGATTCATTTGATGGCTTTTTAATTCGTTTCTACATATATCGTAATCTTTTTGGATGAAAAATAAAATTTCATCTATTTGTAAAGGGCATTGACAGACAGCTCTTACCAAACCTCAAGGCGAGCCTCAACCAAGTTGAGGCGCAAGCCTCATAACAAAAACTCGAGGCGTAAGCATCGAGGCGTTTTTTACTGGAAATTGCGCAAAGGCGGGCCTCAAGGCGAGCCTCATATTGCGCAATTTTAAACCATGCTAATTAGTAGTCCATGCGCTCATAGAAACATAAAGAAGTAATTAATTTAGTCTACAACTTGTAATTCCTTCTATAACAAATCCCAAGTGAGGAGGTCATGGGCATTGGATGCAGGAGGACAATAATTTTGCTTGAGCCAAATGACGATGACTACATGGGAAGAATGGAAAACCGCACTTCTTTGCACATCTCCTAACTGAAATGCGATTGTGGTGCGAAGAACACAAAAAAATCAAGGTTGTGTGCAAAGAACACAAATGAATCGCGATTGGCACGAAGAACAAAGAAGGGACACACCCCTTACACATCTCCTAGCTATGATCTCCCCCTAAATATCTATCATTGCATGTCTCCCTCGCGGCTACAGTGTGAAGAACCCAAACGAATTGCGACTGGTGCGAAGAATTCCGACACTACTCGAATTCGACGGTTGAAGGAATTGCATACCAGCTCGTGCGCGATGGGAAGATTGCTAGTTTGCATTTGTCTTCAAGCTTCAGTCACAACTGTTGGGGTGCAACGCTACTCGAATTTGACATGCATGATAGGAAGGGAAAGGCTACTCATTTGTTTCCATGCCAAGTCTCAGCTATTGGGGTTCGACAAAGTGTACGTCTCGGTTTACCTAATAAAAAAGTTCGCATTACGTAGATACCCCCTCCACCTTTCATAAATGGGGAAAGCAACAAACATTTAATATAAAATATGTTATAAAACTAGGACAAAGCCTTGTGTTTTGGAAACAACATATACAATAACTAGAAGAGATTTCCATGACCATAATTAATCAACACCAACTTACTAATCCAAATATGGCACCAGATGCTCCAACAGCAGGCGATTGGCATAAGAGATAACTCATCAATGAACCTAATATCCTAACAAAAGTTGAATCAGGGAATAAGAGCATTTTGCTTTTCTTTACTTAAACAAAACTTCTCTGTAATGAAAGGCAGGTCTAAAATTTATTACTTGCTATTGCTGACGTGAGGTAAACAGCAAGAAACCGTCTAGGCCCACTAAGCTGCTCAACTGTAGGACCAATCGAGTTCAAAGAGTAGCAATTAACCTGCAGAAGGTTTTTTTTTTGGTTCACAGTATTAACTTTTCCCAAAAATTGGCTAAAAGAAATACTGACCATTAGGTGTCCAATGTTGGCATGCAGAAATGACGATGTAACCAATCTCCACAATTGTCCTTTATCAATTAAGGTATTGACCTACACAAACAGATACAGTTCAAAGTCAATTAAATTAGGAAAAAAAAACTCATAGTAGGTGGGTTCACTCAAATATAGTCAACCTTTGCCCCCAACAACAACAATTTCCCTTGCGTGGCAATCTGGCCAATATAAACCCTGTAACATAAATTTCATGCAGAAGTTTGGTAAGAGCTGTCTGTAAAAGGGAAGAATAAACAAGAATAGGTGGACATGTTTTATTAATGGCAAACAAGGCGCAACTTAGGCTTCATTTGGGACAACTATCTTGATGCTTTTTAAAGCAGCTTTCTAGTACAAAAAATAAAATTTTTATACTAAAAAGCTGCTTTAAGAAGCAGCAAGAAAGCCGTCCCAAACGAAACCTTAGTTTGCTAAATTGCTTTGTGATTCCATTCAAGCAGTTGCAAGGAATTCCTATTGGTAGCTGTGCATTTATAAAGATCTGATAAAATATTTAAGAATGCTGCTTGTTTAGATAGTTTCAAGCTTCAATTTATATAGACTTTATTAGTTTGTCAACTTGTATAACTAGCTCAGTCCAATAAAATATTCATGTGGCAAGGGAAAGTCAAAAAAGGTTTCATCCAATTTGCATCTTCACCAAAAAAAAAAATGCACCATCACGCTTGTTTAATAGCTACAAAAATCAATAAATAAATTGCAGTAGAATTACTATTCTTATCGTGGAACAGCCATCACTGTTCCACCCATCTTTATTTGGATCTACAACAATGCATTCCCAAGCCTGATTAGAAGAAAATTTACAAGAAGAAATTTGAATCATTCCTCTCCAATTGTCACCAAAATATTCCTATCATAATAGCTAAAATATTTAAACGACTGAAAGTTGAAATATGAGATGTGTTTCCTGCTTTTGAAAGCCCATGCAGTGTAATAAAAATAATTCAGGAGAAATCTGTCAGGGAGTATCGTAGCAACCACCTAAGATGTTTTTCTTGAAACATGCCATTTAAGCTTTAGTTTGATGGTCAACTAAAAATCAAAGCAGGGTTGGCACAGAGTTGAAACTCATCGTAGCAATATGGAGGGGTCAAAGTCGAAAATTTAAACCAATAAGCAATTGCAAATCGTTAGAAAATTTTGAATTCCAATTACATGCGCATTTGAACATGGCTTGACAATTCAAGAGAAAAATTTATAACAGAGTTGTCCTGCATCCTCGACATTTTTGGGACACTGGTCACTCAGAAAAGTAGGCATTGTGTTGAGTATGCCTTTTCAAATGTCCTTAATTTCTCAAATTGAAACAGTAAATAACTTTACACTACTTGGACACCACTTTGCCAAAAACATGTTTGAGAAATAAAATAAATAGCTCATTTGCTCTTTTTAAATTTGGTGTCAAATCTATCTTAGTTTCTTCCCTAACTCTCATTGTGTCTTGTCCTTCTCATTCAATACTATTAGATCTTTATGTAACATATGCTTCATTTGTTTATCTTTTTCTCCTGCATAACTTCTTAAAAGCAATTTTAATTGAGAAAACGACCTAAATGATCCCTTAATTTTTTGGGAGGGACCAAAATGATACTCAACTATTTTGAGACTAATTTGATCCCTCAACTCTTAAAATGAGAACATTTTGGTCCTAACATCCAAACTAATGGAAGTTAGACTTAATGGCATGGTTTAAAATTGTGCAAAAAGAGGTGCGCCACAACGCAATTTTAACCTTTTAAGCCTCAAAGCCTACACAATAAGAGCTGCCATTGAGGCATACGCCTCAAGTTTGCCTCATGTTTTAGAGGCATCCGCCTCTTAAAATTAAAAAAAAAAATGATCGGTACCACTCTATACATGCTCGGTACCGCTCGGTACATGCTCGGTACCGCTCAGTATCTTTCCATACAAACGACTTACGAACTTTAAAAATAAGCAGAACTGCAAAATTACTCTTTCAAAAAAAAAATTGTTCCGGAGGCACTACCCCCGAAAACCCCCGCAAGAGCGCTGCCTCTTGACCCCGCAACCTGACCGGGTCGAACCCCGTCAGGGGGCAGTGCCCCCTTGGACCCCCGGCTGCCTGACATATTGTTGTATTCATCATCTTTAGTAATAGTTGTAAGTGTTAGTTTTCTTCTTTATGAGTGCATGCTTTGTATAAGTTTTTTTCATGAGTGCATGCTTTGTTTGGGAGACATTGGACTCTATAGGAGAGGAGGAAAGGGAGAGAGCGGTTCATCATAATGCTGATTCAAATGAAGAATTTCATAGTCTTATTATTGGGATATTTTGATTTCACTTAATATCTTGTGCATTTTATGTTTTATATTTTTTACTCATTAGTATATAAAAAATTTATCATTTTATGTTTACACAATCTTTTGATTTTGAGGCTTACGCCTCGCCTCACGAACGAAAAACGCCTCAATACTCGATTACGCAATTTTAAACATTGCTTAATGGTGTTCAAAATAAAGGTATTTTAGTAGTTTTTCAATTATACTATTTATTAAATATAATTTTCAAGTAATTATAATTTTTCCAAAAAAAATTATTAATCATTTGTTTAACAAGAGAAATTAATAATATTTTTAGTTATAATTTTAAAAATTTGTCATGTATTAGTTATCTAACTTAACTAATAATATCTTAGGAATATTATATAGCTTAATTATTAATTATTATTATAAATATTAATAACTTAAATAATTATATAACTAATATTATTATTTTGAATTTGAATAATTATCTAATTATATTTTGAATATTAATTACCTAGTTAATTATTTAATTATTATTAATGTTACTAATTATTTAATTATTTTTTTAATTTATTTTTTTATATTAATTAAATTACATAAAATATTTCATGATTAATTATAGACGACTTGCTCCTCTCTCTTCTCTTTCGTGTTCCTTGTTGGAATTTGTGTGCTTCACATGAGGTAGGGTTTTGAACGAGTCGCTAAAGCCTTCTTCGCCTCCTTGGACGACAAATTTGCGAAAGTTCGTCGTCATTGGATCGAACGTAGAGACGGGAGGGTTTTGAACAAGCAGTTAAAGCCTTCTTCGCCTCCTTCGATGATGTTCCTGTCGAATTGGAATTCGCAAAAGTTTGTCATTCTTCCTATTGGATCGGACATAGTGACGAGAGGGTTCTGCATGAGTCGCTAAAGCCTTCTTCGTTTTATTCAACTACATTCCTTCTTGTCGGATCGGAAGTTGCGAAAGTTCGTCATTCTTCCTTTTGGATCTAACATAGCGATAGGAGCTCACTTGCTGTGAAGGTAACTATCATTATCACTTTCATATTATTGTTTTTGTTCCAATCATACTCTCGCCGCCATTTGAAATTTCCATTATTTTTTAACAACAAGATCAAAATGGACTCATTTGAAAGAGTCGAGGGATCAAATTGGTCCATTAAAATAGTTGGGGACCATTTTGATCCCTCCCAAGGAGTTAAAAGACCATTTTGGTCATTTTCTCAATTTTAATTTGTATGAAAAACTATATTATTCGCAAAAAATTGCAAAATCAACATTTTGTCTGCGCAACATGAGCACATGGACCAACTTATGGAATAGCTCAGCATTTCCTTCATAAAGTACGATAATTTTATTTCATATAGCACAACAAAAGCATAATTGTAAAAATAAAAAATCTAAATGCAATTTGTTTTGTGCTTGATGAAATGGAAAATTTTATTTTATTCATAAAGATAAATTTTAGCATGTTTTTAAGAGGTCAAAATCAACCTCAAATAGAAATAAAGAAGGTTATACTTGTAGAGAAATCAATTAGCATCTCATAAAGCACTAAAAAAAATAGGGTGACACCGCTTTAACAGTTTCAGACACAAAAAAACAATCTAACTGTAAAAAGGACATGACACACCATGGACTCAATGTCATAGTTTATTAATTATTAAAATAAAATATTTTTTTTATTATTTTACACTAAAGACATTATTAGGTAAAGTATAATATTATATACATATACATTACAAAAGAACATCAAACCGTGTTCATATTAAAAAGAAATATGTTATCACATGTGATAATTTTTATTTGTTAACGACAATCCAAATTAGCATTTATTAATCCTTCTCATTGTCACATCTTTTTCCTAAATCAGTATTGGTTACAAAATGTTAAAAAAAACCTCCAAAAAAGTAAATAGCAACACTCTCTTCAAAATAATCAAACAAAATATGACTAAATGAGCACAACTAATTGTAGTTGACACGCTCAAAGCTACGATCATCAATAGCATTAGCACCTGTGCTCTCTTCAATGACACATTCACCTTCATCTAAACAAATAACAGTTTTCAAAAGATGGCTCATAAAGAGAGATTAGCAACTTCAAGTATAACAATGTCAACCAATATAATTCATGTTGTCCTACCAATATCACATAATTTAATCTCACCTCTGGGCTCCTCTTAGACAAAAGATGAAGATTAGAATGTACAAACACTAAATCTTCAACCCCTTTGGCAATGTTCTTGTTTCTCTTCATTGAATTGATAAAAAAGTATGTACTCTTTAGCAACAAGAAAAGAAATATGATTGAGATAATAATTTAATAGCCAAACTTTATAGTCATGGGGAACTAGCATCCTAAATCATCCACCAAACATTTCCATCCATAGTGCTTCTGAAAGTTATAGAGTCATTATCAGCAAAAGCACAACTAAATTCAAAGCAGTTAGCAAACTCCAAAAAAAATATTGATCTACATTCAACATCTGAACAAACTCTCTTCAAATATTTATTCCTCTCATTTAATCTCTACACTCTTTATGTATTGCAACACTATTTGGAGCTTGACTAAACAAAAAATGGTTATAAAAAAGAAATCATCTAATAAGTGAGATTAATAATTATCTAATTTCATGATATACATCAACGAAAGTTTGGTATCATCCTCTATGGAATTATTACCAATTGCATTAGTGCCCATTTCAAAAGCCATATGCCTATTATACAAAAAAAATTAATGATAAATAGCTCAGCAACAAAAAGTATTATAAAATTGAAATTAATCATTACAAATAAAATTAAAAGTAATATAGAGTATGGAAGAGTCCATGAAAATTTGCAAAATAGCTACAACTTACAAGTTCAGCCATCCATGTGTATGTATAAACTTAACATCATCTCTATAAATAGACCAAAACAAATTATAAGGTAAGGAACAACCCATGATAATTTGCAAATGATTTACAAGGAATGTATTAATCAATTAAAGAAATGTAAAAAGTATAAATCCCACAATAAATTCAATTAGAAAATATATTTGGTTTTAAAAAGGCCCATGAAATAAAAACTTACTAAAAAATATGTAAAACATAACCATCCTAATTGATACTTAAAATAATTAGAACAAAGAAAAACAAACACATGTCAAAATCAAGGCATCCAAACTTATTAGAACAAAACAATGAAAACAAATAGCTAAAGTCATTCTTTAAATTTGTAACCACACTGAAAAAATGCGCTGAAATGAGCTGCTCAACAATTTATATTGTGTCGATTTAACCCTGATTGGCTGGCAAACAAGAGGTGAAGGGCATGATGATGTCAATTCACTCAAAATGTAGCGAAGACAGAGACAAGAGAAACAAGAGAAGCGCATGAAACTTGCGACCTATGATCCTAGATTTCCACCATGAAGCGCATGAAGGATAGATGAGCAGGAGATGATCTACAACATAGGAAATCAAGGCTTTATCTATGACCATTGGTTCTCCATCAATGGTGCTCGTTGAAATCGCTGAGTATGGCTCATTAAAGGGGAGAGATGACGTAGAGAGAATGTCTCGGAAAACACTTAGGAGAGACATGAGAGGCTTACGCAAAAGAAACTATTTCACTAAGGCGTGTGACGTGTGCTTTATTTCTCCATTCCATGAGCGTCGCAGCATGTCCTCATGTGTAGGCCAATGTTCAACCCATTTTAGAATCCAATTTTAGTTTGAAATAATTTCAACACAATTTTGAAAGTGTTGAACATGTGTCGAGGCGTGTCAAAGTTGTGTCCATATTCCACATTAGAAATATAAGGCATTTAGAAGTATCGACGCTTCATGATTAGCATTTGATGCAACCTGCAGAGGTAAAAATCACTCAAACAAAGGTCGCATCTAAAGCCTTGAAAGATACCCATAAAAGCAAGTTATTAATCAAGTTGTATTGCAAACTAACAAGTGGGTAGATCTTCATCAAACTTAAGATGCACATAGGGCAAAGCAGACCAAATTAATAGATCTTTAGTTCAACTAATTGTATACTAAATTCTCACAATCCAACCCATCTCAAAAACATCGAATAAGTCACAGGGCCTAATCCAACTAAAATATGTTCACATATCATAAGTGAGTTTTCATGGCCCAAGCATAATAGTTAGTTGATATTGGGCAAGAGAAATCAATCAAATTATGATCATGATACCAAGAGATACCACCATGCCTTAACCTCATGCAATACAACCTAATAGCACCCAATATCATCAAGCTTATCTATAATTCTACATGATAGTCATGCAAAACATTTAAAAGCATTCTACAATATCAAAGAGTTAATCCATTAAAGCATAAATTTTTATCATTAAATAATTTGTCATACAATGATTTGGACATAAATGATAATTCATTTTAACATAGATATTTGAGATATTTTATATCATCTAAGCCTCGCATTCATTTAATATTTAATTAGAAAAATGTTAATGTATTTCATTAGTTTGCTAACAATTAATTAGTTTTCTTGGTAATTGTTAGCAATTTATTATTCATTTTACACAATAAATAGATGTATTCTGAAGTACATAAGATTGTTTTATGGAATGAATGAAATTCATATTACATATGTCAACACCCTTACTCTTCATCCATTCTAGGATTGTAACTGTTAATCAGATGTGAGATCTAAAACCCTTCTAGAATTGGTAATCTACTTCTTCAAGTACAAGGCTTGCTTATTTGATTATGTTTTTTTATCTTTCTTTCGTCCTTTTGCATCTTTCTTCATTTCCAATCGTTTCACTCCTTTCATGGTTAATATGCTTCAAATTGGTAACAAAACCAAAGTTTATTAGTTCATCATGTAGGATGAGTGTTTTGATTATAAGTTATACATCGTGTTAGAGTCATTTTATAATCATTTCTTCAGGTTTCCTAAAAAAACTTCTCTTTTCTCTTTTCATCCAACTAAAGACCCTTATTTGCCCCATTGATTTTTCACTCTTTAGATGTGAACAACAAAATCACCTTTCACCATATACAACATTCTTCACAATGAACACTAAAATCACTATTCATCATCAAGGTTTGATATTGCACAATCAAATATTGAGGCATTTTCCTCCCATAAGATGACACATGTCTCATATGTTTTGAGGCATAAACCTTAGAATTAAATCATTAAATTAATAAAAATAATAATAGTTAACAACTTAACATACTAATATTAAAGTAAGATGTCAAAGTACAAACATTAAAAGCCAATATATCATAAAAAGTGATAAAAGGCAATAACACTAAATAATAGGACTCACCTACTTCAAATTTGGCATAAACAAGTAGTCCAAAATCATAATTTCTAAATTCAAACTCTTTCTCAATCTCATCACTTAGTGGAATCTTCATTAAAATCATTATAATTAATTACTCTCTCCTTTCTCATCCATAACAACCTCCCAATCTTCCTCATCATCTTCAATCTCAATCATCTTAATCTTCTTAATCAATAAGAATATTAATTAAATTTTCAATAAAGATTATTCTAATTTCTATTACATAAATTTTCTACTATTTTTATTTTTGTCTTGTTGATATGTGCTGACATCATTCTTTCCTCAATCGAAGAAGTTAACATTGAGATCTTCCTTATATAATTGTGATGGTATAACTTCATTTTTGTCATCCCTAGAGTTCAGAATTTGAGTGAAATATCATTAATAAGGCATCTTAAACATCCTCCAAAACATGCTTCCTCAAATGTCTATCTTTCAATCTCTTATATACATAATATAAACTAAGAAGTTCACCTTTAAGATAATCAAGGAATTTCTTCTCTTGGTATGAACTTGATTATAAGTACTCCAATTTTGTCTGTACTCTGATGACAACCATATAAAACCTAGTGCTCTGATTATAAATCTTTATAATTCAGGAGTGTCATCTTCAAATTGAATCCACTACTCACCTAATTTTTGAAAAACAAAATGAGCATAATATATAAAAAAACAATTAAATGTTAAAATTAGTGTCTATAAAATCCTTGCAAGGGAAATGTTTTATTATAATATCTTTAGCTTATTAGAATCTAAAGAATCATTTCTTGTTTTTGAAAGCTAAAATTCAGATATCGACCTTTGTCCTCTCTATCGAGTCATCAATCATTTTATCCACACAATGGTACAAACCAAATATGATCTCTAGATTAGTGAATTTATTCTCATCATATTTATATTGAGGGTTCTAGTAAAATTCAGTGGTGTGCAAAATCAAAGACAATTGAAGCTCCCATTTCCTATCAATAACTTAACAAATTTCTATGTAGCTGTACGCATCTCCCCTAAGCCTTTTGCTATTAGCTCTTCTGTCTCGTCGCATTATAAATGAAATTCATACATGTCTTTTTTCTCCACATCAACCATTTTTAAAACATGAACTAGTTTTTTTCTCTGTATCAATCATTCTTAAAACAACAACCAAGAATTTCACAGTTATGATAACATAAGTAATGCTTAACTGAAATCTATCATTCAAAACAATCTTTCTCGTGCTTTTACCCCAAGTTTTCTTAACCCAAGCACAATTTAACTGCTATGTAGAGCATAGCCTCCAAAGTTTGCCTTACTTCTAAGATGCTTTGTAAAGTTAAGTATGTTCTAAAAAGTCTAATAGCTACCTGATGAGGACATCGTTCAGAGATTCAAACATGTGTACCGGCGATGGAATCGTAGATCGACAGATACAATTCAGTGTCTTTACTTTTGATGCATTTCTTTATGTTTTATTTTGTTTTGTTGTCTTCTGAGTTTACCCCTATGGGGAGTGCTTTATTGTTGTAGCCCAGATGACAATTATGTACTTTTCTTTTCTTCTTGTTCGAGACATATAAATAACGGTCTTATGCTTTGTAAAAGCTTGATGAATAATTGAATGAAAATTTTGATTATGTCTTCTTCTTCTTGCGTGTGCATTAGAGAGAAGAGAGAGAACTAGGGGTGAGGTCAAGCGCAATACCCACCAGTCATTGGAAGAGTCCGTGGCTCGTGGTCTATTTTCTTTCTTCTTGTCTCTTGTTCTTTCTCCCCAACCGACCCCCATATGTCCCTCAAGCTACCGGCCGATGCCCCCTCCCCCTTTGCCCAACCGCCGGCCACCTCCCCACTATCCCCACCAGCTACTTGAATCCTAGCTTCCTTCCCCCATCCCCAAGGCCAACCCCCCACTTCTTCACCAAGCTCCACCGCCGGTCACATGTCCCTCTCTCCTTGAATGATGAATTAAATCACCATTACTACTTACCTAAAATAGCCTAAATGATTTAGGAAATTAATTTCAACAATTTGAAATTCAAAATTTGAATTTCAAATAGTTTCCTAAATTACAAAGCTATATTAGGAAAGTCTTAAATCTAATATCGATTTAATTTTAAATTAGATTGGAGTGATTTATTCTCTTCCTAAATTAAAAAGATCAATTAGGAAGCTCTTATAATTTTTCCCAAATCCCCCTCCCTCACATAATGCTCTCCCCCCCCCCCACATTAATGGGCTTTCCCCATTGATTCCTATTGAGGCTCCCAATCTCACTTTAATTTGAATTCAAATTTCAAATTAGTCCCTCCAAATCTACTTAGAATCTAAAAAATTAGTTTCATATTTGGTTAAAACTTTCCCTCCCCTCTCTAAACTAACCCAAGCCTCGCTCATCCAAATTGTCCCTCCCCCCCCACCTCCTCTCTCCCACTTGGCCAAACCCCCCCCCCCCTGCATCTCCTCCCTTGGAAAACCCTAGTTCACTCATGAAACTTGAAACCAAGAGAAGAAGACAAGCTCCTTCCTCCCTTACATAATTTGTGTATGGCCAACCCTAAGGTCGACCACGGTTTTGCCTACAACGCATAAGGAGAAATTGATATCCTACTTTCCCATTTCTACGATTTGGATTGGGAATACAAAGATTCCGTGGAGAGCTACGTCAACCGCATCCTCTACTGTCTCGCTGAGACGACTGACTATCAACGACCCAAAGAGCACTGACTTCTCGTCGGCCGATCAACGAGCTCTTCTCCTCCGGGCTACTTCTCCGGCAAACAAGGCCCTACACGCCACTTGTCTTGTGGTGGCATCATTGGGATTGCTTCTACAATTCCTTCGCTGAACCCAACCTCGAGAGCGAGTGAGAAGGAGCTCATGGTGACTATTTCTTGATGTTACGCCGTGGATTCTTGTTTTATTGCTATTAAGTATTACTATTTTGTTTTCGTTGTTATTATGATTGTCTTGCTAATCTCTATGTAACCGCTTGCCATCACTTAATCTTTTAACGAAAATTCTAAGAAATCGACTTGGGTGAAACATAAGTCCTTAGCTAGCAAAGTTCATGTTCAATATCAATTGTTAAAATCCAAAGTAACCCTTATCGCATGTATGTTTTACGTCACTACCAGTCTTATAAGTTCTCTCATGAAAAACATCCTCATCAAGGCTAAAAATCAACTATGATTAAATGAACTAGCTAATCTTCTTGTCTTTAGTCAAAGCATTCTTATTTTTAAGTAACTCTCTAAGTTTTTAAAGAAAAATCAATCCAATATGTAGCGCAAGTAGTCTAACAAAAATATACATTTTCTTCTCCACTAATCCATGCTGCCTCTTAAACACTTGCATTGTTAGTAATAACTTGGACTACTAAATGCTCTTCAATCTCCTTTAGAACTCCAATTAATTTGAAAACATACGCTAAATAAGTCACCTAATCTAATACTTCAATAGACTTCAAAAAGATAATTCTGAAGGGCTTGTTTATAAGAAAATTGATCAAATTCTTATTTTTAATATCCAACCAACCATCCAACATAATTTTCAACTCTGATTTGTAACCATGTTCTCTTGATCCACAATAATCTTTTTAGTGGCATAAGTTTTTCCTTCAATATCCAAGGACTAAAGTTCATACATGGAAGAAGGTTTAAAGACTCCATGATATGAACCTATTGAATGAATCATATTGAAATAGAATGGTGAAATTGCAACATTAAATGGAATTGCATTCTCAAAGAAAAATCTGCCAAATTTGTACAATCACGCTTCCAAGCCCCTCTAGCATTTTATGTCATCCTCCACATTTATCATATATTAATCTATAGGTCTCCTAACATCTTAATTAAAGATTTTTGGCCAAGGAAAAGAACAATTTTTTACCTCTACACCCACTACCATAATATAAGCCACTACCAAGTTTATCATTAAATTGTTGTTGTGCTATATATTTTGACACAATCACTTTATTCAAATAAGCAAGAATCTCTTCTTTTACTTTAAGTACAATTGTATATGGTATAATGTTCTTATGAGAACAAAAAGATGTTATTTCACTCTTGTTGCACCTCTTTTAAGTACCTTATCATAATAGTTGCCTTTTAGATAAATGAAATTCTTATCATGCCTTGAAATTTGTACTTGATCACCATACTTCCATGCCAAATCTTTTTTATTTTCCACTGAACTCTGTTCATGACCTCTAACCATTTAAAAATAACCCTAAGCTAAAAAACTAATTAAAATAGAGAACAAGAAATATAAATAATAAAAAAAAAAAACAAAATCAGTTCATAAAGAAAGAAATAAGAGTAGAGAAGACAAGAAAAAATGATGGGCTACCGGCATAAGAGCAGCGACTATTGAGCAACATCAACATTGGAGCAATAGCAGCAGTTGCATAGTAGCATAGTCAAGTTGCAGGATCTTGTGATGTGTGGATATGTGTCTTTGAGGTACAAGGCTCTCAATTTAATTTTAGGTTTTTTCTTCTAAGGGAATAGGTTTAGGTTTAAAAGAACCTTTGGTCTTATAAATTAATTTGATATTTTAAACATTAAATTAAAACTTTAAAAGAACCAAACATGCTAATTAGAGGCTTACACCTTCAAATAGTTTATAGTACTGAGGAGCACCTCACTCCGACTGAGATATACGCCTTAGCTAGTACAGTTGAGGCATACACCTTATAGCCTTGCTTCTGTGTCTCAGATAGGAGAGATTATTAGGTGCGGAGTGCGGACGGGGAGAACCGTCCGCACAAGCCTTATTCCGCGCTAGGTACCGGCACTCGGTACCGTTGGGTACCACTAGGTACCGCTAGGTACCCATGTTTGTGCGGACAGTGCACACTCCGCACCTAATAATTTTTCCTCAGATAGAGGCACACCTCAAATTTTATAATTTTAAATAATGCACATCATGAATGGAAAAATTAATGTTTGTCATGAACAACAAAGCCATTGTCCATCATAAATAACAAAACCATTGTCCTCCAGAAATAATTGTTCCCCTTGAATAGCAACATCATTGTTCACCATAAATAACAAAAAAGTTGTTCATTGTGAACAAAAAATCACTAATTATCATTAACAGTTGTTGATCATGAATAGAAAAATCACTATTTATCGTGAACATCAAAATCATTGTTCAGCATTAACAGCAAACCACCTTGTTCATAAGCCTTTTTTATCTCATACTCCTCCCGCTCTTTCAACCCTCCACAAAACCCGTACCTAGCCTCCACATAATTAGCCCAATACAATTTAAAACTAGAATTCAAAGCCCTAATAAACATTCATCTTATCCTCTAAACCTGCTCTTGATTCCTCCAACAAATCAATTGAAAAAACTTCAAAATTTAAGCCTGTCTTAATAATATTCTAACTAATTATCTACAATCCCACCCCAAAATTAAATTAACAAAGTGAATATAATAAACCTAAAACAAATGTAAAATCATTTCAAGTTAAAATTCCACCCATCTTACCACTTTTTTTTGGCAAGTTATTGTGCAAAATAAATTATTATTTATGAATAATAGTTTACAGAGCATATACGTGAAAAGGTTGGAGTAGCTCCAGTAGAAGATAAGATTAGAGAGAGTCGCCTTAGATGGTTTGGTCACATAAAACGGCGGCCTTCCGATGACCCGGTTAGGAGAGTAGAGTATTAGATTTGATTTGTGTTAAGAAAGTTGGGGGTAGACCTAAAAAGACTTGGTTAGAAAATATTAGGAATGACCTTTCTTTATTAGATTTAAACGAGAATTTGACTTTTAATAGGACAATGGAGAAAAAGGATTCATGCAGCCGACCCCACGTAGTGGGATAAAGGCTTGATGTTGTTGTTGTTGAATAACAGTTTACTATTTCATGAAAACAATAATGTTTTTTTCACACTTTTTTTATTGTGTATCATGCCTACACCTAGATGCCTATGAATAATAACCAAGACCATAATGTTTTAAGAAAAAAATAGAATAATAAAAGACAAAAAGAGAAGGTGAAAAGCATAAGAGAAGGTGAAAAGCATACTTAAGGGCTTAGATCTTCCTCGAGGCATCAATATAATCAAGGTGTTGGTCTTGCACCACCGCTTTAAAATGAGCACATTAATGCACCTTCAAAATACTTATCAACATCTAACCATTAAAAATGTCATCTAGTACTTGATGATCTATAATTGATGGAGGTATTATGTTTATTTCAGATCTATTACAACTAACATTCTCTAAGTTAAGAGTATTTTTCTATCAAAGAATTGATGTGACATAAATTTTATATTTTCATTTTTTTTCACAAATATTTAAGACATTTTATATAATATAAACCTTAGTCATTTCATTATTTTTTTAGGACTAGTTCATGCTAGGTCAAAGTTTGTTAGTAGTTTGTCAACAATGTATTATCAATTTAGTATCTTTTTAGCATCAATAAATATAAGTATTGTGAAGTATGTAATAAACTTTTATGTTATAAATAAAATTCTTATTATGGATACAGAGACCTTTATTCATTATCAATTCTATGATTTTGATTATTGATCTTCTGTGAGACCTAAAGCCTTTACTAGAGAGGCAATCATCATATTCAGGCATCACGTTGTTCTTTGTTTGCTTTTTCTTAATCTTTCCTTTTTTTAAGTTTTATCCATCTTTCATCTATTCCATCTTTACTTTTTTCATGGTCATCGTGCAACAAATTAATTCATGAATCTAATAATCTCATTCTCATATATATATATATATATAGAGAGAGAGAGAGAGAGAGAGAGAGAGAGAGGAAATATTAAAAAATGATTTCAGCGATGTAAAATATATACTGATGTTGTTAACAATTTATGCTTATTTACTGAGAGCGCTGATTTTTTAGAAAGATATTCGATGTTACAGAGTGTAGGCAGCCAACAGTGCATTAGGATGAGAGGGCTTGACTATCAAACCCTGCAGCTAAATTCTTGTTGTTAGACTATTGCAACCATATTGCAGCCTAAGACAAAAAAGCAAGAAAGACATTTCAAATCACAAGAAAAATTTGAGGTGTACCAGCGCATGAAGCTCCTGCTAATGCAAGACAAAATGAGAGCTTAATCTATGCAACCCTACATTTGCAGAGAGATTATTTGCTTCCAACCTAGTACTTTAGAATATACAAGACGCAACATAACCATCCCTCTTAAGAATGGAATTCATAAAACTGCTAGGAAAGGAACTTACAAAATGTTGAGAACAAGAAGAATATTAGTCCATGGCCTTTTGTTGAAAAGACTTCCAGTGGAAGCCTTAAGCTGAAACTTCTGTTTATCAACATTTCTGTTTCCAGATTCACTCCCACTAAAGACTGAAAAACAAGATGAGCACGATGATGAAAATGTATCATAGAATGCTTTGAAAAGAGAATAATGTCGCCAACACCAACTGTCCGTAATTTTGTGAAGCTCAGCTAAATGACAATAGTCCTGTATATCAAAAGAAAGAGTAAGAATGAAAATATATGCATATAAAGCTCATTGAAGTTTAGAACTTGAGTGAAACAATATCATCAAACAAATGGCTGTCAAAGCAAAATAAATTTTCATAAAAATGAGACAAAGCAATTGATATGGAAAGCTATGCAAATGAATTTTCTTGATATTTGCACTAACGTCCTCCCTCCCTTCCTATTTCTTAAAACAAAAGACAGATCAAAAAGCTATTCCTTAAATCTTCAAGCATAAATCAGGATTTACATATCTCGTATAAAGTCAGTCAGTAATTGTTCGTCCTTACTCTGTTATTTCTTTATTATCTATGATTATTCATATCACACATTTTTTCAGCTCTACATATTTGTTTAAACATCAATAATTAGTCTAATTAAAGGAATTTCCCTAGAAAAAACTAATTACTCTCACCATGTAAATATAAGCTGTTTCTCCCAGAGGGATATCATTCCTTGCTACTTGAATTCAATGTTGCTTTGACTTGTTTTTGCATTATTTTAGCATGCTCTTGAGAGAAATATCGTTACAGCTTGGTTCTCATGTTGATGTCCAGATATCCACAGCTTTTGGTTTGGTTAAACCAAATTTATACCACTGCATCCCACTAAGTTTTGCCGTCCAAGCAAGCTTCAGTCTTAAGGTCCTGCTTTTTTTCATTGTTAATCTTCCAAACCACGTCTTCCCATGCTTCATAAAAAAACCCATCCACTTCTCTTCTTCCCCTAAATCAACCCCATTATTTCACCACTAAAATAAAACAACAAAGAAGACTGGAAGAAAGACAGGAAAAAGAATGGAGTATTCCATTCAGAAATAGAACTTGAGAAAAAAATTATAGAGAAAAGAGAAAATACAAGCACTGGTGATGAGAGATTAGAAGAAGAAAATTTGGAGAAACAAAAAAAAAAACAAAGGTCTAGATAAAAGAAGACCTCCTTTGCCGCTGTCCATGTGTTCATTTTGTGGGCTGTAACCACATTATCGACATCATCACCAGCTTCTGTTTAAAATTGCGCAATTAGAGGCGCGCCTCAAGGCGCGCCTTTGCGCAATTTGACCAAAAAACGCCTCGAGGCTTACGCAATTCTTCACCTGACTGAGGCGTACGCCTCACCTGGACTGAGGCGTGCCTCAGAGGCGCAATTGCGCAATTCTGGGTGAGGCGTACGCCTCACAGAATAGGCCCCACCCACTTAAAATGAAGCACGGTCTCTGTTCCGAAAAATTCGCTTCCAGCTCTCTGTTCACCAAACCGAAGGCATCCCGCACTCGCCATCCTTTTGCTCTCCGACGAACAGAGAAAAGTGATTGAAGATGATGATGACATGGCATTCATAGATACAATTGGAGAAGATTCATTTGAAGACCCATTTAGTGATGGATATGATTGCATTTTATATGTTTTTTGTACTTTGGGAGTTTTGTTGAACTAATATTTTGTGATTTTGTACTTTGGGACATGATTTTATTGCATCTACTTTCTTATTTTCCACTATTTTCATATATCATTTAGATGTTTTTATTGTAAGGTATAATATTGCTATTATTTTCCTGCTAAAACCCTTAATTTTTCATTTACGCAATTCTGTGTCCGTGAGGCTTACGCCTCAGACCGCCTCGAGGCTTACGCCTTGCCTCACGGACGAAAACCGCCTCGAGGCTTAATTACGCAATTTTAAACCTTGTCACCAGCTATTATTATGTTGATTGCTTGGCCCTGCTGCCCTTAGGTTCACCACTGAAATCGATAATTCACCAACAATCACTTAACAACCATTACTTCTTGAACCCCAAAACCAGTAAACTTTGCAACATAGCATTAAAGTGAGTAATGATGCATCGCCACTAATATATCACTCTACCACAAGTGATATTGATGTGCCACACAAATTGCCATTTTAAATACACTTCTTAAATGTCGACAACACCATTGCATTAACATGCCACTAAAAACACAGAAATCCACTTTTACCACAAGATGCAACACTTCTTCCCGAACAATCTGCAAAATTGCACAAACTCCATCAATGGTATCTGCTCCTACCCGCCATTTAAACTAGTTGTCACTTGTCATGAATCAAATTGCAAGGATCTACCACTGAAGATATAGTGATTGCACCATTTATTAACCATTACTCTCTTATTATAGTCTATCACCCAACCCTCTCATCAGGATGAATTTTCCATTGGTCTCTCTTCTTAGGGATGCATGTCACCAGCTCAACAATATAGTTGATGCCCTTTGGTTCTTCCACCAGCAACATTTTAACTTCATAAATGGAGCTCTACAAGTTATTTCCCTCTAGCTATTAATATTGACCCTTATTTATATTGCTATCATGTTTATTTCTTAGTTAGGACTAGTCTGGTACTTTTTATCTATGTTGGGATAATTTTTTATTTTTCAATCAGGTATATTCTATAATTAGGTTTCAATTTTAGTAATATAGTTAGTTGAAATTGATGATGAAATAGCAAAGTCTTTTTGTATAATGACTTATAAAGCTTCTGGATATTTTTTCATAGTAGTGAAAATGTTCTTGAGATCTACAAATAGTATTTTTCCAATATTGTTGTTGATGATGATGATATTCTTTCCCTGTCTCTTCCTCCTTCGGATGGATCTCACCTTCATCACCTCTTCTTCAAGATAGACTTCTCATTGGCCTTAGGATGGATGTCTTTATCTTTGCAATGTAGTTGATGCACTTTAGTTATTCCACCAACATTTCAATTCACCTAAGTGGAGTCCTTTGCAGCCCAGCAAAACTGATATGGTGCAAAATCTTTCTCTCTAATAATCAATATTGAGTCTTGTTTGTATCCATATCAAGTTTGTTATCATTTAGGATGAGTTTGGCGATTTTTATTTGTTTAGAGCTAGTTTTATCATGTTTTAATAAGACCAATTCTCTAAATAGGATCCACATATGTAATTTAGATCATTATAGCTGTGCCTTTTTTTCTAGCTTTCTTCCTTTTGGTTGACCCTCCACCTTTCTCCCAACTTTAGAGGCTAACTTTAGGGTTTCTCCCCGTTGTCTTCCTCTCCATTTCATGCCTCTTCTCCTTTAAGGTGCATATTCGATTAATTTCTAAATCTTCTTATTCTCTATCTACACCAGATTATTCACTTCATAGATATCAAAACAAAAATCATCCACAATCCTTGTCTTGCTATGTATCAAAGTCCTAGGCAAGCATTTCTAGGATAATTACAAATAAGTCACAGGCAAGCTAATTCATTGGCTTATCAAGCTCTTTCAATCATGTGTAAGTAGCAAAAATCATTGACCAATTCATCCAAGGGCTTCAAAACTTGTAAACACTATATAGTTCTTGTCGACTTGAAAGAACAATTCATGAAACATATTTTCAATTCATTTAAGGGATTGTTTGTTATATAAAGAACAAGCCCACCTCACCTGTTTGTCATATGGCACAAAACTGTTGTTCAGCTATAACAAGGAGTACCATATCATATTAAGAATGTGCCCCAGGAATAGCATTGCACAGTTTTGGTTATAGCCCTCATATATACCGTGCCATGAAAATTTTGATGCCAGTCTAAAATTTCTATCCCTGCCTTTCTAAATGAGCCAATCTTCTCATCTATAACCCTTATTTAAATCTCTATTGTACGGTATTCATATTAATCGCTAGACAAGTATTATATCCCCCTTACCGCGGAAAGTCAACAGCGCACTACTATAGAGGTATGCTAGAAGAAATAAATGGCGGAGAAGAAAGGTATATGTTTTGGAGGACCTGGGAGAGAGGGGAGCGAAGGAGAAGATGGAAATGGCTTGAGCAACGGAGACGGACGAGATGACCGAGGTGCAGGGCAGAAGCGACGGTGATGAGGTGCGCGGGGCGGAATCCTTTGCCGGAAATTGAACCCGGAAATCTCGGATACAGAGGGATCGATGCCATCTCCCTCTCTCTATCCAGCAAAATAACCCGACTTTCTAGCCTTGTGGCGATGGAACAATTATTAGGTCCTTTCACTGGATGTAGAGGAAGGTTCGGTTTTAGGCAAAAATAGGTCAAAAAGTGCAAATACCGAGTTTTTTGAAAAACTCGGTATTTTTTCAAAAAACTCGGTATTTGCACTTTTTTAGGCAAAACCGAACCTTCCTCTAGGTCCTTGCACCGGACCAAATAAAAGTTCGTGGCGATGGGGTATTAATAATCATGAAAAATTGTAATTTTATTTTTATTCAATTTATATATAATAATATAATTATATAATATATATACATATATATTAGCCTCCAACTTAAAATAACAAAAACAAGCATAAAGTTTATTTGATTTATTGAAATTAAAAAACATATTTTGAGATTAATTTGATTGTAGGAACTCATTAAAATTCTTTCCAAAAGCTTTGTTAGAAAAAAAAATTAAGTTTGAAATATAAAAATAATTTTGTAGACATTAAAAATGTCTATAAAAAATAAATGATAACTACAACGGTAAAAATCAACATAAAGTTCTAATCATGTATAAAATTTAAATTTCAAAATAATAATTTATTACCATTATTCATTTTTCTTTTTCTAAACATTTCTTTCTTCTTCTTTATTATTTTTTAAATTTAAAATTTCCTTAAAAAATAATTAACAAACTTGCTTTTTTTCTGAAAAAAAATTCTAAAACTTACTTTTTTTTCTTATTACTCTTACCACCATTAGTCGATCTGACATGGGGAGAAGAGTATATAAAATAGGACATTGTGCAAGGAGCTTAAAATTTGACTTATCTCACTTGATGACGCGATATCTCCTCTAAATAAAAAAAAAAATATTAAAAAAATATGATAAATATAGCTCTAGTTTTGTGTATATGCAACTACAAATGAAAGTAATGTCAAGCACAATCAGGAACGACAAATAAGCCAATAACAGCTATGTCTTTTGTGATTTTTATGTTTGGAATGAAACTTCAAAGAGATATTGGCTAACTTTCTTATCAATCCATCATATGATTACAAAGATGCACATCACAAATTCTCTATAATGGCCACTCAACTGAGCCCCAAAATATAATGGTTTCCATTTTATATTCAGAAAGAAGGGGAGATAGGCTAAACTATTCCTAAAAATATCTTTTGATGCCAAGATGATATCCATAAAGAAGATATAGCAAGATATTTCAAACCACGAGAAGTTGAAAATAGGGTTAAAATAATTTAAAAGATAATATCTTTAATTAGGTCATCAATGCAAGTGGTTGTGATATGTCGAAGCTATATCTTACACATGTTAGGTGAAATTTGGAAGTCTAAACTCTCTCCACTCTCCGATAAAAATGCTAGGATATGATGGCATAATCGACCTCTTTACTTAATTTCCCAAGCCAAATTGGTTGAGAGATCAAGTTTCTAGACACCTAGTTCTAAGCATTGCTTACTCCACAAGCACTTCTATGCATCAATAACTCACTCACTATCCTTGCTCCCTCTAATAAAAAGACTTGTCATTATGACAACCTCTTTCAATTGGCATAGTGCTCTCAAACCACTCAATGCTTTGCCCAAACTCTTCTAATTGGTATAGTACTCCACGAGATTGGTGAAAAAAGAGAGGAGGAAGTAACAAATATAATCCCTTTCCACAATCATACAAGTGAGCATGCTTTCAATCTACTCCACTTTAAAAAGAATGTATGAACTTCTCCTTTTCATTCTTTATTTTTACTTTCTGGCTAACCTAAAATTATTAAAAATCCTTACCCTCTATGCCCCAATCCTTCCCTAAAATTATTAATAAGTTCAAAGATATCAAATATTCGTATATGCACCGACTAAATCAAGTCTAGCATGGAACCCCCATAGAACAAATTCTAAGCTTAAATCAATTTCTAAAGTTATTGTATTGCCACTATCATATTAAGAAATAAAAATTTAGATTGGCTTATAAAGTCACCCAAATTTCTAAATTCTATAATCCCTTAGACTATTTCTCTACCAAATTGAGATAAGTTCTCAAACATATATAAAGTCATTTTAATTAGCAAACCCCAAAAATTTCTTAGGCCATCTCAACTAAATTGAGGCATAAATCCTTTCTAAGTAAATACAACTACAATAAGCTTATTAAAAATCATCTTAAACCACAGTGCTTGGGTCCTTTCAAATCAATTGCATTATAACCTTTCAACTAATAGTTTTTAATTTGAGGAGCCTCATAGATACATCAAAATATCCTTTACCATGTCGATGCTAACCTCAATAGTTTCTTATGCAGACTACTTCAAGTCAAATGCTGATGTGAACTACAAACTTGAAGATTGTCTCATAACACCTAACCCTTTAATTAATTGTATTCCCTAGGTTACTCTCCTCTCCAAATTGGGTATTGGACTTAGCTATTAGTCTTTGAATCAAGCAGATTTAAGCCAACTTCAATACAAATCTAACAAGCCTAGTGAGCTAAACACTAACAATCACATATAAACACAGAACTACTGACATCCATATTGGTACTCTTGAAACAGTTCCAGTCTAGATCACCAAATCTCATTGAATAGAATAAACAACTTGATCATACTACTACTCTGGAAAAATTGGTTGCCAATCAAACTCATTGGACGATGTGAACTTCTAGCACTTCCATGTCAATAAACTAGGCCTACCACATCTACTAGAGATGGCATAATCATAAGATCCTAATTGCATTGATCTCCAACCATAACCCAAATCCAAAATTAAATACAATCAATCTACTAATACATAACATAGTGAATTAACAGTTGAAGCCTTTAATCAAGAGTTATTGAGCATTAGATATTAGATGTATTTAATCATGAGGGTTTGCATCTATAAGAAACCTCATTCTTCTTGATCTTCATAAATTCTAAAATTTTCAAATTGTTATCAAGATTAAATTTCTAGAAAGGTTACTTTGTATTTCAAAGTAAGCAGCATTTTTTGTTAACTATAGAAAAGAGAAGGTAATCAACCGCTCAATGAGCAAATGGCCACTATCAAAGCCGACAAAATCATACTAGGATAAGATAATGAAAATTTGTGTTGTGAGAGGCCACAAGCTATAAAAATCACAACATGGATGAGGCAGATATTTGGCAATGTTCATCATGAAATATATTGTACAATGTCATTAATGTGGCATGTATTTAAACTTTTTTTACTTTCATGGTCATATGCAAATGTATTATTGTCATGGGTGAATTAAAAGCAACTTATTTTGGGCACAATGGATGAGTTTAACTGCTTGTCTTTGCTAGCAATTATGTAAGTAGTTTATTTTAATGGGGCTAGCCACCAAAATTCCTTTGATGACAACAACAAGGCACTAACAAACCTCCACTCCAAAAGAAGAAAAATAAAACAAGTAGATGTATACATATAAATGCCTTCATAGGTAACTTAATTGGTAGTGGCTGAATCATGATGAAGACACTTGCCTTCAAGAAGATAATATTTGGACACTACCCTGAATCAATCAAACAGTACGCCCTCAAGAGGGCAAGTTCAAGGGTGGTGCATTAAGCAAATAACTTGCCACTCGCCCTAAATTTTTTGTACTAAAAAGCTACTTTAAGAAGCAGTAAAAAAGCCATCCCAAACAAAGCCTTACTCCGCTAAAACCGTCTTGTTGGGACCCTTACCGGTTTCCACCTCATGGCTCCCTCCACTTTGCAACCGGCCTTCCAGAACTTATAGCATGTTATCAGGCGGGCATCTATCAGCTGGGTTCTGAGGCGACATTTGGCAGAAGCACTCAGGCCAAGAGTTAGTGTAAAAAAACTCTGGATGAACTCGTTTATGAGGCCCCCCAAACTTGGTGTTGAACATTATTTGGCGAACATGTTCCTCAAAATCTGCTTGACGACCCTCTTCCCTGTCAATAAAAACGGGAGCCAATGCTTTTCGGTCAGGCTGGATCGTCGTTCGGAAGCCATAGTAGAGACGGTGGCCCAAGAGGTTGTTCGCGAAGTTGCTGGGACCATCATAAGTGGGCATGAAAATATCAGAGAGGAGACAAACCATATAGTCAACAGCAGCACCAACCAGTCCCTGAGCGTTGTCTTCAAGCTTCTCAGCACCTATTACTGTACTATGATTCTCAAGGTGTGGGAAGAGAGCTTTGAAAGCCTTCATGAAACGATCCCCACCAAAAAGCTCACCAGCAGCAAGGTAGATGCGAGTAGAGTTGTCAAAACCCATGGCACGTAATATGAGGCCCACCTGTAGAAAGATGGGAGATAATGTTATATTAGAATGCATTAATTTGCAGCTCATTACATCCATGCTGCTCCTGTTCCTTTTTCTCTTAAAATAACCCAATAGCTTTAAGGTTATGTTAAGATAAAGGGAAGGTGAAATAGTGATATTGAGAATCAGCAACTTTTGGCTCTATAGTGAACCTGGTATCTTCAACAATTAATTGCCTACTAAAGGCATCACATTATTCTCTCCAGTAAATTATTCATATAAAATATATAATTTCAATTCTTTTCTACTAAAGACATCACTAGGTGAAGTCTGATATTATATACATATACGTCAGCAAAGAAACCTTATAATGACAAAAGAAAAACAAACATTAAAAAAGAAATGCTTTATTATATATGAAAATTATTATTTATTAACAAAACTCCAATATTAAAATAATAATAAAAATAATAATAATAATAATAATAATAAAACAACACTCCAATATTAGCATTCATTAATCCTTCTCAGTTATCACATATTGTGTCAATATCAATATTTCATACAAAATGTTAAAAAACCATTAAAAAACAGAAAATACCAATGCCCGCTTTAAAATAACCAAATAAAAAATGTCTACATGACCATAACTAATTCAAGTTAGCATACTCAAAGTCAAAACTATGATTATCATTAACACTAGCACATAGTAATGAAACCATGAGGTGATGAAGTACAAAAAATTAAATTCTATAAGGTTTGGACTTAAGAACCCTAAAAGTGCTTCAAATTTAGAAAACTCATTTAGGACCCTCACATGTATCTGGTGTAACCATACACTCCCTTTGCTTGAAAACGATATGTACTTATAACATATTCTCTAGGACTAAAAATCAAAGAGATCAAATATTTATGGACAGATTATTGACATACGAGTTTACCTCTTCTGGAGTCAATGGGCACTTTCCAATTATCCTCCTCTCTCGATAAACAAGCTTCTTTTCTGCAAAATTTTCTTTTCGGTATTTCATCAATATCTTTTGTTCTTCTATTGTAAATATATCCAGGCACCTGAAATCGTGTTTTTTCAAAGAAAAATGATATGTCAAAAGATTGAAATGATGATAATGCAATTTCCCATGCCTAGATTGCAAATAATGCAAAACTAAGGAAAGAAGTTAGACAATGATGTATAGTAAATAATGTCTTCAACGTAAAATGACCTGCTGCTAAAAAGATGCATCTTGGATACTGAGGTACAAATGTGAAAAAAAAAAATTTGCAAATTGGCATCAGAATTAACATTAGGGAGATCCCAGTGACTGTGCTTTGCACCTTGCATTCCTTATTTCTTAGACTAAGCAAATAAAAATTATCATACCATCATAATATCTAAGCTTCTCAGAACTATTTGGGGTCAGCTGATGTATCCACATCCTCCATTCATCCATGTTGAGTATTGCATTATAAGTTAAAAATTATATTATACTGATTTGTTTGCGCAGCTTCTACCAACGCTTCTTTTGATGCATTTTTTGTCTTTTCTTGTTCATGTTCAAACTATTAAAGTTTATTTTTAACTAACAATACACCTCAAACATAATCATTTATCGATATATCCTCTTAATTAAATTTTATGTAATGTCAAGGATGTAGATAAAAAAGGGAAAAAAGCTCAAAATAGTCTCCAGGCTACTTGTATGTAGCTAATTTAGTTCAAAATTATCACATTTCTCTAATTTAATCCTTTTACTATACAAAATTAATCTCAAATGAGCCCACAGAACTTAAGTTGGATCAATTTTGTATTATTGGTGACTAAATTAGGATTAATTTTTAATTCAAATTTTCATCAATTTCAACATGAGAGGTCACTTGGAATTAATTTTATATATTCAAGATATGAGTCACTTGGAATTCCTAGATATTGGCTAAATTGGAATTTTAAATGTATAATCACTAGCAAACCAATTGCAATCTAGGAATTAATTTTATAAAAAAATCACTAGCAAACCAATTGACTCGTATACCTGATGCAAACCATAGTTAATGATAACATGTATAACCACCAATATATGCTTACTTCTTGCATTAGTCTCGTTGCAACATTGTCAGCACAGAAATGCCGCCAGTAACTGTTATAGATGTAGTAAGGGTTGGCTACATTCAGTGTAGTTGCACATGAAAAATAACTACACTAAAATTCAAACAAAACATCAAAAAACTAACTTTACATGAAAATACTTCATTTTACATAAATTTTTCTCTGGACCACATGGCGTCTGACTCAGAATACTTTCAAGGTCTTTCTATGGCATTGCAGCAACCTAATGTCACAACTATGGCTGCAGTTCTTTCGTACTAAACGTTAAAAATAGAGGCAGCAGCCACAAAGCAGTGGCATGTGCTCCTGCTCAAGCCTGTCTTCAGGAAAAACATGGCCATAAATGCAATATATGCCTAAGTCAGTAGAATTCAAAAGTGGATGTGCAGGAGGAACACGGGGTCCAAAACAGAACGTGTTTGAATATTCATGTTATGAGGGTTCATTGATGAAGTAAGATTCTAGACTTCAATATTTCATACAAATGATAAGAAGCCCTTGAAATGTTCTGAAAAAGCACATGGATGGAGCTAAACTTGCACAAATAGGAAGAAATTCTACAAATAAGATTTTAGTATGGCAGAAAATACCCTGCAAATGCAAGCATGTCCATTTCAAAGCGGAGGTGTATCGACATGAAATGCCCCTGCGATCGGAGTTTATCAACTATATCATGGCTCAATTTCATAATGTGTG
This sequence comes from Dendrobium nobile, assembly GCA_022539455.1. NCBI lineage: Eukaryota > Viridiplantae > Streptophyta > Magnoliopsida > Asparagales > Orchidaceae > Dendrobium > Dendrobium nobile. The sequence goes on from CM039731.1 coordinate 35,227,237, forward strand.
GCTTAAATCTTAGTGCATGATAATTCACTCTGCATCTTAATCTCTGGAGCTCAGGATCATCAATCTCTTCAGCCAGCCGATGTGAAAAAGGAGTTAGGTAAATAGCACCATGATCCTTCATCTTTTTTAAAGCAACTGTAGTATACCAGTTCAGAGGAGCATCTCTTGGTGGACGAATCTGGATGTTAACAAAATAGACACAAATGTATTACAAAACAATTTGAGTTTTTGCACAAAAATTTCTTGTTGAGGATGGACTCCTAGAATTGAAATGTAAAACAAAAGAGCCAAACAAAGTTAACCTGAAAAGCTTTCAACTTCTTGGCCTTCCCATGAGAGGTGATTTCAGGAAGCTTTGCAACAATGCGAACATCATAGCGTAAAGAATTAATGAAATGTTCAACATCATATACACCGGGAAAACCGCTGGGTTTATTTATAATAAGTCCATATTAGTATTATGTCGGAACATCCAAACAGATATTACAATAAACAAACTGCAATAAAAGATACTTTAGGTGCTGTGGAAATAAGCCTTCCTAATAAGATACATTAATGAAAACTTTCACTACAACACAAATATTTGAACTCAATTATCTACAAACAAGAATACAAAATCAGAAATGCCAAAGAAATCATTAGTTACCAAAACAAAATGTTGCTCTACATAAAAATGAATGCCAGTGATTTGTTCATGCTTTGTCAAAAAAAAACTTTGTGCACAGAAAGTGTAAAATGGTTAAAACACCATACATTAGTTTAAAAAAACATGATGTTAATGTTTCCAAGGTATATTCAAGGAAATCTAGATAACAAAATTGAATACACAAAGTAAGCCAGAACATTTAAAGTGAAGAAAAAAATCCAGAAATGGTAATGAAGTACCTTTCATCATGCCAAAAAGAATTGGTATCCAACTCAGGCAACACGAGTGTAGCATTCATGATACGTGCTGCAAGAACGGCATTGCATATCTAAACAGAAAAGATAAGATAACAAGTTTATTGCTCAAGATGTTGAAGGATTAAACTATAGAATGCATGTAAAGACGTGTCCCTTTTATCCAGAAGGTTGTACGCTAAAATATAGTTATTTGAGGGGCTGTTTGGTTGGAGAAAAAAGGAATGCAGTGTAAAATGAATGCATTGCTTTTTTTTACTTTTTGGTATTTGGTTGGACATAATGTAAAGTGAAATAAAATCATAATGTATTGGAAACTCCCCGCTACAGCTCAATTTACGCGTAAACGAAACCCGCTCAAATCGAGCAAAAAAAAAAGAATTCGCGGGCGCGAGAGGGAGAAGACCGCGTGAACAACTTCGTTTCTTCCTATATTCTCCAGCCTTTAGACTTTGGTGCTTCGCGTGAGGTCAAGTTGTGCACCGGTAGCATCTTCGGTTCCCTTCATTGCAAATCGACCTCATTTCCTTCGATGACATTCCCTTATTGTCGGATAGGAAGGCACAGTATCTTCAGAACAGATATGTCGAGCAGGTATCTTCGGAACTTCACTGTTGTTCGATTATATTAGGAGGCATCCATATTTTGCTTTGCATCTTCTCTATTTCATCGTTGCTATGATTTCCGAATGGATGGTAATGCTGCTTCAGCTGGAACAGATGACGAAATGGAAACCCCTGGTGCTATTTGTAAAGGCAACAAATCCTAGTTAGCTAGATATGATGATTCTGACCATAAGCTGGAAGAAGTTTGGGACTCCTTGCGTGAACAGCCCGCCGATCCGATCATGCATATTTGCGATCTGAACTGAAACATTTTGTGTGGGAATGTTGATTTGCCTTTGAGCAATTGTGATGGTTTGGGCAAAAAATCTGGGAAGAATGTGAATGTCAATGCTAAGGAAGCAAGTAGGTGTATAGAATTCCCCAATCCAACCATCCAAAACCACATTGCTACAGGCTTTTACACGCCAAGTGTTTGCGGAATGCCCTAGCGATGCCCCTCCAGCTCATAACTTTCTTGCTGCCCCTCTAGCAAGTGTTATTGGACACAAACTTTTAAAATCTCATAAAATACACTGATTTTATTTTACTCTGCATACACCCAATTTGATAGAAAAAATAGTTCCTTTTTTTATACGTTCCGAAGACCCAACCAAATAGAAAAAATAGTTCCCTTGCATTCACTTTATGGATAACCAAACAACCTATATTTACTTTAAACTGTATTTACTTTACTGCAAACCAAACAGCTCAATAAAGCAGGTAAACAGGTGCAAGACATGCATTTTAATTCTAAAATTTCTGTATTGCACAATTTTACCTGCATTTTCACTCTCTAGAAAATATTCATTTAATATTAAATCTCCAACGTACAACAAAAATGGATACCAACACATTTATCATGGAAAATGTATAGCAGCATTTTTTTTAATTAGGTCATAAAACATTACTTGCCCATTGCCAACAGAATTAATTCTACCTTCTTTAAGTTTTCCTATTTTTGAGCCTCAGCATAACAAAAAGTTTTCATCTGAAGTTTAAACTTACCAATGGCCTTAATTTAGGCCTTGCATTTGATTCTTTAATTTGTTTAAATTTTATTCGAACAGCAGAACAAAAAAAAAATGAAACTCGTTGCAAACTCAGTAAGATGCATGACTTTTACCTTCGTTTGCAATCTTGAAAAAATTATTCGGAAACCAATCAAATTTACCTTGACCCGACTAAAAGAATATCAAATTTTTCATAATTTTTATGGCAATATATTCTGAATGCATCATATAAATCAAAAGACAAAAGATCATTAAAAGATGGCCGTAATGTAGTCAGTCAGTCTCGGTATGCCATATTTTGAAAAATAATCTGGGCCTATCCATGTTTATATTACTTATTAAACCTCGCATGCCATAAAAAAAAAAATCAACTTGACATAATATATGGGAAAGTTTCTAAACATATTCTTTGAAGAGATACCATAAGAAAGCCAGAAATAAAGTATACTGATGCCACAAAAAAGTGCTTGTGCTGCCAATATAATGCTACTAATTTCAAGATGGAGAAATAATTAATTTACATGCCCTATCTAATGGCAAGAAATTTGAATTGAAATATAAATTTAAAAAAATATCATACCGCAGTGCGCTGTTGATTTAAACCACCATTACAACGAACTCTCAAATAGCCATTGCTCTCAGTTGGAGGAGCTAAAACGTTGAATCCCAATAAAATACAATGATTATTAATTCAATGACATGGACTGATTAGAAAATGTCAAACCAAAATTATATAATTTTTCAAAAAAGAAATTGTCTCAAAGAGTATGCAAATTTACATACAAGGCCAATAAGACCGTGGAGCAGATGATGGTCTCCAACCAGCATCAGTGTTTATGTGACCAAACCATCTAAGGCGACTCTCTCTAATCTTATCTTCCACTGGAGCTACTCCATTCAACTGCATCAGATGAATGCGAGGGGATAAAATTAAATAATGACAAAATTAATCAATAATGCAGGAATGCTCTGTAGTTTGAAAGTATTGCTGCCAACAAAATCCTAATGGTTGAACTACTGATAGTGAGAAGATGCAATCTTAAGAGCATAATTGGCCATAGCAAATCGTGCACTATGACACCAGGATCCTTTATAGCCATAGCACATCACATAACGTGCACAATGTCAAGCATGCTCCTTAAAAAAAAAACAAATCATAAAAGTTATGGATAATAAATCAATAACCCAATAACATAAGAAAAAAATAGTCAAAACAAAAGCACACACAAACATGTAATGTCAAAAGTAGAAAAATAAGATTGTTTAGATTTAGCAAACATAAGGACTAATGAAAGATTATACATAAGGTTCACCTTGAACAATTAACTAAAAAATTCATTGAACGTTTTCCATTGTGACATGTTGTTCAACCATCAACCATAAGAGAATAGGCATATTTGAAACAAATTTCTTTATGAGATTATAATGATTTTTGCATGTGTTGTACCTTTTTTATTTTCAAGCAAGGAAAATAATTATGCTAGTTGGAGGTTTCTTTCAAGAATAAAATTGTCAAAAAGCCTCCACAATAGTTTGAAAGCTATCAATCTTCATTAAAGCCAAAGGAGATACTCACATCATGCATCCATCAAAAAATAAAAACACTTGAACTGTTTTTTCCCACAACTTCTTAGTTACCATTTAAATATATGTATTCTCCAAAACTTATTCTGAAACTGCACTTGAAAAGATATCCAGGTCCTTCATCATTGGACATTTTAACTTGAAGCATTTGATATATATCAACCTTTAAAGCACAACATGCAACATACATTTCTTGTTCACAAGTTGATGCCCTCAAAGAACATCATTTGCTCTAATTCGACTTGATTTCAGCTATATCAAGTAAAGTAACTGGTTATTATACTTCTTGATCTCTCTTGAAAACTCGCAATCATTCCTTAGAATTAATAGGATGACTCCCCCACTATAAGTTTTGATAACAACATTTTTGTTTGACCAAGAATTATGATCTTACATCCTTGACATATATATTAAATTGGATCAAAGAAATTAGCATATTAGATAACACATCCCATTCTATTATGTCCTTAATATATTATGATCAAATTCACCCTTTCTTTGGGTCAATAATCAACGTTATAATAGCACACACATCCTAATAAGAGGAGGTCTAAATACATCTCCCCACATCTATAAATAGAAATAAGAAACAAGACAATTCTTTGTAATCATTTTTGTTCATTTTTTATAACTTCCAAATAAGCTGAAGGATGAAGGAGATGGGTAGCAAGTAGCTGAAGCTTGCTGACAATAAACTATATAACTAGCTTCTCTAAGATACATATGTGTCATCGGCTCATCTATCTTCTCTAAGATACATATGTGTCATCGGCTCATCGCCCATAATGACTTGTAAAGAATGATACTATAACTATGGACATCATGGATTTATCTATATTAGTGCATCCATATTGAGTAAAATTTCTCTTTCATGCTAAACAAAAGCTCTACGACCTCAAGTTCACATTTTATCATACTTTCTTATCACCATCAACAAGAACAACATAATAAACATTGAGGAATAGCTTATCATCAACATATCCACCACCTTCAATCTCAACATAATGTTTTACTTTGTCCTCAACACTATGTACTATAAAATGGACATCAATTGGCTCAATGAACTAGTAATGTTGCTTTTCATTAGACCCATTGGAGCTTTCTCCCTAGATGAGTTAACGGATTGAATAAAAACTAAGAGAATGGATCCACAAGCCCATTTTAAAACCATTTTCAATGGAACATTGAACTTCATAAGAAATTTCATTCATACCAATAGAAGAATAAAATGGATCAAGACTTTTTTCAAGGCCCTTGTAATGTAAATCACCTCATTGGTTGTACACTGATTATTAGGCAAGGAAACCTTAGAGCATCCTATTCGCTTAGGCATTTAGTGGGCTTTTGAAAGTTAATCTCATTCAATCAATTCTAAAAGAATGAGCTAATTGAACTCCATAGCTTACTATATATCAACTTCCATACCAACAATTTGATATTGATAATATCACATAGTTGACCTTAGGTGCATAGAATTTAAACAAAGAAATTTTGTCATCCATAATTATGTGTGGATCAAAGGTTTTGCACTCCTTAAAGCGTCCTTCCCACTAGACAATTATTATCAGTGACGGCATAAACCAACTGGTTATCTTCTACTTTGGGATTCACATGAATTAGAAGATAAACTTTACAGTCAAATATAATAAATCAGCAGTTTGCAAGCCTTAAATGAAGGAATGACCATCTTGAGCTTGTAGTCAATGCTACTATATGGTTGTAGAGTGGGAACACCACATTACAATGGCAGTAAGAAATTAATTACAATCTTTTCAATCCTTAATTTTTTCTCTATACAATGGCAAAGTACTTCATACCCAACTGTGTTAACTAGTCATGCACCCCTCATGAAGTCCTCACTTGCAGGGCTTGAACTATTCCCAAACTAAAGAGGGCAAACTTTTAAAAGGAGCTTCTATCTTTATTTGAATAGACATAAAAAGTCATGCTAAAAAGTTCTAGAAGAAAAAGTTCATATGTGTACATCAACTTAGCGCTAACGACATTGGATGCATTATTTAGGCAAATTTTTTATGTTGTCCACTGTTTAGGTGATAAATGGAGATTTACTTCAATTTTGTTTAAATCTTGTTGAGCACAAGTATGGTTTGATGACCCTAAAATGAAGGTCATGTGAATATGCATGTTACTCATATTGACCGAATAACATGTATTAATGCTAAGATTGGCTACAAATACATCCACCAATAGTGAATAATTATGATAGGAAACACTTGTAGATCGCAAGTATTTCCTATCAATCTTCTAAAAACAACAAGAATTCTTCACAAAATCCGCACAAAATTACAAAAACATTAGATAATTTGTATTATTTGATGAAAGGAACACGGAAAATAGCAAGATACACTTGATCCTCAATTCGAGAGGAGGATTGTTCTCTCCCAAATCTCTAGACGCCGCTAGAGCTCAAAGAAAACCTAAATCTAAGAGATCTCAAATTTCAGTCAAATTCAAGATGCCCTAACCCTAGGAAAACAAACTATTTAATGCATACAAATCAAAAGGAATTCCCTAAACAATCCCTACATTCAAATTTCCCTCTTAATTATCCCAAAATTCTTTCCTATTTGGCTCCAGCACGACGTGTGGCTCGCGCGACATTCCAGAGGGTGGAAAAATTCCGCCTTGTTCGCATCTGAGCCGGTCCCGCGTGGACCGGCTGGACAGGTCCACTGGACCAGCCTAAAAATACTCCCCTCTCGAATATCCACCTTGTCCTCAAGGTGGAGATATGCTCATGTTCCGATGGAGGGGGTCATCTTAAGGTGGCAGAAAATACTTACCAAATTGCTGAAGTAGGGGTTGCCCTGAAAGAGAAACATCCCTTCCCTCCATCATGATCACATTCAGCTTGTGTAGTCCCACCCGATAAGCTTCCCCCACCTCTTGCATGTCCCTAACCATGTTCTTAAGCGATGTCATGGCTTTGGATAGCCCCGCATCTCCCCTTATAACCACCTTTCTCCCATCCACCATTAATTCCAACGTGACTGCTCCCCAATTGTTTTTGGTTTCCCCCAAAGTTTGCTACCACTTCATCCCCAGGATGACATCTGTACTTCCTAATTCTAGTGGAAGAAAGTCCTCCCTTACTTGAATCTCCTGGATGGTCAACATCACTCCTCTACAGATCCCCTGGCCTTTCTCCACCTTCACTGTACCCATCATCACTCCATAACAACCGGTGTCCACAAATTTCACTCTCAATTGGTCAACGGCCTGAGTGAAAATGAAATTGTGAGTAGTCCCACTATCAATTAGCACCACCACCTCTCTGCCCTCTATCTCCCCCTTCACATTCATGATATGATTCGTAGTGAATCCTACCACTGAGTTCAGGAAACCTCAGCTAGATCCAAGTGTAGCTCTTCCTCCATCTCCTCCTCACCTCCCTCCTCAGTTTCCCTCGTCATCGCAGACGGTGAGAACCTGAAGAGTTCGGTCCTTGCACCGATGCCCTGGCGTATACTTCTCCTCGCACCTAAAACACAACCCTTTGATCTCTTCTCCTGCATCTCCTTCTCTGTCAGCCTCTTGAAATTTTCCCCACTCCCTCCTACTGGCTTCTCCCTGGTGATCTCATTACTGTTGCCTAAGGCAGGCCGCTTGGGTGCTAGAAGAGTGTTCGTGGTCTTATAAGAGCCTCCTGAGCTGCCGCTCCTCGCTCCTTTCTCCATATTCTTCTGATTTTCCACCAGTTGTGCCAAAAATAAGTGGATAATTCAATATTACTAATGAAATGTTGTCATTGATAATTCAATATTACTAACTCTTTTTCCATTTAAGGAAGGGTTTGGTGGGATGATTTCCAGGAAACTTTTGCTAACCAAAAATAAGTGGATTGATTTTTAATCTATAATAGAGTATGACTAAAGTTTGGTAACTAGAGGAATGTAATGGATGAAAAAGAGCAAACTTTGGGGTGCTTTCACCATAATTATTACTCAAAAGCACCATCATCCAGGAAACAATAGATATTGATTAATTCATATACTCAAATTTTTTTAAGGTTGACTCAAGCCAACAAACTTATAAAATAATAATAATAAACTCACTCTTAGCCATCACCCATTCTATAAAAATTCATACTAAAAGCATTACTTATCAAAAAACTAACTATATAAAACCCTATCTATACAAAAGTTTAGCCAATGTAACATGAGTTATGGACATGTTTATCCTTTACTTAACATTGAACACATGAGTTGTACCTATCCTTGCACAAAGGTAGAAAAGCATCAAGATAGAATGTGGCACTAGCTTAAACTAGCACAAATGAGATATTTTAAAAGTAATATTATGATGAAAAAAAAGTCAATTCAATGCACAATATTATATATTTTCTATTAAGATGGAGGCATATGCCACCTACAATTTAGGGGAATGAGCCTAATAATGATCCCTTGGATAGTAATTGATGGTTGGGCTTCTATTCCTAATTAAAAAAAAAAATGTAACATAAAAAACATATCATTGCATGAAGCTCCAACCAATGTAGGGTTTGATGAGAGGTTAATCTACACAACCTTACCTCTACATTGTAAAGAGACTACTTTATGAATTGAACCAATGACCTCTAGGTCACAATGGAGACAATTTACTATTGCACCAAGCTTTTCCTTCAAAATATTTTTGCAACCAAAGATGCATAATACCATTAGTAGAATTAGCATATGTGTGTTGCTTGAGGTCTTTTAAATGCTCAATGAATTTGGATCCTAGCCTCACCTCTTAGATATACAAACAAATGAAACAAAAAGATGTATCATATCGAGAATACATGAAGATGTATGCAAATAAGCTACTGTTTGACTTCTATCATCCAATATAAGAACCAAGATTAACAAACTAATGAGCACTTTAAGTACATTTAAAGATATTTAAAAAATTAAGATGTTCAATAATTATAGTATTTTTATTTGTCAAGGGTATTTTAGAAGTTCTATAATTTGATAGCCTACTATAAAATGATCTTTTCAAAACCAATAATAATCCGACTATGTTTATTAAATGAAATAAATTTCATGACTAGTAACATGGATGTTGAGAATCTATCCCTCTATGCTTTAAAGTTTCAACATCAATAGCTTGAGCAATAATTGGGTTTCTTCTTTCTTAGTTTTCTGCTCCCACTCTTCTCAAAATTTCTTTGTTACATCTACTTTTCTATTGTTCACACTATATCACAAAGATTGCAATTCCCAAGATGGGCACATGATGAAAAATGCATCTTTGTTATGGTGGGATTAACTTGTACATTTTCTTTTTAAATATCCATAATTTTACGAGAAAAAAATTCATTGAATTTTATAGTCAAGTAGTTGTAGATCAAGTATAAAAATTTAAAATGGCTGGTTGAAATAGCATGACAAAACTTCATAATGTTGTACATCATAAGTCTTTAGAACCAAAAGAAATTTTAATTCTCATGAATTTTTATTTTGATTAAGACCAACACTTTTTGTTTTGGAAAAATGATTTAGAAGTAGGATATTGTTTACTCCATAAGCAAAGACCATCCTTTTTATGCTTCATGCCTATCAAAACTAACTTAAAATCTCCTGAAATCCATTATCCCCTTCTCTTTGAGGAAAAAGGCGCAACAATAAAACTTAACTAAAACACCCAAGAGAATGCAGGTTTGATCCCACAAGAACCAATTATTTAAGAATATGAGGCTTTTTAATCCATCAGATAACAATGAACTATGGTTTCGACGAACTCATGCTACTCATACATCCCAATCATATTTAGATAATGCTCAACAGCAACAATTCCCCAGTATAAGATGTACATATCCAACTATCCAAGTAGCTAATGAATCGTAGCTCATGTGGAATTGCCCTTCGAGTTATAAAGAGATTGCAAGAGTAAAATAACTAGAAGTACCTAACCAAGTTGGCCTTCCAACTTGTTAAGCAGCACAACAAACCAGCTGTTTCTAGCCAGTTCTAAGAAAGCTAACTATTGCTCTAGAATCAAAGAAGCCCAATGAAAAAGAAACATGAAAGGATAATCTTGATTTTAGCAATAAGTAAAATTTCTCTGCCAAGCATACCGCCAATATAATTCAAGAACCAAACCAGTATAATAATTATAAGGAAAAAAAATTGGTAAAAAATGAAGCAGCGAAACCAAACCTTTATCCGACTGGAAGGACTTGAACGCCAGATCCTCGAGAAAAGCAAGATGGTGCAGATCAGCAGAACAAACATCACCACAGACAACCGACCCGCTGTCCCTCTCAGCCCACCGCCGAGCTGCTTCGGCTGCCTCGCTCCTCTCCTCCCCCAGCCGCTTCAAATAACACGTAGTTGATTAAAAACTCCTTTAGATTTCTGGGGTGGCGCAGAAAAAAGAGGACGAAATTATAAAGATTCGGAATTGATAGTACCTCTTCATGGCATCAAAATCTCCGAATCTCACAAAATGTTGGCGGAAGGAAATTATAACCCTAGAAATCTCCAAGTAGGATTCTCGTTTGTGCTCTTCTCAGGCCGCTGCCCTTAGGCATCTCCAATGGAACTTCATACTTTAGGGGCTGTTTGGTATCGGATTTATCGTGGGATTTAAGTCGGATTTAAGCTAAATCCAGCCAAACGGTTTTTGTGCGCGCGTTAAATCCCGGGATTCCGTAAATCCCGGATTTACGGATTTACGGCTTAAATCCCGGATTTACTAAATCCCTCGGTTCGGTGGATTTAACGGGATTTAACATTAGAAGCGCGCGAAAGGGAGAAAGTTAACTTCACAGCCAGCGAGCTCCTGTTCTTGCTTCCGATCAAAATGTCGCAACTTCCGATCCGACAAGAAGGGAAAGTCGTCGAAGGAGCGAAGTCGAACAGCCACGAAGGAACCGAAGTAGCGACGCGCGCAATCTGTACACCTCCTGCGAATCAACGAAGCCGAAGGAGCGAAGTCGATCAGCAACGAAGGAACCGAAGGAGCGAAGTCGATCAGCGACGAAGGAACCGAAGTAGCGATCTGTACACCTCCTGCGAATCAACGAAGCCGAACAGCAACGACGAAAAGAAACGATGAAATACAAACCCTAGAAGCCTCAAAGTTATTATCGATTAACTTAATTTATATAATTTAAACAAATAATAATTAAGTTATTTAATTAAATAATTAATAATAGAATTAATGCATAAATTAATTATCTAATTTAACTTAATTGATTAATTAATGATATAATTAGTAATTAAATGCTAATATAATTAGCTTATTTAATATCTAAACTCTCATTTTGATCCATGTTAGTTTGTAATTAACTTTGTATTGAATTTTCGATCATTTTATATGGCATAAAATTGGTTTTATTATGTTTTATGCAATGATCTTAATTTCATAAATATCTCCTTTAAAATTAAACACCTCAAAGTTATTATCGATTAACTTAATTTATATAATTAAAATAAATAATAATTAAGTTAATTAATTAAATAATTAATAGTAGAATTAGTGCATAAATTAATTATCTAATTTAACTTAATTGATTAATTAATGATATAATTAGTAATTAAATATTAATATAATTAGCTTATTTAATATTTCAACTCTCATTTTGGTCCATGTTAGTTTGTAATTAACTTTTTATTTAATTTTTGGTCATTTTATATGACCTAAAATTGATTTTATTATATTTTATGCAATGATCTTAATTTCATAAATATCTCCTTTAAACTTAAGTCCCTAACCGCCATAAATCATAATATATGTTACCAAACAGTTTCTCAGGATTTAACAAGATTTAACATTTAACATACAAAACAGTTTTTAGGATTTAACACATTTCGGATTTACTAAATCCGGATTTACAGGATTTATTAAATCCCACTAAAGTTAAATCCCACTTGTTGCCAAACAGCCCCTTAGGGTTTATGCGGTTCTTCCGTCGCTCCAACCGATCATTGGCGTCTCACTATTTAAAGCTATTTATTTATTTTTAATTCGAAATTAATTATATGTTTTAAATATTCAAATTAAAAAAAATATTATTAATTAAAAATAATAATAAATTAAAAATAACTTGTTTTTTTTTAATTTAAATATTTTTACCTAATTAATTAGTTTAAGATACAAAATTAAAATAAAAATTAAGATATTACAACATTAAATATTATTTTAATAATTATAATAGATTTAATTCAAAATTTTGATAACAAAATTTATTAGTAAAAATATATAAAATGAAGTATGAGAAAGAATATATTAGGAATATTTTTTTTTTGTGTTAAAAAATGGAGTTTGGTTGAAGACAAGTTATTATATTTTGATATATTACTACATTTTGCAGTGAAAAATGAGTTTTTTGATTGGAGATCAGAGCCCTGCATTGGGCGCCCATACCCACACCCACCCATGTACCCACCCATACCCAATGGGCATGGGTGGGTATGGGTACGCCCATGGCCTCATGGGTGGGTATGAGTGGGTACTCAATATTAGAGGACAAACTAATTTACATTACTAATTATCATATGCATGCAGTATATTACAGTAATCCTTATTACGAAGTGTGCAACACTGATCCGCATCGTGACCACGATAAATTTTGATATGTGGCTTGAAAGTTTGCAGTCAGAGAAAATGGCAAAAAACTCAAGGCCATTAATCCATGACAGATTGCATTCAAGAAGCGTGAAAAGTGGGTGGGTGTGGGTGGGTATGACATCTCGAAAGTCATCATAGGTGGGCATGGGTGGGTAAAGCCCGCTAGCACAGAGCGTGGATACCCAATGGGTACCCAACCAGGACCCCATGTAGGGCTCTGTTTGCAATGGAGATGCTCTTAGCCCTCAGCCTGCCAATAGGTTGGACATATCCACAACTAACGACGATGTAACGGGAAGGCAACGATCCAAGGTAACAAACATGAACCGCAGGATAAGTTTAGACGTGTACTGCTATTAAAATTTTTGTCATGAATGAAGAGGATGAGTCGGAGCTCGACGGTGTAACCCCACCATCGGGGGCTTAGGGCTGATTTTTATCTCGGTGGCGGGCGTTTTAATAGTAAATATAAGTCATAATAATTTTAAAATACCTTCTTAGAGCAGCATTTTAAATTTGAGCAGCATTTCCTAAATTCAACCAAATTATAAAAATGACATCTTTAAATCCTACATAATCTTAAATCCCATTTCTTATATGTTTTGGCTTAAATTTTGAATTTAGTAACTCTGATAGTTGGTAGGATTTATGAGATTTAGCCTAATAAGCACACCAAAAGTGAGAAAGATATTTACCTTCGCGGCGAACTCCCACCGTAACTTTTGATTCGACGTCGTCAAAGGGGGCTGAGAACCTATTTCAAAATGCAATTTCAAACTAAGCCAAAGCAGCAACGAAGAAATGATGACGAGGAAAAACAAACATAAGAGAACTTATAAGAATACATAGACAATGACAGAGAAGAATATTCTCTCTCTTTCCAAACTTCTTTTTTGCTCCCTATGAACTTCTCTTATTTTGTTGCTTTTTCCCCCAAATGAGTAATAAAAAAAATTTAAGCTCATGATTGAAATTTAAATTTAAGGTACATGTTAAATAAATTTTTTTATTTATTTTAATATTTTGTTAAATAATAATTAAATATGATATTAAAATATAATAAATATAATTTAATTATAATTATGAAAATTAAATTATAATTAAAAAATATTCAATAATATAAATCAATTTAAATAAATAAATTTTAATAATTAACCTTTATCAATTATAAGTATTAACAAACAATTTGATATTATTATATTCTTATTTTAATTTGAAGTCAGTAGCAAAATAGTTTATTAAAATTTGATTGAATATAACCTCTTCATCATATTAAATAATTTTCAGAATTTAACAGTCTCACAATTTAATAAATTAAAATTTACATGATTTATTAAATCCTTCTTGCAGACAAATAATCACCTTATAGCTTCGTTTGGGACAACTTTCTTATTGCTTTGTTTTTCATATCCCAATCATAATTTCTATTTTACCGTTATTTTTTTTATGTTTTAAAAATAAATTGTACTAAAAATTATTTTCTACAACATCTTTAAAAAGTAATTTTCTCTGCAACAGTTTTATAAAACAGTAAAAGAGCTATCCCAAATAAAACAAATATTAAATTTACAACTTTGACATCATCCTTATTAAAACAAAGTGTTGGGTGGGTGGCAATTTGCTTAGTTGTTTTTTTTTTTTTAAATTAAATGTATCTTTTGATCTTAGAAGTAATTATGATTATGATGCGTCAGCTATGTACATTAGTTCCATAAGCTAATATTGAACCAAATATTTGTAGATATATAGTCAAATTTGAAATAATTAACAATTCAACCTAATTGATTATTGATTTCGTGGTCTCAATTTGAACTAAAAGATATTTCTATTTTTTTATTAGAACTTTGTTTTCACAGTTTAATGTACAAAAGAATGAAGTCAATTAATGTAGAAAAAATAACAGCTTCTTATTTGAATAATACGCTTCCATGCATGATATAAAATTTCATTATTATGAAGTGCATATCAAATGGATAAAATATATGATTGTTGTGTACATGATATTTATGAGGATAGAAAGAGAGCTTATCATTTTAGTATTTGACATGTCATCAAAAATCAACTTAACAAGCACAAATTTCGATGCATATTTGAAATTGAAAATTTTTAAATCAAATTCAAGATCATCTAAATTTTGATTTCAACAAATTTAGAATCAACTGGAACGTCAAGATGAGATAAACCAAATGACATCAAAAGAGATGCAATCTAAGTCCAAATGAGCCAAGATTAAGCACTTCTTAGAACTATGAGACATTAATTGAAATTATCTTAAAATTCTTGTATAGTTATAGTCAAATCGAGCATTTGACGAGATAAATCCAACAAGCCAACGAATATGTAAATTAGATATCATTAAGGTACTTAAAATAGTAAATAATAATATATAATTAAGAGAATCAATATGGGTCGTCCGATTGAGTGTTCCATATTCTGGCTATACTTATGGAGTATGTAACTCTAAATAATATATATATATAAATAGACTATCATTTTCCATATAAAGATGACTATCATTATCCAAATATCACCATTGGACCAGTACTATACGATTACTATCTTTGAACCACCATTGTCCAACCAACACCATCGGATTATCATTGTTGACCATCATCATTGAACTACCATTATTAAACCACTATCATCCAACCCATAGTTATCCAACTATATATCACCATCGAACCTCCACCCTGTAACTACTAGTTATAGTCATATGACTACCATCATTCAAATTAGATCCTCCGACCATCATCCCTATACTATAGTCCTTCAACTATTTTCGCTTGATTATGTTTGCCCAATTGTTATGGCCTAACAACAGTCCTACGGCCATCATTGACCAAATGCAATTTTATTATTACAAGTCATATATTTTAATAGATGTGTTTCCCTATAAATAGAAAAGGCTTTTACATAATAATTAAACATAAATTGTGGAAGATGATTTCTATGGTAGAAGTTAGAGGAACCTTATGGTATCATAGTTATACTATCAAGAAAGGATCAATGGTCTACTTATTGGAAACAACCGTATATTCCTTAGTGTAGACGATGAACATTGATGTTAGTATTGAGTTTTAATGTAAACCTTATTAGCAATGCTATTGTTGGGGTTATTGGTGACGTCGAGTGTCATTCTTTATTGATGAAAGTGAGTATCAGTGTTGGTTCCAATAAAAGGTATTAACCTTTTTGCTCACAATAAACATTGAGATTATGGAATATGACTAGCATCCACCTTAGTAATAATAGCAAGTGTCAACATAGGTGTCAAACTTGTCGGTAACATCAAGTATCAATATTATTATTGGCGTTAAGCGTCGTGATGAAGTAAGCATGATATATTATCATTAAGGTTGCGGTTCTCCTCTTTATTTATATGTTAATATAAAGATAATATAAATTAAGAAGATAAATTATTATATTCATACATACATACAAAATATATTTTGATGAATATTCTATCAAGTATTTATAACGAAGAAAATCACTAAGTCATGCCTTTTATATTACAAATAAATAACATTCATTACAAAACTCTACTTTCAATAAAAACCTTTTACATAATTATAGTGACAAATGGGTTGTTTGGTTTGAAGTAAAAGGGGTGTAAAGTATTACAAATGCAATAATTTTGATAATATTGATGCTTCATTTGAAGTAAAAGGCGTGCAACAAATTACAAATGCAAGAGTTTTGAGAACATTGATCCTTGGTTTTGAAGTTGAGTGGTGTAAAGTTTTGATGTATTTATAATTCACACTCTAGTTCATTTTTCTATGTATTTGAAATTTTTTCGATTTGGACAATTTCTAAATATATTGGAACTCCATTGCCTGTTGCGCGCGTCCCCCAGTCACTAACGGCTACCACAACTAACAACAATGATCATTAGCCGCCATTGCTGCTCGCCGCCGCCACTGGCCGCTGTTGCCGCCCACCGCTACCAGTGATGTCCACCACAATCTGGACACCGCAATTGGAGGCCACCATTGCCCACCATCACAACTGACTATCTTGTCTTTAAACATTACACTGCATTCATTTTACTTCAAACCAAACAAAAAAAGATAATTCCCCGTATTTATTTTACACTCATCCAAATAACTTCAAAATATTCCAAATACACTACATTAATTTTACACTGCATTTCTTTTACACTACATTCCTCTTTCAACCAACCACAGCCCAAGATAGTTCCTTTCAGCAAGTGTAGCCACTACTTAAATTTGATGAATCAATTGTATCAATTGTGTTATGTATGATCAATAAAAAGGTTGTTACCGATGTTGCAACTAAGATATAGAGCCCTTCTGAACTCGACCACGTCAATAGTTTGTTCTTTCTAATTATTTCTTATGGATTTTTTAATTGTTTTCATATCTCATGATCTGTATTGCCATGCGTACACTAACAGTGAAGTTTTACCATCGCGTTGCATTCTCACTGCCGTGAAATACTAAGTTTTATGCATTTTAATTCTGTAAAAGAAAATATTAATTTTTCTGATATTAAGCCTGCAGATTGTTCATTGTTGGAACTTGCATTAGATATACGTGAGTTGAAAGTTTATTAAGAAACCTTAATATTTTGTTTTATCTATATCTCAGTTCAAACTTTAATTTGTCATGGATGGTATATTTGGTAGTTTAATAAGAAAAGTATTGGAATTAATGGGCTCGTTCAAAGTTTTGAAGAAGAGAACTAGAGAAGCTCTCCTCTCTTGTTGAATTTTGCTAATCTTGATATTGTTTGATTCATTCTTGTGTATTGGTTAATCAAAAGTGATTTTTATTTAAGATTTGTTTGGAACGACAGCAATTTTTATGAAGGTGGTTGTAAAGGTTTTGTGGAGAAAATATTTTGTTTTTTAAGTTGTTATAGAAAGCAGCTTCCTAGCACAAAAATTAAAAAAAGAAAAAGAAAAAGAAGTATCCAAATAAAAAATGTGGTTGAGATTTGAAAGTAAATTAATAAGAAAATTATATCAAATGAAGCCTTAACTATTTTGAAATTTCAATAACATTTGTGCAAGTGTAGTGTATACTCTCTTTTAATATCTTACTCTGCAATATGAAAGAGGGAGTGGTTTAATTTGAAAGTCTACTCATGTTTAGATTTCAATCATACCCAAATGGTGAAAGGTTCCATATTATTGTTCTTATGATGGTTGATATCATCATTAATTGCATCGTCTCATGATGGAGATGATAAATAGCAATTTATTTCTTTGTTTGGATGAAAATAATATATATAATTATTTTTCTTTTTTATAATGCTAAATTCTTTTTATAAATGAATGAGTGATGATGAATGAATTATTCTCAAGTATATATTTTGATGATAATAACACTTTAAATTATGATGATTATAATGAAATTAATATATTTCAATTTGGGAAAGTTTTCATAATTGAATAATTTTCATTTTTACATGATATATTATCTGACTTGTATTAAACCATTCTCATATTCTACGAGGAAATTTGTCCTAAATATTTGTAGTAGGTTGATACAATATTTCTTGCATGACAAAAGAAAACAATATAAGTGAAAGAAATAACACATAATAACAAAAGAAGCAAAAGTGATGGATGTAAGAAAACTTAGAAGCAAACTAAGATAATTAGGATAACTCCCTTTAACTTAAAACAACAAAACTAAGGTATTCATCCTAAGAAAATTTTCAAGAGAGTTTTATACTTACCAAAGAATCAACATATATCACTAGCCACCAAACCCTAAGATTCATATAGGATTGATGGGAAAGAAAGAAAAATATGAAAGTTTTTAAAAGCAAGCGGCTTTTAAATGCATCGTAAGGAAGATAATCTTACTTTCCAAAAAAATATTTGAAGTAGGTTGAAATTCATCAAAGAATCAACATAAGATGCATCCAAGCCCTTATATTCTTACAGTAATGACTACAAAGAAAATTTTTCAGAGTTTTCAAGATAAAAATAGCACAAAGGAAATTTGAAGCATAATTAATTATATAAATAAATATTGCAATGAGAAGAAAAAAAATCACCTAATATTTTCTGACATGCAATAGATGTCCAGACTTCTACCAACACATAATATTTTGGGATGGTGAGAAGGAACACCACCCAAGACCTTATGATTTCATTATATGATTTTCATTATAAATAATTTAAAAATAAAATATGATTGGATTATTCTTTGATAAAAGCAACGTCAACATCCTACCTTTCATTGGAGCCTTGAAGGGCATAGATAAGAGAAGTGGCCAAATTTAACAAGCTGGTTCATGTTCAGATTGACAATGCCCATATGGAAGGTGATTGGTTCCATATTATTGTCCTTACAATTGTTAATATCTTCCTAAATAGGAATGATAAATACCTATTTTTCTTTATTTGGATCACAATAATGAATGCCATTCTTTCCTTTTTTTTTGAAAGATGCCTAACCACTTCCATTATTCTATGATTTTGATGATGAATGAATTATCCCCACATCTTCATATTGATCGATTATAATAATAACCAACTCCTCATATGACGATAATGATTTCAAAATAATACATTTTAATTTGTAAGACTTCCATATATTAAAATTTTTCATTTTTACATTAAATTGTACGTTCAACTAATTAAAAATGGTGGGTGTTGATTTATTGGTAACAATTACAGTGTTGGACTTGACATCAATTATGGGCATCCACCTTATTGTTGATGAGAGCATTGACATTGTTGTTGACGATGAGAGTTAGCCTTATTGGTGAATCGGTGATGATGAGCTCCAAGCTTGGTGGTGATAGATATCATCAATGTTGATGTTAATGATGGACACCAATGATTGTTTTGAAGGTGGGCACAAACCTTATTGACAATTGTGGACACATAGATTGCTGATGATTGTGCTTATTAACATTTTAGGCAAAGCAATATGAAACACTTGTTGGGAATAATAAGTGTTAGTGTTGGTGTTGAAGATAGACATTAGCTTTCTTGATAATCATATATGTTTGTTTTATTGACATCGATATACATCAGTCTTGTTTGTGACAATGAGAATTGAGGTTTTTAATGATGATTAGATCGAGTTGTCAATGTTATTGTTGAGAAAAAGACTCAATATTAGTGTTGACGGAAGGCGTCAACAATAAATACTGGAATTATTTGCGATGACAAATACTAATTTTGTTGATGGTGGTCGTCATCATTGATTTTGATAGTGGTCATCAGACTTAATTTGGATGAGGGGTGTCAGAGTTGTTGTTGAGCTAGTTTTTATCCTTTGTGATGAGGCTAATGTCGGCGTTGATGTTGATAGTGAGAATTAACCTTCTTATTGATAATGATAGGTGTTAGCTTCATTGGAAATATGGAGAAAAGAAATATGACATTCAATATATATTGTGGTGAAGAAAAATACCGCTTATTAAAATTTACTAACAAGAATATTATGCCTAGTAGTGTAGAGAGAACACTACTAAAAAAATGCTTTAGCCGTCATTTTAATCACTAAAGAAAATCCTTGCAACATATTTAAAACTGCCCGCAAAAACACAGTAAATCCTATCCTCTAAAAACAGAATCAACTGCTGATTTACAAGCATTTTGGAAGCCTTAACACAACATTTTATTTTGCTATGATTAAGATCGCTACAATTTGAATAAATTTTTTTAAAAAATAATATAGCCTAGGATTGCAGGCTTTGAAAAATATTTTAGCATGGTGGTGGTAAAAAAAAGAAAAGAATCTAAGATTTTCTCTTAAACTTTTTGAAACATGGCAAAAAATAAAAATGTTTCCTATTTAAACTATTTTAAAAATAAAATGTTATTCTAACATGATAATAATAATACAAAAAAATGTCATCTAAACACGAGAAAAATTTTTTAGCATGATAAGAAAAAGAAGTTTTTGAAAAAACAAAAAAATGTTTTGCATGAAAGTGCCCTTAGATTTTATATTAACCTCTTTAAAAAAATAAGATGTATAAAAAACAGAAGTCATATAGTGGTAAACAGAGCCCTGCATTGGGCGCCCATACCCACACCCACCCATGTACCCACCCATACCCAATGGGCATGGGTGGGTATGGGTACGCCCATGGCCTCATGGGTGGGTATGAGTGGGTACTCAATATTAGAGGACAAACTAATTTACATTACTAATTATCATATGCATGCAGTATATTACAGTAATCCTTATTACGAAGTGTGCAACACTGATCCGCATCGTGACCACGATAAATTTTGATATGTGGCTTGAAAGTTTGCAGTCAGAGAAAATGGCAAAAAACTCAAGGCCATTAATCCATGGCAGATTGCATTCAAGAAGCGTGAAAAGTGGGTGGGTGTGGGTGGGTATGACATCTCGAAAGTCATCATAGGTGGGCATGGGTGGGTAAAGCCCGCTAGCACAGAGCGTAGGTACCCAATGGGTACCCAACCAGGACCCCATGTAGGGCTCTGGTGGTAAAGAAAAAACTAAAATCTTTATGAAGGCTTACTGATTAAAAAAGAATATTCATTAAAAAAAAACATAAATATTTTCAATAAGAACAATTCATGCAACATATTTTCAATTCACTTAAGGGATTGTTTGTTATATACAAAAACCTGTTTGTCATATGGCACAAAACTGTTGCTTAGCTACAACAAGGAATACCATATCACACTAACAATGTGCCCCAGGAATAGCATTGAAATTTCCACAGTTTTGCTTATAGCCTTCATATCATACCGTGCCATGACAGCCAGTCTAAAATTTCTATCTCTGCCTTTCTAGATGAGCCAATCTTCTCATCTATAAACCTTGATTTAAATCTCTATTGTACAATATTCATATTAATCGCTAGACAAGTATTATATCCCACTTACTGGGGAAAGTCAACAGCGCACTACTATAGAGGTATGCTAGAAGAAATAAATGGCGGAGAAGAAAGGTATATGTTTTGGAGGACCTGGGAGAGAGGGGAGCGAAGGAGAAGATGGAAATGGCTTGAGCAACGGAGACGGACGAGATGACCGAGATGCTGGGCAGAAGCGACGGTGATAAGGTGCGCGGGGCGGAATCCCTTGCCAGAAATTGAAAATCAGGACCCGAACCCGAAATTTTCATGTTGGGTTCAAGTCGAGTTTTCGGGTCATGTTCAATATTGACACCTCTAGTGTGACGCGCTTAAAAGTTGACTTACCTCACTTGATGGCATGATATCTGCTCTGAAATGAAAGTAATGTCAAGCACAATTGGCATAGACAAATAAGCTATTAATATGACCTACATAATAGAAGAACCATAATATACGGCAATAAGAGCAGGAATAATAATTTACCTCTAAAATAAGCCAATGATAAAAGAGCTCATTATTTAGAGGGCACTCCTCATATCACTTCCAAAAGATAGGAAGCCCTACCATAGCTCATAACTTCCAAAAAAAATCACTATCTTCTCCTCATATCACTTCAAAAGAAAAGGTTAATTTTTCTTAGAATATAATTTTGAGATATAGAGAAATATTTAGAAAATTGACTAATGCAAAGAAAGATTTAAAACCTAAGATCTTATCTTACAATTAAATTTTTAGAATTTATGGAATTATAAAATTAAGATAAGATTTTAATTACTATTTAAAAGTTATGCTTAAATGATTTGAAATTAAAATCTTTATGTAATATCATCTAATTGAACATAATCATAATTAGATTTTAAGGCTAATCAATGTCGTATATTTATATGAGCAAATTTTATTATTTAAAAATAAATTTTATAAATATAAATTATGGAATTAGAGAATATGTGATTATATAATAAAATTTAAAATATCATTTATTTGATTATTAAATTTTATTAGTAAATTAAAAAAGTTGATGGACACTGTTCAAGACATACAAAATACATAGACGAGGCCTCCTGGACTAGTATAAATCTATTTTTACATACATAACACTTGAAATTATTCAAAATACATATTCAACACTCAAACTATTTTATTTACTAATATACCACCTCAATCTTCTTTTTTTTTTTCAATTCTACTACTCCGTCTAAACATCGTTAGAAATCCCTCCTCCCATCGTCTTCCTTTCGTTCCCAGGAAGTTACCGGAAGTTTTTATCGGTCCGATGAGACGCTGGTGGTGGACATCGAGATTGAGCTATCGCCTTCATCGCAAGAGCTCCATCGCCAGTTGCGGTTCAAGAAGATGCACAATCTCATTTTGAGCCGGGTACGGCTCCTTCCCGAATCTGTTGATGCTGGGATCTTTCTGCCCGAAATGGGTTCGTTGGATCACACATGTATATTGACTGCTTGCTCCCGCTTACTCCAAAACCACATGACTCCCATTTTCCAAAACTCCCCCGAGATGGGTTCATTGTCTCCTTCAAGGGCAGTGGAGAACAGGCTCCCGCTCACTCCACGACCACATGGGTTCGTTGATGGAACCAACAAACATAACAGAGAAAAGGAAATTGACGAAGAAAAAACACGCCAAATAAAACTCTGTTCTTGGACTTTCACTGGCACCGAACAAAAAAACAGAGCACACACACAACTTCTGTCTTTCACTGAAAGCAAAAACTTAGAGCAGCCCCTTCACACTCTTTTATTTGCCTCCTGCTAAAGAACCTTGCAAGTAATTATCTGATATATATCCACATAATTAAAAGTATAAAGAAGGATTGCAAAATCAGAAAAAATAGATTGTTGAAAGCTCCGGCAGACTGCTCATAAAGTTGTTGTAGGAGACATGAAGATCTGCCGTAAATCTCATATCTCCAAAGCCAATGGCTCCAACGACATCGAGAACTGCAGCACAGCTGGAGCCATCGTCGTCATGGCAATCGCTGACGAGGGAAGAAGCGGCAGGCTAAGAAGTTTGGTTGAGCAATTCCACGAGCCTTTGCTGTCATGGCAATGGCTGACGAGGGAAGAAGAGACCGTCAATGAGGAGTAACGGAGTGTTAGAATAGTTGAAAAGGGGATTTTAGGTGGTATATTAGTAAATACAAAAGTTTAGGTGTTGAATATGTATTTTAAATAGTTTCAAGTGTTATGTATATAAAAATCCCAATCTTCTATTTCTGAGATCTCTAATCTTCCCCTGCTCTTCTTCTACACTCTCTACTTGTACTTACAAGTTTGCTCTTGAAGTAGAGCTATTATTAGGTCCTTTCACTGGATGTAGAGGAAGGTTCGGTTTTAGGCAAAAATAGGTCAAAAAGTGCAAATACCGAGTTTTTTGAAAAACTCGGTATTTTTTCAAAAAACTCGGTATTTGCACTTTTTTAGGCAAAACCGAACCTTCCTCTAGGTCCTTGCACCGGACCAAATAAAAGTTCCTTGAAGTAAGACTTGATAGTAAGATTAGATATTTTTCATGAACAAATTTGAATACAACAGCAAACCCTTGAAAAAGTTTCAAATTTTAAACTAATATTTCTAAAGAATAACAAATTGTTAATCTGTTTATCATAATCTTCTACCACCTACATGGTTCCTTTCACAACCAGGAAGAGCCTTTGTCAAGCCTCCCCATCAACCATGAATAGGCAGCCTGAATCTCCTGTAAAGTACATGCACGGGATAGAACACATTTGATATGTCAAGCCAATAAACTGTGAACCATTTTACTAAGATTGCCGTATATAAATGTTCCAATCATTCCTTTTTCTCTTACAGAAGTTAAATCATCGTTTTTCCCTGAGTATTTGCACACTAGTAGCTTCAAATACAAATAGAAGCCATATAAATGGATAATAACTTCTTTTTTTTTCGCTGTATACTTGGATAAGGTTTTCGAGAAGATCTACATACTAAAAAACCTACTCAGCTGATGTTAATCAAATAACATTTTGTAATCTGCATCACTTAGCCTTTCTTCCAAGCTCCCAGTAGGTTCCAAGTTGACCGAATAATACAGTTTCGTTTGTGAATATCTTGTGTCTTCCAAAGACCACGCAAAATCAAGCATGAAAGAGAGCATAAAATGTGTATTCATGCATGCCAACCACTTTTAGGCTTCATGTGGGACGTCTTTTTTGCTGCTTCTTAAAGCAGCTTTTCAGCACAAAATTAAAGCTTCGTTTGGGATGGCTTTCGTACCGCTTCATGAAGCAAATTTTCAGTACAAAAATTAAAACTTTTGTACTAAAAAGCGGCTTTAAGTAGTAAGAAAGTCACTCCAAATGAAGCCTAAATTTATTGTACTAAAAAGCTGTTTTAAGAAGCAATAAAAAAGCCGTCTCAAACGAAGCCTTACTCCACTAAAACCGTATTATTGGGACCCTTAACGGTTTCCACCTCATGGCTCCCTCCACTTTGCAACTGGCCTTCCAAAACTGCTAGCGTATTATCAGGCGGGCATCTATCAGCTGGGTTCTGAGGCGACAATTGGCAGAAGCACTCAGGCCAAGAGTTAGTGTAAAAAGACTCTGGATGAACTCGTTTATGAGGCCCCCCAAACTTGGTTTTGAACATTATTTGACGAACATGTTCCTCAAAACCTGCTTGATGACCCTCTTCCCTGTCAATAAAGATGGGAGCCAATGCTTTTCGGTCAGGCTGGATCGTCGTTCGGAATCCATAGTAGAGACGGTGGCCCAATAGGTTGTTCGCAAAGTTGCTGGGACCATCATAAGTGGGCATGAAAATATCAGAGAGGAGACAAACCATATAGTCAACAGCAGCACCAACCAGTCCCTGGGCGTTATCTTCAAGCTTCTCAGCACCCATTACTGTACTGTGATTCTCAAGGTGTGGGAAGAGGGCTCTGAAAGGCTTCATGAAACGATCCCCACCAAAAAGCTCACCAGCAGCAAGGTAGATTCGAGTAGAGTTGTCAAAACCCATGGCACGTAATATGAGGCCCACCTGCACAAAGATTGGAGATAATGATATATTATAATGCATTAATTTGCAGCTCATTACATCCATGCTGCTCTTCTGTTCCTTTTTCTCTTAAAATTATCCAAGATCTTTAAGGTTATGTTAAGATGAAGGGAGCGAAATAGTGATATTGAGAATCAGCAACTTTTGGCTGTATAATGAACCTGGTATCTTCACAATTAATTGCCTACTAAATGCATCACTTTATTCTATCCAGTAAATTATTCATATAAATATATAATTTCAATTATTTTCTACTAAAGACATCACTAGGCGAAGTATGATATTATATACATATACGTCAGCAAAGAAACCTTATAATGACAAAAGAAAAACAAACATTATAAAAGAAATGCTTTATCATATATGAAAATTATTATTTATTAACAACACTCCAATATTAGCATTCATTAATCCTTCTCAGTTATCACATATATTGTCAATATTAATATTTCATACAAAATGTTAAAAAATCGTTAAAAAAACGGAAAATACCAATGCCCACTTCAAAATAACCAAATAAAATGTCTACATGACCATAACTAATTCAAGTTAGCATACTCAAAACTATGATTATCATTAACACTAGCACATGAGCCCTCTTCAACAACACATTCACCATCATCTAGAAATTCCAGTTTTCAAAAAGGGGCACGAAAAGAGAGAGATTAGTGACTTTAAGTATTCCAATGTCATCCATTGTAGTTAATATATCCCAACCAATATCCCACAACTCTCTCCTTGAGTACATTTGGGCTCTTCCTAAATAAAGGATGAAGATTAGTATGCACAAATACTAGGGCTTCATTTGGGACAGCTTTTTTATTGCTTTGTTTTTCAAACCGCAACCACACTTTTTGTTTGGCCACTCTTTTTTTATTATTTTCAATACATGCTTGTGCTAGGAAACTGCTTTATACAACAATTTTTAAAAAAATAATTTATCCATAGTAGCTTTCCAAACCACTTATATAAAAAACTACATCCGTCTCAAATGAACCATAAATCTTCACACCTTTAAGGAGTAATATTGTTCCTCTTAAGTGAATTGATAAAAAAATGTGTACTCCAATTTCTTTCATAATAAGAAGAGAAACGTACTTGAGCTAATAATTTTATAGTCATGGGGATCTATTATTATAAATAATCAACCAAGCCTTTCGATGTATAGTGCCTCTAAAAGCTACATAATCATTATCAACAAAGGAACAGTTAATCCAAAAAAAGTTTAAAACTCCAAAATAATCAATGATCTATCTTCAATATTTGAAAAAAAAAAATCTATACATATATTTATTCCTCTTTTTGATATTATCACATCTTTGTGGTGCAACATGATTTGGAGATTCACTAAGTCAAGCATAGCTATAATATCTAATAAAAGAATGTATCTAATAAGATTAATACTTATTTGGTAACATGCATCAATAAATCTTCAGTATCATCCATAATTGGATTACTACTGAATGTATTAGAGCCCATTTCAAAAATCATTCCCCTATTGTACAGTAAAAAGGACTTAAGATTAATAACTCGGTAATGAGAAAGAATTAATGAATTAAAAAATAAAAATTAATTTTTATTAACACAACTAAATGTATTATACGGTGAGAAAGATTCCATGACAATTTGCAAAATAACAACTTCGAAGTTCAATCATTCATGTGAATATACCAAAAAGCATTCTAGGATAGGGATCAATCTACAACAACTTGCAAATGATTTACAACTTACAAGGTAAATCATCCATGCGCATATATTAATCAATCAAAGAAGTGTGCATGCACAAGGAAAATAATGACCTTGAAATATGAATCCCACAAGAAAAGCAATAAGAAAATAAAGAAAATGATCATAATGATCAATTAAATCTTTATGAAAGATCAAAATAATCCTCAATTATATTAAATGACCATTTTGATCCCTCAACTTTTAAAATAAGAACCAAAATAGTCTCAACATAGGACTATTCTGATTTCTTTTAAAGACTCGAGATACCAAATAATCATTTAATATAATCAGGGACCATTTTGATCCTTTAGAAAGAATCTGGTGCAACCTAGGAATCCTAGGCCAAGTAAGAAAACACTAGGTATGCAAAAGAAAAAATACCAACTAGAATTACAATAAAAAAAAGACGTTCCTTTCAATATGACAAACAGGGTTTTGGTGTGATCTTCTTCCTAATCTCTTATTATCGTTCGTTGATTTTGAAAAAATTGTATGCACTTCCTATCACCAGCCCAAATGCTTAACCAAACCTATGATCTTTTCTAGTTGCAACCAAAAAAATAAAGGTTTTTCTTGAGATGATTTATTCATGCTTGCCCACTGCATTATTACTAGCACCGTTCAAATACATCACGTGTACGGTAGGTGAAATAATGTCACGTGAGAAGCATTACTGTTGGTAACTTGTAAAGTTTCCTTTTTCATCTCTGCATAATTTCTAATTGTATGTATGAGCCTAACTCTCCTTGAAGCTTGGTAAATTTGTAATATTACCAAGCCGATTACCTCTCTACCTCCTCCCAAATAAAATAAGTTATAAATGGACTTATTCACATACCTTCCTAGAGCATTTATTACTCGTATCCCCTAAATCCAGATCGAGTACTGGGGGGTTTAAGCTGGAGTAGAGATCGAGTAACAAGTTTACTCATGGCATTGTGGCTGGAAAATGGTTCTTATGATTTTTTTTACTTGTAAAGTAATAGAGAAACTTTGCTTCATATAACAGATATTCAACTAGCCACAAAAAATATAAATTAAAAAAAAAGTGGAGAATTTACTTTTTTCTCTGAATGAATAATAGAAACCATCAATACCACGAGTTAAATTTATGATTTTTACAGCATGTCAACCTATACCTTAAGTTAAATTTGTGATTTA
This sequence comes from Dendrobium nobile, assembly GCA_022539455.1. Taxonomy (NCBI): domain Eukaryota; kingdom Viridiplantae; phylum Streptophyta; class Magnoliopsida; order Asparagales; family Orchidaceae; genus Dendrobium; species Dendrobium nobile. The sequence goes on from CM039731.1 coordinate 35,255,668, forward strand.
TACGGCATTTCAACGTCATGAACCCAGAAGAATGCATAGAACCATCTGACAAATGATGATGCAGGTTTTAATACAACTTCATATAAACAAAGCTGAAAAAGCTAGAGTTAAACCCCCACAAGACTAGAGATGAGTTCACATTTTGAACAAAAAAGCCAACGCAGCTCCTGTCCAACTAACATTGTAATAGAATACAACTTAATATTTTTAAAAAAATTCGTAAATTCTAGATCTATGTATACGCTAACACGCAAACAAGAAATGCATGGGATAGTACTGTCAGATTATTTTTAAGGTGGTATTTTGATGTAATTAAAGTGACGATAATGAAATGAACATGTGCTGAAAATTTGATTAGAATGTTTCAACATGCCATGTAACATGGAATACTAATGAAGCAAAGAGAAAATTAAAATATAAGAAGTTACACTTGTAAAAGGTTTGGAATGCGGAATAGTAATGAAAACATGAGGTGATGATGTACAAATTTGAAGCAACAGCGCTTCAAATTTAGAAAACTCATTCAGGACCCTCACATGTATCTGGTGTAACCATACACTCCCTTAGCTTGGAGACGTTATGTACTTATAACATATTCTCTAGGATTAAAAATCAAAGAGATCAAATATTTATGGAGAGATTATCGACATAGGAGTTTACCTCTTCTGGAGTCAATGGGCACTTTCCAATTATCCTCCTCTCTCGATAAACAAGCTTCTTTTCTGCAAAATTTTCTTTTCGGTATTTCATCAATATCTTTTGTTCTTCTATTGTAAATATATCCAGGCACCTGAAATCGTGTTGTTACAAAGAAAAATGATGTCAAAAGTTTGAAATGATGATAATGCAAGTTTGCGTGCCTAGATTGCAAATAATGCAAAACTAAGGCAAGAAGTTAGACAATGACGTATGGTAAATAATGTCTTCAACGTAAAATGACCTGCTACTAAAAAGTTCCCACATCAATTATCAAAATTTTAATATAAACATCAATTCCAAATTATATAAAAAAAGTTGGTCTTTGGGTTTCCAATACTGAGATTGAGCGTGACAGATGCATCTTAAATACTGAGGTACGAATGTAAAAAATAAAAAAATATTTGCAAATTGGCATCAGAATTAACATTAGGGAGATCCCAGTGACTGTGCTTTGCACCTTGCATTCCCTATTTCTTAGGCTAAGCAAATAAAAATTATCATACCATCATAATATCTAAGCTTCTCAGAAGCCAGAACTATTTGGAGTCGGCTGATGTATCTACATTCTCCATTCATCCATGTTGAGTATTGCATAATATGTTAAAAATTATATTGTACGGATTTGTTTGCGCAACTTCTACCAACGCTTCTTTTGATGCATTTTTTGTCTTTTCTTGTTCACGTTCAAACAATTAAAGTTTATTTTTAACTAACAATGCACCTCAAACATAATCATTTATCAATTTATCCTCTTAATTAAATTTTATGCCATGTCAAGGATGTAGATTAAAAAGGGGGAAAAAGTCCAAAACAGTCTCCTGACTACTTGTATGTAGCCAATTTAGTCCAAAATTATCACATTTCTCTAATTTAATCCATTTACTATATACCACAGAACTAAGTTGAATCAATTTTGTATTATTGATGACTAAATTAGGAATAATTTTTAATCCAAATTTTCATCAATTTCAACTTGAGAGGTCACTTGGAATTAATTTTATATATTCAAGAGACTAAATAAGAGAAATATGATACTTTATGATTAAATTAGTCAATTGTGAATAATCAAGAGACTGTTTTGAGCATTTTCTTCACAAAATACCTACCTTTTATTTAATACAATTTCTTTACTGATTGATATGACAAAATAACTACCTTATTTGGCATAGATAACTATAACAATGCGTCGGGAGAGAAGACACATTTAACCATTTATCATCTACCAAGGAATTTGAATTAAAATGTAGTAAAATGCCTTTTTGGGAATGCAAGTAAACACTGAGACATCATTTGATTGCACCAACTCTGAAAATTTCATCATCCATCAATTACCTAAAAACGGTGGTGAATAGACTACCTATCATATAAACATTTGATTCCCATAACAAGGCAACCTAAAGTCCTCTTTTCTCTCTAGCTCTGCTAGGTTATTACTTATACTTACCAATAAAGAGTTTGAAGTGGCATTGAAAGTAGCTGTCTGATCCAAACTTACATTAAATGTCAAGGATGAGATTGATTAAACAATTTTAGTGATTTGTATTTAGGGAATATTTTCTTACATTTGAGGGTCATTGGTTTGCTAGTGATTTTTTTATTAGAATGTGTTTCTTATTAAACCTTAGGGTCTCTTCTACTATAAAAAATAGAATATCTAGGGATACGATGTGGAAGGCTATGAATCAGTTGTTTGAGATGGCTCAAATGACCCCCCTCTCTGGGTTCTTCTTATTCTTCTTCTGCTCGATTCAAACTTATGTTCAACATCAAGAAGATGATTGACTAGACATATTTTGCTTTTTTTTTGTGATTAGTACTTGGGGAATATTTGAAGGTGGTTTTTTATTAGAATGTATTTCTTATTTTCTTTCACTTTATTTTCTTGGAAACCATAGAGTCTCTTCTACTATAATGAATAAAATCTTTGGGGCTACAATGTGAATAGCTATTCTCTCCCTATATATATAACAGATCCAATTACAAACGCCCGCTTCTCCAACAATTGCAACTTCACAACAACTCATTGATGTTTCACCCTACATCACTAGCGTGAGTCTTCCAGATATTACTTGTCTTCCCTCATATGATGCAAATTGTCGCTCACTTGCATCCGCTTCACTTTCCATTCCCCACTCATTATTAATTTAGGTAACATAGCTTCTTTCACATATTAGCCAAATAAGACTTTGCTTATGATTCCAAAAATCCACTTAAGAAGATGTTGCCTCAACGACTGTGGCCTTACCTCCCTTACGCAACCCTGTTGCCACTACAATCTCATATACCTGATGCAAACCATAGTTAATGATAACATGTATAACCACCAATATATGCTTACTTCTTGTCTTAGTCTCGTTGCAACATTGTCAACACAGAAATGCCGCCAGTAGCTGTTATGGACGTGGTAAGGGTTGGCTACATTCAGTGTAGTTGCACATGAAAAGTAACTACACTAAAATTCAAACAAAACATCAAAAAACTAACTTTACATGAAAATAATTCATTTTACATCAATTTTTCTCTGGACCACATGGCGTCTGACTCAGCATACTGTCAAGATCTTTCTATGGCATTGCAGCAACCTAATGTCACAACAACGGCTGCAGCTCTTTAGTACTAAACGTCAAAAATACAGGCAGCAGCCACAAAGCAGCGGCATGTGCTCCTGCTCAAGCCCGTCTTCAGGAAAAACATGGCCATAATGTGCAATATATGCCTAAGTCAGTAGAGTTCAAAAGTGGATGTGCAGGAGGAACACAGGGTCCAAAACAGAACGTGTTTGAATATTCATGTTATGAGGGCTCATTGATGAAGTAAGATTCTAGACTTCAATATTTCATACAAATGATAAGAAGCCCTTGAAATGTTTTGAAAAAGCACATGGATGGAGTTAAGACCTGCACAAATAGGAATAAATTCTACAATTAAAATTTTAGTATGCCAGAAAATACCCTGCAAATGCAAGCATGTCCATTTCAAAGCGGAGGTGTATCGACATGAAATGCCCTTGTGATCGGAGTTTATCAACTATATCATGGCTCAATTTCATAATGTGTGGCTTGAATCTTAGTGCGTGATAATTCACTCTGCATCTTAATCTCTGAAGTTCAGGATCATCAATCTCTTCTGCCAGCCGATGTGAAAAAGGAGTCAAGTAAATAGCACCATGATCCTTCATCTTTTTTAAAGCAACTGTAGTATACCAGTTCAGAGGAGCATCCCTTGGTGGTCGAATCTGGGTGTTAAAAAGACACAGGCACAAATTTATATTACAAAACAATTTGAGTTTTTGCACATAAATTTCTTGTTGAGGATGGACTCCTAGAATAGAAATGTAAACAAAGAGCCAAGCAAAGTTAACCTGAAAAGCTTTCAACTTCTTGGCCTTCCCATGAGAGGTGATTTCAGGAAGCTTTGCAATAATGCGAACATCATAGCGTAAAGTATTAATGAAATATTCAACGTCATATACACCTGGAAAACCACTGGGTTCATTTATAATAAGTCCAAATTAGTATTATATCAGAATGTCCAGACAGGCATTACAATAAACAAATTGCAAGAAAAGATTCTTTAGGTGCAGTGAAAATAAGCCTTCCTAATAAGATACATTAATAAAAAAATTCACTTTCAACACAAATATTTGAACTCAGTTATCTACACACAAGAATACAAAATCAGAAACGATAAAGAAATCATTAGTTACCAAAACAAAATGTTGCTCTACAAAAAAATGAATGCCTGTGATTTGCTCATGCTTTGTCAAAAAAAGTTTTGTGCACACAAAGTGTAAAATGGTTAACACACCATACATTAGTTTAAAAGACATGATGTTTGTGTTTCCAAGGTATATTCAAGGAAATCTAGACAACAAAATTGAATATGCAATGTAAGGCAGAACATTTAAAGTGAAGAAAATAATCCAGAAAATGGAAATGAAGTACCTTTCATCATGCCAAAAAGAATTGGTATCCAACTCAGGCAACACGAGCGTAGCATTCATGATACGTGCTGCAAGAACGGCATTGCATATCTAAACAGAAAAGATAAGATAATAAGTTTATTGCTCAAGATATTGAAGGATTAAACTATAGAATGCATGGCAAGACATATTTCCCCTTTATCCAGAAGGTTGTACGCTACTTAAAATATGTTTATTTGGGGGGCTATTTGGTTGGAGAAAAAAGTAATGCAGTGTAAAATAAATGCATTTCTTTTTTTATTTTTTGATGTTTGATTGGACAGAATGTAAAGTGAAGTAAAATCATAATGTATTGAAAACTTCCCGTTGTAGCTTATTTTACGCGTAAACAAAACCCACTCAAATCGAGCAAAAAAATGAATTCGTGGGCGCGACAGGGAGAAGCCTGTGGGAGCATCTTTGTTTCTTCCCATATTTTTCGGCCTTTAGACTATGGTGCTTCGCATGAGGTCAAGTTCTGCACCTGTAGCTTCTTCAGTTCCCTTCGCTGCTAATCGACCTCATTCCTTTGACAACATTCCCTTCTTGTCGGAAAGGAAGGCACGATATCTTCGAAACTTCACTGTTGCTCGATTAGATTAGGAGACATCCAGATTTTACTTTGCATCTTCTCTATTTCGTTGTTGCTATGATTTCCCAAAGGATGAACGAATGGATGGTAATGTTGCTTCAACTCGAACGGATGAAAAAATGGAAGCCCTTGGTGCTAATTGCAAAGGTAATAAATCCTAGTTAGCTGGAGATGATTATTCCGACCATAAGCTGGAAGAAGTTTGGAACTCCTTGCGTGAACAGCCCGCTGATCCGAACATGCAGATTTGCTATATGAACTGAAACATTCCGTGTGGGAATATTGATTTATCTTTGAGCAATTGTGATGGTTTGGACAAAAAAGCTGGGAAGAATGTGAATGTCAATGCTAAGGAAGCAAATAGCTGTATAGAATTCCCCAATTCAGCCATCCAAGACCACATTGCTATAGGTTTTCGCACGCCAAGTGTTTGTGGGACTGCATAGTGGTACCTCTCTAGCTCAGAACTTTCCTGCTGCCCCTCCAGCAGGTGTTATTCGACACAAACTTTTAAAAACTCATAAAATACACTAATTTTACTTTACTATGCATATACCCAACCAAACAGAAAAAATAGTTCCCTTGCATTCACTTTACAGACAACCAAACAACCTATATTTACTTTACAATCAACCAAATAGCCCCTCAATAAAGCAAGCATACAGGTGCAAGACATGTTTTTTAATTCTAAAATTTTTATACTGCATAATTAGTTAGGATACTAATGCTATATGGGGAAGTTTCTAAACTTATTTCTTGAGGAGATACCGTAAGAAAGCCAAAAATAAAGGGTGGCTTTGTGTAATAACTGAAATTCAATATATTGATACCACAAAAAAGTGCTTGTGCTGCTAAAAATAATGCTACTAATTTCAAGATGGGGAAATAATTAATTTACATGCCCTATCTAATGGCTAGAAATTTAAATTGAAAGATAAATTTAAAAAAATATCATACCGCAGTGCGCTGTTGATTTAAACCACCATTACAACGAACTCTCAAGTAGCCATTGCTCTCAGTTGGAGGAGCTAAAACAAGGAAATCCCAATAAAACACAATGATTATTAATTCGATGAAATGGACTGACTAGAAATGTCAAACCAAAATTATATAATTTTTAGAAAAAAAATTGTCTCAAAAGAGTGCAAATTTACATACAAGGCCAATAAGACCGTGGAGCAGATGATGGTCTCCAACCAGCAGCAGGAGCAGTTCGCCAAAGCTTATTAATATCAATATCCTTCAATGAAAACAATAAAAACTGGGAAATACTACAAGTGAAAAAAAAGGTAAACAGAAGCTAACCAAAGTATGCTAAGTTCGTCAACTGCATCATATGAATGTGAGGGGATAAAATTAAATAATGAAAAAATTAATCAATAATGCAGGAATGCTCTGTAGTTTGAACTATTGATAGTGAGAAGATGCAATCTTAAGAGCATATTTGCCATAGCAAATCGTGCACCATGACACTAGGATCCTTTATAGCCATAGCACGTCACATAACGTGCACAATGTCAAGCATGCTCCTTAGAAAGAAAAGCAAATCATAAAAGCTATGGATAATAAATCAATAACCCAATAACATAAGAAAAAAATAGTCAAAACAAAAGCACACACAAAAACGTAATGTCAAAAGTAGAAAAATAAGATTGTTTAGATTTAACAAACATAAGGACTAATGAAAGATTATACATAAGGTTCACCTTGAACAATTAACTGAAAAAATCATTGATCGTTTTTCATTGTGACATGTTGTTCAACCATCAACCATAAGAGAATAGGCATATTTGAAACAAATTCTTTATGAGATTATAATGATTTTTGCATGTGTTGTACCTTTTTTTTTTTCAAGAAAGAAAAAAAATTGTGCTAGTTGGAGGTTTCTTTCAAGAATCAAATTGTCAAAAAGCCTCCACAATTGTTTGAAAGCTATCATACTTCATTAAAGCCAAAGGAGATACATCATGTATCCATCAAAAACACAGAACACTTGAGCTGTTTTTTCCCACAACTTCTTAGTTACCATTTAACTATATATATTCTCTATTCTTCAAAACTTATTCTGGAACTGCACTTGAAAAGATATCCAGGTTCTTCATCATAGGACATTTTAACTTGAAGCATTTGATCTATATCAACCTTTAAAGCACAACATACAACATTCATTTCTTGTTCACAAGTTGCTGCTCTCAATGAACATCATTTGCACTTATTCGACTTGATTTCAGCTATATCAAGTAAGGTAGCAGTTGGGTCTCCAGTGGCATTTGAAGAACGCTCATTGAAGAGGCTCTAGCGGTTGAGATCATTCTATTGCTAGAGTTTTACATGGATGGAAAAGATCTAAGAGCTCCTCAAAGGCATGATCCATTTGAAATACTATATCACAAGTTGGAAGATTTTGATCACTCTAATCAGATCATGACCGTGACACGTTGGTTATTATACTTCTTGATCTCTCTTAAACACTCGCAATCATTCCTTAGAATTAATAGGATGACTCCTCCACTCTATAAGTTTTGATAACAACATTTTTGTTTGACCAAGAATTATGATCTTATATCCTTGACATATATATTAAATTGGATCAAAGAAATTAGCATATTAGATAACACATCCCATTCTATTATGTCCTTAATATATTATGATGGAATTCACCCTTTATTTGGGTCAATAATCAACGTTATAATAGCACACACATCCTAATAAGAGGAGGGCTAAATACATCTTCCCACATCTATAAATAGAAATAAGAACAAGGCAATTCTTTGTACTCATTTTTTGTTCATTTTTTTATAACTTCCAAATAAGGTGATGGATGAAGGAGATGGGTAGCAAGTAGCTGAAGATCACTGACAATAAACTATATAACTAGCTTCTCTAAGATACATATGTCATCGACTCATCTAGCTTCTCTAAGATACATGTGTCATCGGCTCATCACCCATAATAACTTGTAAATCATTATACTACAACTATGGACATCATGTATTTATCTATATTAGTGCATCCATATTGAATCAAATTTCTCTTTCATGCTAAACAAAAACTCTACTACCTCAAGTTTACATTTTATCATACTTTCTTATCACCATCAACAAGACCAACATAATCAACATTGAGGAATAGTTTATCATCAACATATCCACCTTCTTCAATCTCAACATAATTTTTTTTAGTCCTCATCACTATGTACTGTAACATGGACATCAATTGGCTCAATGAACTAGTAATGTTGCTTTTCATTAGGCCCATTGGAGCTTTCTCCCTAGATGAGTTGACGGATTAAATAACAACTAAAAGAATGGTTCCTCAAGCCCATTTTAAAACCATTGCACTGTACTTTTTCAAGGGAACATTGAACTTCATAAGAAATTTCACTCATACCAATAGAAGAATAAAATGGATCAAAACTTTTTTCAAGGGCCTTGTAATGCAAATCCCTTCATTGGAGGTAAGGCAAGGAAAACCTTAGAGCGCCCTATTCACTTACGAATTTAGTGGGGCTTTTAAAAGTTAATCTCATTCAATGAATTCTAAAATAATAAGCTAATTGAACTACATGGCTTACTATGTATAAACTTCCATACCAACAATTTGATATTGATTATATCACATAGTTGACCTTAGGTGCATAGAACTTAAACAAAGAAATTTTATCATCCATAATTATGTGTGGATCAAATGTTTTACACTCCTTAGAGCATCCTTCCCACTAGGAAACTACTATCAGTGACGACATAAACCCAACTGCTTAACTTCTACTTTGGGATTCACATGAATTAGAAGATAAACTTTACAGTCAAATATAATAAATCAGCAGGTTGCAAGCCTTAAATGAAGTAAAGACCATCTTGAGCTTGTAGTCAATGCTACTACATGGTTGTAGAGTGGGAAAACCACATTACAGTGGAAGTAAGAAATTAATTACAATCTTTTCAATACTTAATTTTTCTCTATACAATGGCAAAGTATTTGATACCCAACAGTCCTAACTAGTCATGCACCCCTCATGAAGTCATCACTTGCAGGGCTTGAACTACTCCCAAACTAAAGAGGACAAACTTTTGAAAGGAGCTTCTATTTTTATTTGAATAGACATAAAAAGTTATGCTAAAAAGTTCTATAAGAAAAAGTTCAACTGTGTACAACCTAGCAGTAATGACATTGGATGCATTATTTAGGCAAATTTTTTATGTTGTCCATTGTTTGGGTGATAAATGAAGATTTGCTTCAAATTTTTTTAAATCTTGTTGAGCACAAGTATGGTTTGATGACCCTAAAATGAAGGTCAGGTGAATATGCAAGTTACTCATTGACCGAATGACATGTATTAATGCTAAGATTGGCTACAAATACATCCACCAATAGTGAATGATTCCATCGATGCTCAGCTATCATCATTATTGGTATATGATTTCATAATGAAATGCTGCCACTGAGAATTCAAGATTACTACCTCTTTTTCCATTTAAGGAAGGGTTTGGAGGGATCATTTCCAGGAAACTTTTGCTAGCCAAAAAAAAGTGGATTGATTTTTAATCTATAAGAGAGTATGGCTAAAGTTTGATAACTAGTGGAATGTAATGGATGAAAAAGAGCAAATTTTGGGGTGCTTTCGCCATAATTATTACTCAAAGCACCATCATCCAGGAAACAATAGATATTGATTATTTCATATACTCAAATCTTTTTTAAGGTTGACTAAACCCTAAACCCTAAACCCTAAACCCTAAATATTATAAAAAAAAAAAACTCACTCTTAGCCATCACCCGTTCTATAAAAAGTCATACTAAAAGCATTACTTATCAAAATATTAACTATATAAAACCTTAGTTATACAAAAGTTTAGCCAATGTAACATGAGTTATGGACATGAAGATGTATGCAAATAAGCTACTGTTTGACTTCTATCATCCAATATAAGAACTAAGATTAACAAGCTAATGAGCACTTTAAGTACATTTAAAGATATTTAAAAAATTAAGATGTTCAATAATTATAGTATTTTTATTTGTCAAGGGTATTTTAGAAGTTCTATAATTTGAGAGCCTACTATAAAATGATCTTCTCAAAACCAATAATAATCCGACCATGTTTATTAAATGAAATAACTTTCATGACTAGTAACATGGATGTTGAGAATCTATCCCTCTATGCTTTAAAGTTTCAACATCAATAGCTTGAGAAATCATTGGGTTTCTTCTTTCTTAGTTTTCTGCTCCACTCTTCTCAAAATTTCTTTGTTACATCTATTTTTATATTGTTCACACTATATCACAAAGATTGCAATTCCAAAGATGTGCGCATGATGAAAAATGCATCTTTCCTATGGTGGGATTAACTTGCCCATTTTCTTTTTAAATATCCAAAATTTTAAGAGAAAAAATTGATTGACTTTTATAGTCAAGCGGTTGTAGATCAAGCATAAAATTTAAAATGGGTGGTTGAAATAGCATGACAAAACTTCATAATGTTTGTACATAATAAGTCTTTTGAACCAAAATAAATTTTATTTCACATGAATTTTTATTTTGATTAAGACCAACACTTTTTGTTTTGGAAAAATAATTTAGAAGTAGGATATTGTTTATTCCATAAGCAAAGACCATCCTTTTTATGCTTGATGCCTATCAAAACAATCTCCTGAAATCCATTATCCCCTTCTCTTTGAGGAAAAAGGTGCACAATAAATGTTGACTAAAGCACCCGAGAGAAGGCAAGTTTGATCCCACAAGAACCGATAATTTAAAAATATGAGGCTTTTTAATCGATCAGATAGCAATGAACTATGGTTTCCACAAACTCATGTTACTCATGCATCCCAATCATACTTAGATAATGCTCAATTGCAACAATTCCCCAGTGTAGGATATACATATCCAACTATCCAAGTGGCTAATGAATCGTAGCTCATGTGGAATTGCCCTCTGAGTTATAAAGAGATTGCAAGAGTAAAATAACTAGAAGTACCTAACCAAGTTGGCCTTCTAGCATGTTAGCAGCACAACACATCAGTTGTTTCTAGCCGGTTCTAAGAAAGCTAACTATTGTTCTGGAATCAAAGAAGCCCAATGAAAAAGAAACATGAAAGGATAATCTTGATTTTAGCAATAATTAAAATTTCTCTACCAACCATATTGCCATTATATAATTCAAGAACCAAACTAGTATAATAATTCAAAGGGAAAAATGGGTAAAAAATCAAGCAGCCAAAACCAAACCTGGATCCGACTGGAAGGACTTGAATGCCAGATCCTCGAGAAAAGCAGCCAGATGGTGCAGATTAACAGAACGAACATCACCACAGACAACCGACCCGCCATCCCTCTCAGCCCACCACCGAGTTGCTTCGGCTGCCTTGCTCCTCTCCTCCCCCAGCCGCTTCAAATAACACATTGTTGATTAACAAATCCTTTAGAATTCTAGAGTGGCACAGGAGAAAGAGGACGAAATTATAAAGATTCGGGATTGCTAGTACCTCTTCATGGCATCAAAATTTACCAATCTCACAAAATGTTGGCGAAAGGAAATTACAACCCTAGAAATCTCCAAGTAGGATTCTCGTTTGTGCTCTTCTCAGGTCCCTGACCTCAGCCCTCAGCCCTCAGCCCTCAGCCCTCAGCCTGCCAGTAGGTTGGACCAGATCCAAAACTGACAACGATGTAACGGGAAGACAACGATCCAGGGTAAAAAACATGAACCGCGGGGTGGCGGGGATAAGTTTAGACGCGTACGGCGAGTAAACTTTTTCTCATGAATGAAGAGGATGAGTCGGCGCTCGGCGCTGTAGACACACCGTCGAAGGAGGCGGAGAACCTATTTCAAGGCGCAACTTCAAAGGAAGCCGAAGCAGCAACGAAGAAATGGCGACGAGGAAAACCAGACATAAAGGAACTTATAACCATACATAGAATACTGCCTCTCTTTCCAAACTTCTTTTTCGCTGCTTATCAGCTTTTCTCTTATTTTGTCGCTTTTTTTTTTTTCACCAATCGAGTAATAAAAAAAAAAAAAGTTAGCCGATGATTGAAATTTAAATTTGAGGTAGATGTTAAATAATTTTTAGTATTTATTTTAATATTTTATTAAATAATAATTAAATATGATATTAAAATATAATAAGTATAATTTAATTATAATTATAAAAATATAAATTATAATTAATAATATTCAATAATATAAATCAAATATAAATAAATTTTAATAATTAATCTTTATCAATTATAAGTATTAAAAAATAATTTGATATTATTAAAATCTTATTTGAAGTCAGTAGTTCATTAAATTTTGATTGAATTTAACCTCTTCATCATGTTAAATAATTTTCAGAATTTAACAATCTCATAATTTAATAAATTAAAATTTACACGATTTTTTAAATCCTTCTTGCAACCAAACATTTACCTTATAGTTTCACTTGGGACAGCTTTCTTACTGTTTTGTTTTTCAGATCACAATCATAATTTTTATTTGACGGTTATTTTTCTGATGCTTAAAAAAAAAATTGTACTAAAAAGTTGCTTTCTACAACATCTTAAAAAAGTTATTTTCTCTACATAAGCTAGGGGTGTCAATTTCGGGTCACGGGTCTGGTTCGGGTCGAACCCGAAACTGACCCGACACTATTCGGGTTCGGGCCAACCCGACCCGTTTCTGCGAACGAGTCAATTTTCCGGACCCGAACCCGACTTGCTTCGAGTTCAGGTCAACCCGACTCGACCCACTTCGGTGCAAGCAAGGGGCTGGTGATTCAGTGCAGGCGTGCAGCCGGTGCAGGCAATACCACACGCGATGGTGCAGAGCGGCCGCCGGCGGGGGACGGCAGCGGGAGACGCGCGTCGCACTGCTCAATGTCTCAAAGCTCGGCACAATGCGATAATGAGATTTGAGTCGGATTTGACGCGGTCTCGTGGGCAGCTAGGGCAGCTGGGGCAGGGGGCCGCCGGGGCAGGCAACGCAGGGCAGCGGCAGCTGGGGCAGGCATCACGGGGCAGCCGAGGCAGATGAGTTTTTCGGGTCATTCTCGAGTCATTCCCAGGTTTCCGGGTCAACCCGAACCCGACCCGATTTTGCAAACAGGTCGGTTTTTCGGACCCGAATCCTACCCGCTTCAGATTCGGGTCAACCTAAACCCGAAATTTTTGGGTCGAGTTCGGGTCAGATTTTCGGGTTGAGTCCAATATTGATAGCTCTATCAGAAGTTTTACAAAATAGTAAAAAAGTTATCCCAAATGAAATCAATATTAAATTTATAACTTTGACATCATCCTCATTAAAAAAATGTGTTGAGTGGGTGGCAATTTGCTTATTTGATTTTTTTAAATTAAGTTTTTATTTTGAATAATTTTTTTATTGCTTCTTAAAACGTAATTTTAATATAAAATTTATAATTTTTGTACTTAAACTCTATTTTAACGAGCAATAAAAACAAAGCCTAAATGTATCTTTTGATCTTAGAATAAATTATGATATTATCATGGGTTATGATGCATGGTAGGAGAATCGACGATTTAATATCGTCAGCTATGTACGTTAGATCCATAAGCTAATATTGAACCAAATCTTTGTAGATAGATAGTCAAATTTGAAATAATTAACAATTCAATCCTAATTGATTATTTATTTCGTGGTCTCAATTAGAACTAACAGATATTTCTATTTTTTACTAGAACTTTGTTTTCAAAGTTTAATGTACAAAAGAATGGAGTTAATGTAGAAAAAATAACAACTTCTTATCGAATAGTATGCTTCCATGATATAAAATTTCATTATTATTGTGTCCTGGAATATTCACAGCGGTAGAGAAATATAAAATTTAATGTCTTAAATTTGTACGAACATCCAGCACGCATACAGATAAAAGAGAGAGTGCAGTATTAATAAAAGACACCAAAATTTTTACGTGGAAAACTCTGAAAAGGGGAAAAACCACGGGGCCTAGCCCAATTTGACTGAATCCATTATTATTTACAGTCGATTACAAATGAGGCCCTTCCTTGGGGGAAGGCCTTGACTTGATGTAACAAATATATATACAACATATAGAGTGTGTTACATGGTGGAAAAAGGAAGAATCACTATTGACGTGTTCTTTTGGTTGGAAGGACCATAGTCGGCGTGCGACAGAGGTCATAAAGATCGTTGTCTAACAAAAGAGATCAGAAGGACAGTTATCTGGCTACAAAGGTCAGAATGACCGTAGTTAGCGAGCAACAAAGGTCATAAAAGACCGTTGTCTGGCGATAGAGGTTGGAAGGACCGTAGTTGATGGATGATGGAGGTCGGAAGGATCGTTGTCTGCCAACAGAGGTCAAAAGGATCATAGTCAGCGGACAATAGATGTCATAAAGATCGTTGTCTGGCAATGGAGGTCTTAAAGATCGTAGTCAGTGGGCGAAAGAGGTACGAAGGATCGTTGTCTGGCGATAGAGGTCAGAAGGATTGTAGTCGCTAGGTGACAAAGGTCAGAAGGACAGAGGTTATAAGGACCATAGTAGGAAGATAATGGAAATCCGACATCAATTGGTGGCCATCCAAAAGTCTGGAGTTAATTGGTGGCCGGGCAGAAGTCCGGTGATGGGCGGAAGTCCAGCATCGGGTAGAAATTGGGCAATAGACGAAAGTCCGACGTCGAGTAGAAATCTGGTATTGGTGGAAGTTTGGCGTCGGGTAGAAGTCTAACGAAAGTCCGATGACAATCAGAAGTCTGACGATGGGTGGAAATCTGATGACGGGTAGAAATTTGGTGACGGGCGGAAGTGCGAAGTGAGGTAGAAGTTCGTTGAAATTCCGGTGACAGGAAGAAGTCTGGCGACAGGCGGAATTTCAGCATAAGATAGAAGTCAGACGAAAGTCGGTGGCCGGGTAGAACTCCAACGTCGGTTGGAGGTCTGATAGAACTCCGGCATTGGTCTGCTGTCGAGCAGAACTCTGGCGTCATTCGACATTTAGGCAGGACTCCGGCGTTGGTAGCCTGCCGGGTGGAAGTTCGGCGGTAGTCGAGGAAGAGTCTGGTGACAAGAGAGCTCTCTTTTTTTTTTTCTTCTTTCTCTTCTTGCTTGGGCCTCCTCCTTTCTCCCCCTCTATGAGAAATGAGATGTTTATTTATAATTATTTTAGAGTGGCATGACCAGTAAATAAGAGGAAGATCATGGGTAAATTCATAGTGGTTTGAATGAACGATCGATATATAATCCCTTGATTAAGGATCATTTATTGGGCATGTAAATGACTTAATGATATCTGAATTCAACGATCTTGGCCTTGTTGGATATATTTATCTCGTTGAGCCGCTCGATTCGACTATAAGCATGCCACGTTTGGAAACCATTTGATAATCCAAATTATGGTTTGAACCTTCCAAATGCGCTACGGGTCTTTGATTTGGTCCCATTTGGGCTTGAATTAAGTCGAATTTGGTGTCGTTGGGTTTGTATTTTTGAGATGTTTGGTTCGACTGTAAGTTTACTGTAATCGGAGTTCAGATGGCTTCCGATTTAGTTTTTGAAGTTTCCATCTTAAATTTGCTTCAAGATTCGTGCCCGATCAAGATAATTTTTTGATGATATATCAATTATGAAGTGCATATCAAATGGATATGATTGTTGCGCACAAGATATTTATTAGGATAGAAAGAGAGCTTATCATTTTAGTATTTTATAGGTCATCAAAAATCAACTTAAAAATCACAAATCTCGATGCATATTTGAATTTGAAAATTTTAAAATCAAATTCAGGATCATCCAAAGTTTGATTTCAACAAATTTAGAATCAACTTGAACATCAAGATGAGATAAACCCAATGACATCAAAAGAGATTCAATTCGAGTCCAAATGAGCCCAGATTAAGCATTTCTTAGACACTTTGAGACATTAATTCAAATGATCTTAAGATATTTTGTAGTTATAATCAAATCAAGCATTTGACGAGATAAATCTAACAAGTCAAAGATTGTGTAATTCAAATATCATTAAGGCATTTAAATAGTAAAATAATGATATATAATTAAAGGAATCAATATGGGTCGTCCGATTGAGTGTTCCATATTTAGGCAATATTTATGGAGTACGTAACTCTTAAAAAAATATAAATAGACGATCACTCTCTATACAAAGAGAACTACCATTATCCAACTATCACCATTGGACCAATACTAAACGATTACTATCTTCGAACCACCATTGTCCATTCATCATCATCATATTATTGTTGTTGACCATCATCATTGAACTACAACTGCTCAACCACTATCATCTGACCCATAGTCATCTGACTATCACCGTCGAACCTCCACCCTTTAACTGCTACTTATAGTTACACGATGACCACCATTCAAATAAGATCCCCAGATTATCATCCCTAGAATATGGTCATTCGACTATTTTCACTTGATTATGTTTGCCCAACCGTTGTGGCCTAACTACAGTCCTACGACCATCATTGATCAAATGCAATTTTACCATTACAAGTCATATATTTTAATTGATGTGCTTCCCTATAACTAGAAAAGGCTTTTAGATATTAATTAAACATAAATTGTGATTTCTATGGTAGAAGTTAGAGGAACCTTATGGTATCATAATTATACTATCAAGAAAGGATCAAAGGTCTACTTATTGGCAACAACCGTATATTCCTTAGTGTAGATGATGAACATCGATGTTAATATTGAGTTTTAATGTAAACTTAGTTGGTAATGCTAACATTGGGGCTATTGATGATGTCGAGGGTCATTCTTTACTGGTGAAAGTGAGTGTCAGCATTGGTGCCAATAATGAGAATTAACCTTTTTGCTGACAATAAACATTGAGATTGTGGAATATGACTAGCATCCACCTTAGTGATAATGATGAGTGTCAACATATGTATCAATCTTATTGGTGACATCATGTATCAATATTATTATTGATGTTAAGCGTCGTGATGAAGTAAGCACTATACATTATCGTTAAGGCTAAGCGGTTCTCCTCTTTATTTATATCTTAATATAAAGATAATATAAATAAAGAAGATAAATTATTATATTCATACATAAATATAAATAAAATTTTGATGAATATTCTACCAAGTATTTATGAAGAAGAGAAACACTAAGTCATGCCTTTTATTTTGCAAATAAATAACATTCATTACAAAACTCTACTTTCAGTTAAAAACTTTTACATATTATAGTGACAAATAGGTTGTTTGGTTTGAAGTAAAAGGGGTGTAAAGTATTACAAATACAAGTATTTTGAGAATATTGATATTTGATTAGAAGTAAAAGAGGTATAAAGTATTACAAATATAAGGGTGTTGAGAATATCGGTGCTTGGTTTGAAGTAAATCGAGTGTAGTGTAAAGTTTTGATGTATTTATAATTCACACTCGAGTTCATTTTTTTATGTATTTGGAATTTCTTCGATTTGGACGATTTCCAAATATACTAGAACTCCGTTGCCTATTGCCGCCCCCAGTTGTCGTCTATCATCACCGCCGGCCACCACCATCATTTGCTGCTGCTGCCGCTCGCCACCAGCACCAGCTGCTATTGCCGCCCACTATTACCACTGATGGCCACGACCACACAAACACCGACACCGCAGTTGGAGGCCACCATTGCCCGGCATCACAATTGACCATCTTGTCTTTGGACTTTACAATGCATTCATTTTAATTAAACTTAAAAAAAAAAGTAATTCCTCGCATTTATTTCACACTCATCCAAAAAACTTAAAGTATTTCAAAAACACTGCATCAATTTTACACTGCATTCTTTTTACACTACATTCCTTTTTCAACCAATTAAATAGTCAAAAATAGTTCCTTTCAGCAAGTTTAGCCGCTAGCTAAATTTGATGAATCAATCATATTAATTTTGTTATGATCAATAAAAAGGTTGTTACCGAGGTTGCGACTAAGATGTAGAGCCCTTCTGAACTCAACCACGTCAATAGTTTGTTCTTTCTTATTACTTCTTAGGGATTCACTAACTGTTTTCATATCACCGTCTCTGTATTGCCATGCGTACACTAACAAGGATGTTTTACCATCGCCTTGCATTCTCACTGTCGTGAAATACTAAGTTTTATGCATTTTAAATCTGTAAAAGAAAATTTTAATTTCTTTGATTAAGGCTTTGTTTGGACGGCTTTCTTTCTGCTTCTTAAAGCAGTTTTTTAGTACAAAATTAAAATTTTTTGTACTAAAAAGCTGCTTTAAGAAGCAGAAAAAAACTGCCCCAAACGAAACCTAAACCTGCAGATTATTTACCGTTGGAACTTGCATTGGATACACATGAGTTGAAAGTTCATTTAGAATCCTTAATATTTGGTTTTATCTATATCTCAGTTCTAACTTTAATTTTCCATGGATGGTACATTTGGTAGTTCAATTATAAAATTGTTGGAATTAATGGACCCGTTCAAAGTTTTGAAGAGGAGAAAACTCTTCTCTCTTGTTGTTTTTTACTAATCTTGATTTTGTTTAATTCATTCTTGTGTATTGGTTAATCAAAAGAAATTTTTATTTTAGGATTTGTTTGGAACGGTTGTAAATTTTTATAAAGCCGGTGGTAAACACTACAAGAAAATTGTCAATTTTCGATAGAAAACTTTCCACCCGTAAAACACACGTAGGAAAATATATTCCGTTGGGAATAAATTTGTTGGAAATGTTTCTGACGGATTAGCGATGAAATTATAAAAATTAATGGATAAATCAAAACCTGTCGCAAACAATTCAACCAGTAGCTTCCGCCGGAAGTTTCAAGCGGATTTTTCTATCAAAAATCCATAAAAAACTTACATCCAAAATCCATCTATTTTCCTCCAGAAACTCCATCGTTATCCATGTGTCAAAGATTTCCGACGTAGCAACTTATAAAAAAAATTCCAACCCCTTCCTAAATGCAATAGAAATAATTTATAATTCACAACAGATTATGCAAATTAATATATTATAACAAACTCTTATAATTCTGAAATAATATTTTAAGCTAATAATAATAATAATAATAATAATAATAATAATAATAATAAAATTGTTCAAAACATAAATCTTATGAACAGTCAAATTACAATTGTATTAATATCATTATCAAATTAAACATAAAGTTCACAACATTTTAAAATAAATCTAAAACATCTAATCATATTTAGTGTTTTAACTCTCCACAGGCTTAGGCATATGCTGCTGAACTTTCATCTTTCGATTTTCTTTTCTGTATAACCACAATTATGCTTGCATCTGAGATTGTTGTGACAATATATTGGCTTATATTTATCTAATCTGCTCTATCTCTTGGGTGAGAAAGCCACTCATCGACTTACAATCTCCACAATTCCGCTATCATCATATGATGCTAAGCTAGATTGGTTTGTCTCATATGTGTATGCCTAAGAGCTTAATCCATAAACTCGCCCCTTTTTGCCTCCCTTCCACTGCCTATGATCACGTGTGATAGTCAGAGTAGTGTGTTGATCCTAAAGATGATCCCTCACTAATAGAAGGTTATCTCTCTCAAATTAGTATAAAATCATCCTGCTAAAAATGAAGTACATGAAAATCCATTTAGATTTAAATTTTATACATGAACATTATATATATATAAGACTCACACGAGCTTTCTTTATTTTTTTTATTAACCCACTGGTAATCTTTTTAGCGTTGATGTGTGCGAGTATGCAGCTCTAATGGTGATTGATCTCTACCAAGTATCATTTTTTATAAGAAAGCCTTGTTAAGACAATGAATATATATGTGTAAAAGAGAAATTATTTACTAGTCATCGTTTATGCTTGGTGTGAGACACATAATCATAAGTATCAAAGGAGCTCCCTAAACCCCCACTGTCGGATGCTCTATTTTGCTTATTCTGCTCTCTCTTTTTAGTGAATTCAAGGCTTTATCACTAATTGCTTAGTTCAATACAAATCTATGAGAATTAAGTTATCCTCGAGCTTGGTTTCCTTAAGCAGGCAGATGAACTCATTGAAGTACTCTTGAATGAGCAGTATAACCATCCTAAATTGGTTGTTGAGCAACATGTAGCAATTCATAGAATTTTTTTTCTTTTATTTTAGGTAACCATATATATATGTCCCCTTAAATTTGGACATACTGCATCAAAAACATGTTCTTTATATGTTCTATTATTTTGATTTTTTTATATTATTCTTGAAGTTGTGGAGGGACCACACTGAGTGTCTGAATGTATTCATACTCTCCACATAATGTCCAAAATTAATACTATGGGATACATTCTCTACCATATAAATCAAGTTTAACTTTATTGGGCTTAAGGTAAGCTTGATTTTTATGCTTTGAGCATGAACACCTAAAAACATTCCATCAGATATAAATGAATGCAGTTGATATGCACTCTCCTAATAAATTCATCTGTTAGTGATTTTCATCCTGGTAACAATCTATTATATACCCAACACCTCTCAACTCAGATATCCATATGTAGCTCGAGTTAACAATCCTACAAAAATAATTAAGAGACTAATCCTCTTTCTCTAACATTAGTTCATTACATTATGTGTGCTATTTATTATGCATTAAAAATGTATTTCACTAATTTCATTGAACAATCCTAAAAATAAAAATTAAAGGCTTGATGTTGTTGTTGTTAAGAAATGAAGGAAAATAAGGTATAAACCACCTGGAACAGCAATGAGTCACGAAGAGGCCGAGAGTTAATTTTGGGATAAAAAAATGTAAAATGCGAGGGAGTGATGGGATTGGGATGCAATAGGGCTCTTAAAGGCAAGAATTTTGACAAATTTTTCCACCTTAATTTCAATAAAATTTTTGACATAATATGTTGTCAGAAAATCCGCTAAGGTAACTAATTTCCGAGAGAAATTCCGAATTTTTCCACTGGTATTTCCTCTGGTAATTGATGGGTTTCCTGTAGTGAAATATGTTATGGATAAAGAAACTTTTTTTAAAGCTCTTATAAAAAAGTTTTGGAATTAATAAAAAAGTTTTGGAATTAATTTGCCATAGATGGTATATTTGGTAGTTCAATATGAAAAGTGTTGGAATTAATGGGCCCCTTCAAAGTTTTGAAGAGGAGAAAGCTCTCTTCTCTTGTTGATTTTTGCTAATCTTGATATTGTTTAATTCATTCTTGTGTATTGGTTAATCAAAAGTAGTTTTTTTAGGGTTTGTTTCAAACGACTGCAATTTTTAATGAAGATTGTTGTAAAGGCTTTGTGGAGAAAATAACTTTTTTTTTGAAGTTGTTATAGAAAGAAGCTTCCTAGCACAAAGATTTCTTAAAAATAATGAAAAGGAAGTGACCAAATAGAAAATATGGTTGCGGTTTGAAAGTAAAATAAATAGGAAAATTGTCTTGAAGGAAGCCTTACTATTTTGGAATTTTCAATAACATTTGTGCAAATGTAGTGTATAATATGTTTTGATCTTAATCTAAAATATGAAAGAGGGGGTGGCTTAGTTTTGAAAGCCTACTCATATTTAGATTTCAATCACACCCAAAAGGCGAAAGATTCCATATTATTGCTCTTATGATGGTTGATATCATCATTGATTGCATCATCTCCTAATATTGGAGATGATAAATAGCAATTTATTTCTTTGTTTGAATGAAAAATAATAGATATAATTATTTTTCTTTTTGAATAATGTTAAATTATTTCTATAAATGAATGAGAGTGATGATGAATGAATTATTTTCAAGTTTATATTTTGATGAAAAAAAACACACTTTAAATTATGGTGATCATAATTAATTTAACATATTTCAATTTGGAAAAGTTTTCAAAATTGAATAATTTTCATTTTTTATATGAAATTCGCCCTAACTATTTAACTATTCCTCTCATGCATAAATATTGGATGAAGCAACAAAAATATAGGTAGTAAATATTCTTAACAACCCAAGGGGTAGAATTCATATTTGGAATAAAACCAAGTAGCTATAGGGCATGTGGTTTGTGAAGGAATGTGGAGGAGGAAGACAAAATATTGCAAAATATGTTGAATGTGTAATCATATTAAAAAAAAAAAAGAGATGTTTATGAATTTTCATAGAAGAATTAACAACAAATTTGAACATGAATGTTTCTATTAATTAAAACATCTATAGTTTTAAGATCTCAAATTAAGCTAATCATGAAAAAAATATAAAATCTAAAGATGAATTTACTTCGGAGGATCTAAGAGATACTTTCAGAGTTGGAGACTGGGATTTAATAATCATCCTCAAGTGAGGTTCCCTACAGCCAAATCATAAGAGG
Source organism: Dendrobium nobile (assembly GCA_022539455.1). Taxonomy (NCBI): domain Eukaryota; kingdom Viridiplantae; phylum Streptophyta; class Magnoliopsida; order Asparagales; family Orchidaceae; genus Dendrobium; species Dendrobium nobile. The sequence goes on from CM039731.1 coordinate 35,278,177, forward strand.
CTGTTATCGTATTACGTAGTTGTAGGCATAGAAGAAATATTTTCATGTATACGAGCAAAAAAGGAGGGAGAAAAATGCCGGTCATTATTTTGAATGATGGTGGATATATAGTAAAACATTAGTAGACATCAAAGGGGTAATAAAAGGAAAGGATGAAAATCTCATATAAAAATTTGTCCTTACACTATGAATCCCAAGACAAGAAGTCATTATTACAACAAAAAATACCAAAAGAGATTTTTCTTATGATTTTATCAGCAACCAATTTAAGCCCTTCCAGTACACTGACATTTTATTAATACCACATTTGTACAGAAACATATATTTATAATTCCACCATCTAACGAAGAGAGAGTTATACTTCCCATGAAATAAATCGGATAAGAAATTCCTTATCGAAATTCTATAAAATAATTACTCTTCTCTGGTGATCTTGCTCTATGTGTAAGTTAATTTTGGATATATGGTAGTTCTGTTCCATGTATTAAACTACCCTATAGAAAGAAATAAAACAAGCAGGCTAGCAATGAAAAGGAAGCTACAAGCGGCAGTAGAACCACTCGTCCACCCCGCTCTTCACGCCGCTCATTTTCATGCCAACGGTTCTGTTCCCATCCCGGCATCCATGTCCGGCGAAACAGCCACTCCCACAAACCAGACAGATTCACCATCTCCGGCCGCAGCTGCCCACTATCTCCTCCTCCTCCATCGCCGTTTCTCCTCCGCTCGCCATCCGCAACCTTGTCGATAGGTAGCTCAAATCTGCACACAGGACACGAGTTATGCAATCGCAGCCACGGCACGATGCAGTCTGAGTGGTACACGTGCTGGCACGGCATCTCCCTCGCCTCTTCCCCCACGGTGAAATCTTCCTTGCACACCGGGCACTGTGAACCGTCTTTGAGATGCGATGCGGCGATGGCCACCGTCGGCAACGCGTGGATTGACGATGCTGATGCCGGCGGCGGCCCGGGGCGGTCGTTCTGCGTTATGTTCTCGATGAAGTCGTTGAGGTTAGGGCCCGTGTAATAGTCCTGGGGATGGAATGTGTGGGGAAGAGGCGGGGGCGGGGGCGCGGGCGGTGGCGGCGGCGGGAGGAGCGAGGGGATATGGTATTCGTGGACGAAGTGGAGGGAGCAGCGGGGGCAGAGGACAGCGGCGGTGGCGGTGGCGGAGGGTGGGAGAAAGATGGGGATGAGATGGCGGCAGTGATGGCACCAAAATAAGCGGAAGGAACGGGGGAGGTTTGGTTGGGGAAGGGGAGGGCGGCGCAGAGGCATTGGCTTGGATGGATTGAAGGGAGAGAAAGCTTAGTGTAGAACTTGAAGAAGTAGGGCGCAGGAGAGGGGTTGTTTAATTGGAGTGTGTTGGCGGTTAGAGAGGGAAGGAAATGTGTGGGTGGAAAGGATATCTTGGTGGAAAGTGCAAAGCGATGCTAGGTTATAATTGGGCCAGTCCAAATTATTCTATGCGGTTATCGAAAATATCATTCGAAGACGAATAAAATGTATTATGTCAATTTTTTTGCTATGTATCAGTATTGTCTATCGCTATATACCGGATGATGTGGCACATCCTGATTCAACTTCGAACGGTCCGATGACCGCATAAAATAGTTTCTCACATTGAACAAAGATGATTGCGTGCTAATATTTTGAACATTAAACTTCAAGTGAGGATCACATTAAGCTCTTTATTTGTGAGTGATATCACCAATTGTAGTTTGGTCCTAAATACAATCACAAATATGCGGGAATTTTAGGGTGATAAGGCCTTCTCCAGTCGAACATCAAACATGTATTTGGCGTAATTCGGTCGCTCCAGTCGAATGCTAAACTTTTCACTATTTGCTTGCATGTGAACAGTGCGACGCGTTCACCCGCTATATATTTTTTTAATATAAATATATTATTAAAATATACAAAATAAAGTTCGAGAAATAATATACTATGAATATATATTTTTGGTGTTAGAAAATGGAGTTCAATTGGAGAGAAATTTCTGCATTTGATGTATTACTGTATTTTAAAGTAAAAATTGGCCTTTTCCATTGGAGATGCCCTAAGAAGAAAACTTTAAGTGGGGCTCAGTACCTTTTCATCCATTAACTCTTTAATGAATTCATTTACAATTCAAACTACTACACTGTTTCCCAACAAAATTATCTAATTGAAGATTGCTTCATCCAACCTAACCTCTTACATAATCTTAATTGTTTTTGGTACATAATAATGTGGCTCAACCTAATCAGATGTACCAATTTTTCGGACTGTTGCTAGGGGGATAATAATTGGGGTGCTCAACAATCATCTAACTACCCCTCTCTACAATCTATCATAAATCTGAGCTAATCAAATTTTATGTAATTACTTGTGAATGCTCATCATGACGTGCTTAATTTTAGACTCTCTTTATATGCAAGAAATCATTAGAAAATTCTATTAATGTATATTTATTCATTAACAAATATAAAAAATAAAAAAATATTTAGTGTCGCTTTGTCAATTGTGAAGGATGATTTATAATCACTTAGAATAATTTAAAGCATGATAATCTCTGAAAAAGTTAAAAAAAAAAGAGATAAAATTTGTCATTAAATAGTAGGGAGAATAGTTTCACAAATAACACAAATTTTTTATCTATCTACGCAACTTACATGTAAATTTTTATGTTTAGTTATATAATACTCAAATTTCTAAATTATATAAAAAATAATACTAATTTAAAATTATGTAAATAAAAATATATTGTTTCATGCATATCATTTACTGTGATTTAGACACAAAATTAGTGTATAAATAAATACCAAAAAGTGCAATTACATGCACAATACTAAAACTTTTGCTATTTACAAAATTACCTTCATCTTACCTCCATTTTAACAATTGGCTCTAAAATATAAGTTCACAATAAAACTTTAAACCCTATTTTTCATTTTTGTTAAATTCCATACTCCACGCCTCCTCGCCTGCTTTGTTAGGGCTTCTCCCTAGCTGCCCTTCTCCCTTGCTGGAGCTCATCTCTTCTCTTAGGGATGTTTCTACTTCCTTTTCTTTTTGCTTTTTTGCCCTCCCGTGGATGTGCTCTCTCCTTGCTTGATTTCTTCTCCTTGGACTTCCTCGGGTGGCAGTTAATCGGGTTCGTTTGAGTGATCCTAGTTTTCTTTGTGGTAAAAATGGTTCTAGTTTGTCTATTGAAGCCTTGGTGGCCGGTGCCTCTCCGGTGGCATTCCCATCTTTTAAACCTTCGAGCCATCATGGTATGACATCACTGTAGATTTACGAGGAGGAAATTTGGCTCTCACTACACATTTTGAATTTTTGTTGGTTTGCAAATTTCTAAATAATAGGCCGTCTTTTGAATCGATTAGGATTTTTTTAAAAAAAAATTTTAAGCTTGCTGGTGAATTTTTTGTGATTCTCTTGGATGCGAAGTATGTTCTGATCAAATTGGCGAATGATTTGTATTACTGTAGGGTTTTTACTCATCCTTCTTATTTTGTCAATAATTGCTTTATAAATTTGGTTAGGTGGTCTCCTTACTTTGACATAACGATTGAATCTCCCATTATACCTATTTAGGTATCATTCCTTAATTTACATCCCCACCTCTTTTCTCCTTGCATTTTACACGGCTTGGGTTCGTTATTTGGTCGCCCTTTGCACACTGACAATGCAACTTCTATTGGCTCTCTCCCTTCGGTTGCACGGGTTTTAGTTGAGCTAGATATCAATAATCGTTATTCTTCCAATTTTGTTTGGATCGTTCTGGATAGCTTGGGTATATTCAATCTATTGTGATGGAGGATTTTCCTTCTTTTTGTGATTATTATAAAGCTTTGGGTCATGATAAAAAGGATTGTTGTATCCTAAATCCCCAATTAGGTATGCCAAAACCAGTTCCTACTACTATTAATGATGTCTTTGCAAGGAAACCTTACATGTTGCCATTCTATCATTGTTTCTCTTGACCCCGTTTCTGGTAACATTTGGGATATTGGGTCTGATAAGACTGACGCTTTGAGGATTTTGTGGGTCCTGTTGACAAGTCTAATGCAACTTCTATAGCTATTGGGAAAAAAATGTTAATAATATTGACATTATGGCTGCTAATAATATGTTGACTAATATTGGTAATGTGGTTGATTTACAAATGCTAATGATTATGTAGTTGATGAGGGCACTACCGATACTAGGGAAGTTTTGCATCATGCTTTTACTTCTAATTGTTTAACTAATTATCCAGATTCCTCTCCTATTCTAAGTTCCAATGTGGTCGCTAGTGGTGATGTTCCATTGTCTAAATATGGGTCTCACCATATTGCCCCTTTTGTTGATGCTACTGATGGCATAGATGTTGCCAATTATACGCTTTTTAATGTGGATTCTATTGTGAATCCGCCCTGATCACTCTGATTGGTTAATCCCCTACAATCCGTCAATTTTTAAAGATTTTGAAGAAGTGAATGAGGATGTTAGTAATGTCTCTCATGAGGATTAATATATGAATGTGGTGCAAGTTGGCAATGATAATTTTGCTAAAGTTATTGGCAAGAAAAATAAGGAAACAAAAATTAAAGTGTGGTGCAAGATATCAAGCTTGATGAATGTAGACTTAAGAGATATAAAACTCATTCTAAATTCTATTGCTAATGATGTTTGTTTTTTGTGATTGCTTTGCTCTTGTACGCGGGGTATTGGTTGTGGCTTGGGTGGTTTGCTGTTGGTTGTTTCTTTGGTTGGATGTACTTTTTACTAGTTGGTATTTGATTGGTTTGGTGTGATTGGTGGGCTGTTGTTTTGGATCCTTGCCTTCATTGGTGGTGTTTTCTTCTTCATTTCCTGATTGTTTCTCTAGCTGTTTGCAGGGAGCTTGCTGTTGGTGGCTCTCTCTAGCCCACGGGCTTTTGCTTTTGGTTTGTTATTTTCCTGGATTCACATGGTGTTGTCCTTGCCTTTATTCTGTTGTCCCTCTCTTGGGTTGCTTTCTTAGTGGATTAGGCTGCTTTTATTGCATCTTTTTCTTTTTGCTTGTTTCTTATAATATATTGAATTAATGGCTTATAAGTTTTATTTTAAATGTTATATTTTTAGAGGGCTATTGATTTTTTAAGGACTTGTAATACTTTTTATATTAAAGCATAGACCCCTATGTGGGGGTTTTCCAAAAAAAAGATTTGATCATGGTACATACATGCAAAAATATAAGTTTAATAGTTCGAAAAACTAACATAGGTGGTAGTTTTAAGTGTTAAAATTCATATAGTTCGAAAAACTAACATAGGAGAAAGCCACTTATCGACTTAATATATATATATATATATATATATATATATATATATATATAATTCTCTTAGATTAAAATTCATATTAGATATGTAAATAAATAAAAAATTTATGATATGTTTGAAAATTTCTCTGGTTATTATCTATATATATTACTCTAAATGTATATATATTTTAAAAATTCTTATTACTCTGGAATGGCCTTAAAAAGATGTAAGATGACATTACTCTAAAGTATTTTTTATATCGCCTGCGAGTCAACCCTCTTTTAGTTAATATCTAAAATTTTAGATCATAGATGGATGATGGCATATAATAAGTGGCATTGCTTAGCAAGGAAGGTATCGGATTCTTCACCAGTGATGAACTGATGATCAGTGTTCGCAAGCATAAAGTATTATAAAGTTGGTGGTTCAGATTTTGGACCATAACGTAATGAATGAATTATACAAATGCAAATATCAAAACTTATTTTGACAGTTCATTAGAGATTATTTAAAAATGAATTTGATCCTTAACAAAAATAGAGGACCAATATAACTATATTTTCTGTTAACAAAGTGGGTTGAAGTTTGATTGAAGTATCCATATTTGTGCAGGGGAACTTTGAACCAATTTTTATTTGCATGGGCAGTGAAATTTTCTCATGATAGTTGTTGCATCCTGAAAAATTTACTGCGGTAGAGAGATAGAAAATTTAACATCTTAATTTTGTACGAAGATCAAGTACACAGATAGATAAGACAAAGGGGTGCATTGTTTAGAAGAGAAACCAAAATTTTTACATTGAAAGCTTTAAAAAAGGGGGAAAATTATGGGGCATGACCCAGTTGAAATGATTCTACTAATGCTGATGGTTGATTAAAAATAATATCCTTCATCGGAGAAGGGCATTGGCTCAATAAAACAAATACACATTGTATATAGCATATTACATAGTTGGAGAATAACATTATAGTTGTTCTGAAAAGAGTGTTGTCTTGCTTGTTTGGTTGGTGGGATCGTAGTCGGATGATGATGGTTAGAAGGACCGTAGCTTGATGATGATGGCCGGAAGGATCGTAGTCGACATACAATGGAGATTGGAAAGATCATAGTCAGGTGACGGTGGTTGGAGGGAATATAGTTAATGGGCGATAGAGGTCAGAGAGATTGTAGTTGACGGGCGACAGAAGTCGGAAGTATCATAATTGGACAATTAATGGTGATCAAAAGGATCGTAGTAGAGTGATGGAGGCTACAAGGGTTGTAATCAGGCGACGATGGTAGGAGGATCGTATTCGGTGGGTGACGGAGGTTAAACAGATCGTATTCAGGCGACATTGGTTAGAGAGATCGAAAGTTGGAAGGCCACAAAGGTCAGAAGGATTGTAGTCATGTGATGGTGGTCGGAAGGACTATAATCGGGCAACAGTGGTCAAAGGGATACCAGAAGGAGGGCGATAGAGGTCAGAAGGATCATAGTCGGAAGCCAGTGGTTAGAGGGATGGCAAGGGCGTAGGAGGTCAGAAGGACCATAGTAAAAAAAATAGTGGTCAGAGGGATTGTAGTCGGTAGATGATGATGGTGATCAAAGGAATAGTAGTCATCAGTTGACAGTGATCAGAGGAAGGCCTAACATGCAATGGATACTAGATGGAGACCCAATGTTGATGGTCATGTAGAGGTCCAACAACAACAGCCTCATGGCGCTGATTCTTCGGTGGTAGTGTTGGGGTGGACTTTAGGATTCTTCAAGACTCAAAGCTCTTCTCTTCTTCCTCCTCCCCCTCATTTGAAGAATAGAGGTCTATTTATTATTTCTTTTGGAGTAGCATGTCTAGTGAATATGAAGAAGATGTAGGATAAATTTAGAGGATCTCATCAGATGACTGGTATCAATCCCCTCGATCATAGAATGTTCTTCAAACATTTATATGTCATAACAATATTGTAATTCAGTGACATTGGGATCGTTGGTTACATATTGTCGAGCTGCTCAATTCAACTATAAGCATTTTGCATTCAAATATCATTTGGTTATCTAGTTAATGCTCTAAAACTTCCAATGAGTTTGGTCTTTTGATTTGGGCTCATTCGGGCTTGGATTGAACTAAATTTGGTGCTATTAGGTTCGTCTCCTTGAGATATTCAATTTGTTTATAAGCTTACTGATATTGAAGTTTGGATGGTTCCATTTTGGAAGTTTCTAATTCATATTTTCATTGAGATTCATGCCCGATCAATGTGATTTTTGCTAACGTATTAATTGCCCCCTTATTTTCAGATGTCAAAGCTTGCAAAGTTAAAAAATATATGTTATAGCTTTTGAAAAATTTTCGATACTAATTTATAGTTTCAAACAAAATATGAGGCACGACAATTCCTTTAAACATCAACTTTGATCTTCCCTTGGGGTTTTGAACAAAATAAAATGCCTTAGATTATAGTTTGAACATTTCAATAACTCTATTCCTATGTACTTCAGTGCCGAAATTAATCTTTAAAAATTTTAATTGCATTAAAATACATCCTCTAATTCTTAAATTTATTAAAATATAAATAAATACCATAAAAATTGTTTATTAAATTAGAGAAATAAGAAGGGATTGCTTCAAATCAATAAGTATATTCATAAATAATAGATTAATTAGTTTGAAAAAATTATAAATCTAAAAAATAAACATAAAATTTACTTGGGATAAGAAACATTTCAAGTGAAACACTTACTCCAACTTCTCAAAATGATTGCATCGCTTTCATTACATAGAAGTCAAGCATATTTGATTACAATTAACAAATTCAACAATAAATGAGATGCTTCAAATTCCATTATATAGTAGACAACTTTAACAAAATTTAAGACCCCCTTTAATAAACTTTTCTTCTTATCAACAAATATCCAAATATGGCTATAAATTACATTATTTTTCCAAACTTTCATAAATATGTTGTTATGTATACCATTCCAACAAAATTTAACAACCCTTTCAACATCCCCTTCTCAATTTAATGACAACTAACTTAATCTAGTTTAACCATCATATATGAGATATTCTCTCATAATATGGGCTAGTTTCCTTTATTAACATGCAAACATTTCATATTCTATAAAAATGAAAGGAAACTCATGAAGCATGATCCCATGAGATATAAGATCTAATTTAGGTTACACTAATAAGTTTTTATCTAGTTCCACTATTAAATGTAGGTTTCGGTTGTTCCATAGTGATGTGTTGTAATTATTTTTTTAAATTTTTTTTACACAAATTTGTAAATTCATGCATCTTAAAATATACTATCATGAATTTGAAGTAATGTAGCGAGAGTTATTGGATTTAGGTCCTTATCAATCTAAACCACTTCTGGGCATTTACGATAAGGCTAAGATAATATACTAATAAACAACTCCTTGGTTACAATCAAATTGAGGAGATTAAGATGTGCTTCCCTCTTATAATTTGCACTCACATGAGTTGCAATCATGGTGTACCCTTACTCATGTAGGCGAATTTAAGCGGACATGTAGATTGAAAGTGACAAAATTTGAAAGTGTAGAACAAGAGGTGGAATTACAAAAATAAGAGATGTGAATTGAGAAAGTATCATAATCTAATAACTAAATAAGTAATTAAATAATATGTATCTAATCAACTTTTAATTAAAAAAATACAAGATATATGTTCAAGCTTAATATCGATCTTTTAATATGTTACTTGTTCAACGTCAAATAAGCTAATTCATGAACATAAATGAAGAATTTAGGCATTGTTTAAGCTTGATTCATTTAGCCTTCTAGTTTTTGAAAATAGTTCAAACTTATTAAACTACTTTCTTGAATAAGTATTAATCAAATTGAGTTTGATTTGCTTATTGAGTGCATTAATTCACTTACAACCCTAATTATATGAAGGTTGTTAAGGGCTTTTCACATGTTATAATTCCATTGACTTGATTAGCACCAAAAGCAAGGTCATTTATGTGGACATTAAGCTGTGAATAGAATTTTTAGAAGTGAAAAAATTGCTTAATTGTTACTAACTATACCATATGGTAGGCATGGTTAGGTAATAACATGTGTATTTAGATACTTGAAACTATATGCGAAAAATTATTGTATATATAATTTGGAGTTAGCAACTATAATATAGCTTTCCACTCACAGATATGTAATTTTTCCTGCCTTGATGACTTCTTTTTTTCATTTTTAGGTCACAAACATTTTACATTTAATTCATTTTTCATTTTCTCGTCATAATTTAGGATTTGTGAGAACAAAATTAATGTGTTTTCCTACTTTAATGAACTATTGACTAGGTTATGAAGACGTTAATAACCCTTTATGCCGCATCTATTATTGTTATAGAGCATTCAATACTTTGAGGAGTTCTAAGTATGAGGTTGAATAAATAAGAGATGCGGTCGATGGAAGTTTTCATTGTCATTGATTGTTTTCACTAACTCTAAATACAATACTCACAAAGGAGTGTAAGTGGGATTTGTATTCACTACTGATGATTTATATCTAATAAGAGGCTAGTATGCCAATATATTTTTATGATCAACTAATGATTGATGATATTGATGTGACCAATAATTATCATGATGATTTCAGCTTTTGTCAAGTTGAAGTCACTCGATACTTATTTGTCAAATAATGATGATGTCAATGCTATGATATAGTGAATTTTAGTTGCTAACTTGAATTGTTTCTATTGTTATATTCTTTGGGATTCACATGACCATTACTAAGTTCCAACATTTAGGCCTGCGTCTTTGGATCCTTCAATCGAAGTATATATTTTAATGGTCCTTTTTTGAGACCATGATTATACGTCACTGATATATCCTAAAAAAATTATCTTGATCCGGCACGAATCTCGAGGCAAAATCGATCTGAAAACTTAAAAATAAATTCGGGATCACATGAACTCCGATTTCAGCAAACTTATAGTCAAACCGAGCGTCTCGGAAAGACGAACCCAACAACACCAAATTCGACCCAATCCGAGCCCAAATGAGTCCAAATCAAGGACCCGAAGCGCTATTGGAAAGTTCATACCACAATTTGAGTTACCAAACGGTTTCCGAATTTGACAAGCTTATACTCGAATCGAGCGGCTCAACGAGGCAAATCCAACGAGCCTAAGATCGCCGAATTCTGACATCATTAAGACCTTCAAATGTCTGATGAACGATGCACGATCAAGGGATTCGATATCAGCCGTCCATTCGACCACTCCCTATCTTCCCCTGATCTCACGCCTATTTACAAGCTATGCCACTCCAGAAAATCTATAAATAGGCCCCTCATTTCTCATGAGAGGGGAGCCAAGCAAGAAGCTAGAAGCAAGAAGAAGAGAAGAAGGAACGGAAGGATATGAGGGAATAACTCCTCCTCGACCACTAGCGCCGAAGTTCTGCCCGACGCTCGTGTGACGCCGGAATTTGGCCGGACGCCCGAGTGATGCTGGAATTCTTCCCAAGTGACAAAATTCTGCCCGACCCCAGAATTGTACCAGACTTTCAAATGTCACCGAAAATCTGCTCAACTTCGGAACGACGCCAGAACTCTGCCCAACGTTGTAATTGATTTTCAATCCAGAAAAGATTTATTGTAATCCGATTGTCCTAAATTTTAAGGATGAGTCAGTCTCTTGTATTCCAAGCAAACACTAGTGAAATTTTTTCAACTGGGCGTGGCCCCGTGGTTTTTCCCCTTTCCATGGTTTTTTCACGTAAAAATCCCTGGTGTTATTTTATCTTTTGTTTGTGGGCTGAATATCCGTGCAACACTAAGAAGAATACTTTCTAACTCTACCGCCACGTATATTCTAGTCTGCAAAGATGATCACATACACAATTAACCTACTTGATTTAAGTAGATGTCGATCTTTTAGCCTAGCCAAGTCATGATGGTAGTTTTCAATAAATTTTTATGCCTTTCAATATCGATCTTTATCCATAATAAACCTAATCATAACTGGACAACCCATGCTAGTATGTAATTTTTAAAATTTAGTTTGAGAATTAAAATCAATACCCTTCTTGAAATTTTCATTTGGGCAAAATTTCTAACTGTAAATTTTCTGGCAAAATTTCCGCCCATAAAATAATAAAAAAAAACATTAAATTTTTGCCAAGCCCAACTGAACCGCAAGGCCCAACCATAAGCCGTACGACCCGCACTTCCAACCAACCTGCGCGACCCGACCGGAAGCCCACTCCGTAACTCAATTCGGGCTCGCCCGCACTACCTTCCTGCACGACTTGCCTCAAGCCCTCCCGCCAAACCTTGCTGACCAGCGCCATTGGCCTGTAAGCCTGCCCGCAACCTGCCCAGGCACACCTGCACGCCTACGTGGAAAATATGTGGCCCCATCACGCCACTTGAGCCCTACCATCACGCCACTTGAGCAAAAGTAATTTAAATGCAATATTTTTATATTTATATTAAAACTCATATAATATTAAAATTAATACATATTTATCTGATTAGTTTAAAAGTAATGCTAATTCTTTTGAAATATCAAAATGATTAATACATATAATTTAATTTCATAATAAATTGTTAAATTTCTTAATTTAAATTAACATATAAATAATTATTAAAATTGTTTAATTTTTTTAGTTAAACAAAATTAATAATTTTAAATATTTTTAATAATTATTTAAAAAATAAATAAAATTTCGTCGGAAATTCACTAGAATTTTTGTCGGAAATGCCATCGAAAAATCCGTAAGAAAATCTTGCGAAAAATTCATCAGAAACCCTTAGAAATTCCACCGAAAATATTCCATCGGAAATACGCTAAAAAAATAGTCGGAATGTCTAATGGATTTATTTTCGCTGGAAATTCCACCAAAAATGAGCATTTTTCCTGTAGTGTAAATATACAATTTATACACAGTCAATACACATTTTGCACATAGTCAATACACAGCTTATGCACAGTTAATACACAACTTGTGCACAATCAATATACAATCAATATATAGCTTGTACACATTCAATACATAATCAATATATAGCTTGTACACAATCAATATATAGTAAATACACAGCTTGTATACAAGGGGCATTTTACACATTCAATATATATTAAGTGTGTATTAACAATCTACAAGCTTGTACATAGTGTGTTGTATAAGCATATAGATGTACAAGGGGAAGACAATATTCTAGTAAAATTCACTTCATACAAATTTTGTTTAAAAAAAAAAAAAAACTTATGCATTTATGGGAAACCCTAAAAACATTGTAGGAGTTTAAAATTTATCGATAAGTTGAACTTACATCACCTCCAACCAAATTAACTTCCTCGTCATATCGTAAACTCTGCATGGTTGGCTATAGGTTTGTTATCTTCAAGCCTTCTTGGACATTTGCATACCGCCTTTTAGCCTCCATATCATGAATGTCATCTCCTCGAAGAATGCAACATCCTCCTCCAAATTAGTCATCATCTTCAACGGCCATTCCTTGTTTCTTTCTCTACAGGTATCAAAAGTTTTATTGAGCTAAAATTCTAAATATTGGGGGAGCTTTTGTCTGCTTTTTCCTTAAAAAAAAGATTGCCAACCCTAAACCCCAAATTTGAACGGGATAGTGAATGCCTTTTTCAAACAGTTAAAACTATCACCTTTGGGCTTGGATGGGCCAGTTAGATTGTCAAAAATAAAAATAAAATAAAAATATACATATGAAATATTCACATGTCACAATTTCATTGGAGTATGGATGCATAGCTACGTCCAGACTCCACATGTAATAATTTCTCGACGCTAAGACAGCCTCCATCCAGCCTCATTGATTATATCTCCAAGACCAGCCTTGGCAACAATAGGAGTGAAAGTAGTTCTAAATATGGATCCATAAAATTTTCGCAGTAGGGCATAAATTGATTTTTTCTTCCATAATGTTACTTAACTTTTTCATTCAGGCTTTGAACCGACCTTAACCATTTAAACAATGAAATTATTGAATTTATTATTTAAAAAGATAAAAAATTAAATGTAAATTAGATGCCTTATGTTATTGGTTGTTGTCAAATTTTTTTTTCAAATCCTAAGCATCATGCAAAACATTATGTATCACCCTTATAGGCTCTTTGGTAGCACCCAGGATTTGATTTAAGTAGGATTTCGTAAATTCTCTAAATTCTGATTTAGGAAATCATGAGGGGCCTAAATCCTGAAAATTGTTTAGTAATTTTCACAATAAATCCTATTAAATCCTGTGTGACTGTTTGACTATAGAGCGGATTTAACGAGCGGACTCTTCCACTCGAGCCAATTGATTTCGTAAATCCGGCAAAAAAATAAGATTTAAGAAATCCGGGATTTAGCACGAAAGGGCGGGATTTTCCGTCTACAACGACTTTCATTTGTTCTAAGATTTAGTTTTGCATTTTAGGCCGTTTGGCTAGATTTTGCTCAAATCTGACTTGGATTTCACTCATATCCGACCTAAATTATGCTACCAAACAGCCCCTCGTAGTTTCTTTCTCCATGCCATGGCTACATTGTAGTCATAATTTTCTGGAGTTGTCGTTAAGTGTTGTGCTCCCATGCCCCCATCTTCCTAAATATGCACTTGTTGGCTTCGGTCAAATTCAAATTGATTCAAATTTTAACTATTTTTAAATCAAGTCATAATTTTCTTGAGTAGTCTATAGATCTCAAAATTATTTTTTATTATATATTTCAATTAAAAAATATTTAGTAGGATATTGCTTAAATAAACATATGCAATTGAGTCATAAAAAAATAAAAACTCCTAATTTATATATCTCTGGTTAAATATTTTTGTCCCAATCCTAATTTATATATCTCTGGTTAAATTTTTTGTTCCAATTTCAGCAAGTAATTGCCCAGCAGTAGTAGAACAACGCTTATATCGTCAGCCAGCATCCGACAAAGGTAGGGTAACAGACCGAACCTTTTGCCGTCTTCCTCAGCTCTTCAAATCTCTCGCGCGGTTAAAGGATGAGCTTTTAATTTGCCCGAGTTAATTAAACGCAGGTAACAGCGACGGCCAAACCCCCATCTCGATGTGGTCTCCTTTTTCTCTTTTGTACTTTTTCACCCACGCCTCTTGGTCCATCCTCTCTTGTGCAGATCTAAAACGAGAACAATGCATTAAAACAGACAGAATCAGTGAACGTTAGAGAGTGGGGCGGCGGCAATGGGCTTGAATCGCGGTACTCGGATCGACAAGGTGAAGCAGATATTCGATAGGTTCGACGTGAACCGCGACGGCGGGCTGAACCGGGAGGAGATGTTGGCGCTGGTTGTCGCCGTCAACCCTCGAGTCAAGTTCACCGACGACCAGCTCCATGCCATCCTCGACGAGGTCTTCCGCACGTACGCCGACTTTATCTCCCCTTCCTCCGGTCTTTCTCTTGGAGGCCTCCTCACTTACGACGACGGCGCCGGCGATTTTAACCGTGATTTCTCCACCCTTTCTCTTCAGCTATCCTCCGCCGACACCAGCCACAATGCTGGCATTGTTTTCGACTCCACATGTTCACTCATCGACGACCTTGACCTGCTCATCAAGCGCCTCTGCTCAAAACATAGCCAAAAAAACAAATTTGAGATTTTGTCCGACGCAGGGTGGTCCGGGGCGTTCGGAATCCGCAACTCTTCTCATCTCTGGGAAGAGAACACCTACCAAGACGCCGCCTTTGACAAGGAGCTCACGGCGCTCCGCCGCCGAGCTGACGCAGCGTGCTCCCTCGATGAGGCCTTTGAAGGTCACAATGCTCTTGGCCGCGCGCTCTACGACTATGGCTTCTTCCACGAGGCCTTCGTTAGTTTCCGCCGCGCGTGCAAACTCCAACCCGCCAACGTAATTTCCCGTTTCCACGCCGGCAACGCGCTTTACTCTCTCGGTCAACATGCCGAAGCCAAAGAGGAGTTCCTCCTCGCACTTGCTCAAGCCACCAAGAATTCGCATAATTGCGCTCAACTTCTTCCCCAAATCCATGTCAACCTCGGAATTTCGTTAGAAGCAGAAGGAATGCTTCTCGGCGCCTGCGAGCATTACCGCGAGGCCGCCATTCTCTGCCCTTCGCATTTCCGCGCGCTTAAACTCCTCGGCAGCGCTCTTCTAGGCATTGGCGAGGTAAAGGCAGCCGTGAAGGCCCTTGAGGAGGCTGTCTTTTTGAATCCGCACTATGCTGACGCTCACTGCGACCTCGGCTCTGCGCTCCACGCCATGGGAGGCGAGGATGAGAGGGCAATTCAAGAGTTCCAAAAAGCCATTGATTTGAATCCAAACCATGCTGATGCTTTGTATAATCTTGGAGGCTTGCTAATGGACAGGGGGCTGTTCCCCAGAGCTTTAGAAATGTATTCCCGTGTCCTCGCCGAACAGCCGAGCCATTGGCGTGCTCAATTGAATAAAGCTGTCGCCTTTCTCGGCGAAGGTGAGGTCGACGAAGCGAAGAAAGCAATGAACAAAGCCTTTTCCATGACCAACAGAATCGAGGTCTACGACGCCCTTGCAGACCTCAAGAAACTTCAGAAGATGAACAAAAAGAAGAAGTATGGCGCCGCCGACGATGAAGATGTCTCTTTTCTCGCAGTGGAGCCGGTAAACTTTATACGGGATGGAGAAAAGACATCGGTTAGGCAGGACTTGGCCAATGCGTTAGAAATCCAAGCATTTCAGAATCTCAGCAGGCTAGGCCATTGCGACGTTGAAGTGCTCAGCAAGGAACTAATAGAAACAAATGCAGCGATTTCTCCTTCTACTGGTACAATCAGTAAGGCCGCCGTGGAGATAGTCATCCGTCGAATGCTTCACTTTCTCAAAGCAGAGGCCTTCACAGCAGCACTAAAATCCATCAATGAGAGGGTTCTATCTGTAATGGAAGCTTCTAGCTTTTCTACTAAAGTTGATCTCGGCATGTTGCTTGCAGTTCTTGCTCCAATCTGCTCCGGTTCGGCCCGCCGGCGAAAGCAGGTGGCTTTCGACGCGCTTCTGTGGAGGCCTATCAATAGAGGAGGAAACCAAATCTGGAGAAGTGATGCAACTGCTTATCTTAAGCTGCTTAGGACAGTTTTCATCCCTTCTGAAGTCGTTAGCGGCCTCATGGAAACGCAGGATTTGTCTGCTGACTCCAAGATCTCGTTCATCGAATTCATCGACTTGTTCGACGATAAAAAGCGGGGTTTTGGAATCTTAGAAACGCTGCTGAAGCTTAAAGCTAGTGACCAACTGCGCCATGGGGCACGCGCCTGTTCAATATGTAATTTTCCGTTTACAGGATCTAGATTGAAGCAGAGAAGGCGAAGTTTCAGCCTCTGTAAAAATTGCCACAGGCAGGAAAAGGTCCCGTTGTCTTACAAGCATGAAGATTATCAGACCTTGAAGGTTGATTGCATGTGCTTCAGTGTGCATTTCAGCTCATTCCAAAGTGACAATAAGTAGTTTGTAAGAGGATTTGTTTGACAAATCGTCAAAGAGAAGTTATTGGCTGTGGATTTTAATTGGTCATTTGTATATGAACTGCTCCATTGCTTCTCAAATGAACATTTCTTCAAGTGATTGCATTGATATTGATACTAAATTTTGAAATAAATTAATTATTTTTAGGTGGACATAAATTATGGGTGTTTGTGTTGGTTGATGGTCGGCAAAGACAATAAACTATGGTTGTCAGGATTAGTTTGCAATGGCATATGGTATTTTGGAGATTTTAGACGTCAAATTTGAAAAGCATAAGCCAACAAAGGGCAGGAGATGACAGTCGATTACTAACAATTATTGAGTGATGTCAGTACGGAACAATCCAAACAAACTTGTTATTAAGATAAATTTATTCAATGACATTAGCTTTCGATAAAAAAAAGCGGTGGCGGTGTGCTCCTAAGAGGTTAAATTGTAATTTTAACAAGATAAACATGTTGATAGAAAAAAAAAGAGTTATTTAATCATCTTAAACAATATGTTACAACCTGGTCAAATTAATGAGCACAGATTAAGGACACTATGGCTTGATCCCATATTCACGCATGACTTAAAGCTTCAAATGGCACCCACACAAATTGCCACATGGCAAATGGTGATCATGCCACGTGGCTCATGATTGTATTATTATAGTCTAATATAAGCATGAATGAAGCTTTTACTTAGTTGTCGAGACCATTTGAAGTGCAACAGAAAAATAATAAAAATATAGAATTATCCTTATTTATTAAAAGTAGTCTTAATTATTTAAATAATTTAGTATTGAGCCAACTAGATTACATAAGAGCAATAATATTTTTATTGAGAAAATAGTGAACATCGTTTGATCTTGAAATTATTTTCAATAATTAAAACATTCTAAAATTTATATTAGATTTTATTATTGCTTGGTCTTTCCATCAAGTGCACGAGGTGCTGGCTTTTCATTTCTGTTTGATGTTATTGGCTGTAGAGCTGATCTTGGTGATTGTCCTGCGTGGCGCAATCATGGTCATCCAATTGCAAAATCTTTTGATCACTACAAGTGCAGCTATTTCTACTGCTCTCCTTACTCTTTCTGCTTTTAACCTTTCTTCCATGCATGGATTTTGCCTCACAACCAGCTCTACTACCATTTAGCTTTCTCTCGTAGAAGATAGGTGCACCATATATTGCTTATATAAACAGAGGAGCTAAAGAATCATCCAAAATCAGTTCTTTTTAGATCGAGAAATACAAAACCAGTTCTTTAAGATAAATTTAGAAGACATCGATATAGAGGATCGCATAGCGTAAACCCGACGAGCCTCACTTGATTTCTCGGTTCTTTTTTCTTCTCATACTTATCCTTTGTTGTTTTCGTTTGTTCAGTTTCTCGCAATGGAGAACCACATTTGCAAAGTCTGTGGGCGAAGCTTCCCAACCGGAAGATCTCTTGGGGGTCACATGAAAACTCATGTTGGGCTGAGCTCTCTCATGGATGACAAAGACAAGCCAGTCAGCATATACGACCTTAGAGATAACCCAAAGAAGTCGCGTCGATTTGATGATGTGTGTCCGGAGAAGGAGAAGGATGAAGTTGATGCCAAGAGAGCGAAGGTTTGCTCCTCATTGAATACTTCATTTGAGATGACCAGAGATGAGCTCAAACATGATGACGACGATGAATTATGGAGCGGGGGAAGTTATGATGAGCAAGCCGATGAAATGCAGAGCCAACATAATAAGAAAGTTTCCTTAGTTTCAATGTCAGTTAGCAAGAGGAGGAGAACACCACATAAGGTTACGAAGATCTCTATTTATTCTGCTTCTCCAGCTTTATCCTCGGAGTATGCGAATGAGGAAATGAATGCTGCTTTGTGTCTGTTGATGCTCTCAAGAGGCATTCATTCGATCAGAGACATACTAGATGAGATTCCTCCCATAATTGAACGTGGAAAGAAAGTTCACTCTTATCCTTCTGAAGATGAAGATCGACCGTCCAAAAAGCCAAAGGTCTCATGTTTCAATAAAAAATTTGATCATGGCGATATTAGTTCTCATGTTCTAGATGTTGGAAAGGGGAGTTCATCAAAGCAATATGATTGTGAATCTGGAATGTATAAATTTTGCAAGAGAAATAAGTATGTGTGCACAATTTGCGACAAGAGCTTCCCTTCATATCAAGCTCTTGGCGGCCACTGCTCAAGCCACCGAAAGATGAAATTAAAGGAGCTAACAAGGAATTGATTAATCAGGATTGTGATTCACAAACTGTTGGAAAATCTCCAGAGAATTTTGAAAGTTATAAGTGCTCAATTTGTGGCAAGGCTTTTCCAACTGGTCAAGCTTTAGGTGGTCACAAGAGATTGCATTTAGTTGAAGGAAGTAATCTGCTTCTGATGTTGTTGTTTTTACTGCTGGTAGTAATGGTGTTCATTCTCAACCAACATGAATGAAGATAGCGCAAAAGGTTTCTAAGCCAAATTCGATTGATCTCAGCCTGCCTACACCTTTAAAGACTATTAGGAAATTTCTAACGGATTAATATTGGGTTTGAGGTGTCTGAATTATACAGTTTCTTCGATAAAGTTGCAGCCTTTCAGCGTTCTTATTTATTTGTTGTTCCAATTTGAGGAGGCTACCCATTCATTTCATCCTCAGTTAAAGCTTTTGAGTGGTTCTAAGAATAATGATCTTATGATTAAGCCGCATTCATGAATTGTTTAGAAATTTTGATGCAGAATGTAAATTTTTGTAGCACATTCTTTTTTCTTATTTATTTGATACGCTTTTTTTTCTTTTGCTTTTAAAAACTTTATTTGTAACAGTTGATGTATATTTTTGATAGTAATGATAAATTTCATATATTTTGGTTGTAATATAAACTGTTTTAAAAAGTTTATGTTTCCTTTGATGAAAGAAAATGAGTTTTTTTCAAATTGTATGAGATGTAACTTCGGGAGGCTCACAATATTACGTCAATTCGAATTTGACAAGTTTCAAATTGAAGTGCTTAAAAATTTGCTCAACTCTTAAAGTAGTTTTTTAGTGAATAGAAAACTGTCCCAAATAAAATCTTAAATTCTAATTATAAATTAGATTAATCATTCAAAACAAATATAAGTTCATAGATATTAAATTTACCTAACCTTCTTGGCAACTGATGGAAAAAATTTGATGATAGACATTTCAGCAATCAATATTTTTTAAGAGATATTGATACTAAATTTTTGAAATTTTGGAGGGGACAAAAGGCCAAAAGAGTAAATATTTTTATAAAAATTATATATGCACAAATAAAAATCTATGATATATAAAAATATCTAAAAATTTTGGAGTTTAGCCCTATCCTCATATTTGAAGGCAACATTTAAACAATGATCAATTTTGTAAATAATTTTGTCCAAAAAATTATGAGCATCAAAGCATTATATTAAAGTGCAAATTAAGAGCTCAACTCATTAATGAGCTCATAAGTCGAGCTTATCAAGTCAGGAGTTCGAGCATGAGTCTATACTTGAATTCTATGTTGAACGTGCTCAGGCTCAAGCTCAATTTGGCTCTGCTTGAAAGCTCGTTGACCCGCTCAATTAACTTAAAATATATTCAAAAATTAATTTAAATTAGTATTATATAATATATCTTAATAAATTTAAATTACTTAATATTAAAAATAAAATTAATTTAAAACAATAAAATCGAGTTCAACAATTGAGTCAAGTTTGAGCATTTTTAAATGAGCTCGAGCAGCTCCAAGCACATGCCTATAAAGTTTTAAAAAAAGTCGAACTTAAGCTTAGTAACAAGCTCAAGTTCGAGCTCAGCAAGAACCAAATAAGTTGAGCTCGATTAACCAGAATCTCGACTCGTTTACATCTCTATTCAATCTATATATATTATATTGATACCGTATTAATTAACTGATCAGGGAAGGGAATTATTTTGTATTTAATTCTAAGTTAATTAAATTCATTCAATTGAGCAAGTCCTCATTATTTTTTTCCCCTTTGAGACTTTTTGGTTTTTCATATAAAAAACTCTTGTATTTTTTTAGCAATATCATTTACCTTAATGGGTGATATAAAATTTTTAATATTATCAAGATTATTTTGAAAATAATGAGCGATAAATTATAATGTATGTGACTTAAACTTATAGCCTAAGATAAATAACCTCATACTGATTTTACTATGGTTTCATTTGGCAGCTTTCTTACTGGTTCTTGAAGCAGCTTTCAAAAAGCAGCAAAAAAAAGCTGTCCCAAATGAAGACTATGATGATCGAGATGGATCATCACTCTTTCAGGATAACAATCATTGACCCTGAGCTCTTCCTAACTATACACTTATTTATCAGAAACAAATATAAATTTTAAGAGTTACAGGTAATCTGACATTTATTGATGATGTTTTTTTTAGATGCAAAATCTTTAGTGAGAGCTCGATAAGAAAATTATGTCTGAACAATTTAATATAATTTAAATTAGAATATATTTAAAACTGTTGTATATAAAATTTCTTCATTTATACAAATTTCTAATTAAAAAAAAAATTGCAGTAGAAATTTGCTTTAAAAAATTGCAAGAAAGTTATAAAAAGCAAAGCTTAACTTGCTTTTGTAAGTAGCCTAGACGGGAAGGAAACCCGTCGAAGGAGGTGATAGGAAGGAACGTTGTCGAAGGAGGCGAGCAACTGGCGGTGAGAGGGATGGCGACTGTGAAGATGAAGAACGATGAGGAAATGTGACGAAGGATGACAAGAAATAGAAGGGACGTAGTTGAAGGAGATGATGACAGGGGAACGTCGCCAAAGGGATGTCTTGGGCACATTCTAACAGAAATGGCGAGCAAATGAAATAAGTAGTGATGATACTAGTTTAGACAGAGGTGTTTGTTATGGATTTGCAAAAGATTTGTGATGGATTTGAGAGAGATAATCTGCAACAAATCTGTCACAAAATAAATGACGCAAATGTTTGTCGCAAATCTGCCACAATTTTAGAGAAATTTTTTTTTGTCATAATGTTCGCCACAAATCTGCCACAAATTGCTAACATTCCTATAGTGGAAGAGGGGAATATGAAGGATTATGTAATGAATATTAAATATTTATTAAGATCACGAGAAAAATGAATATAAAGCGTAAGGGTTACGAAGAGTGGAACACGAAAGGGTATTTAATGAATTTTGATGTTGTGCATTATAACCTTTATGTTCTTATGGGTCATTTTATCACTTGGTGCTTATGCATTTCTATTCGGAGATGTTAGCAACCACTCTTCTAATTTCTATTTAGGGCAAATTTTCACGCTAAACAAGATTAAAAAGTTAATTAAGTAAATAAGCATACTTAAGAAAAAAAATTAAAAGTAGGCATAATCACCCTTTTAATTGGTGACTTAGGCTGAGTAGACATAGATGAGTCAGGTAGCCGTTATTCATTAAGAAATAAGTGAAAAATTATCTTCATATACAAGTTGCCTGTCTAACCGGCGACTTACAAGTAATATTTTATTAAAAAAAATAGAGCACGTGGATAAATGGTGCATTGGATTTAGAATGAAAAATAAAAAAAAAATTATAGAAATAGCAAGTATGAAACTTATATTGACATTAAATTAAAAATAGTGTCTATACAAAAAAGTTCTAATAATTTGTACTGTCAACATTTGAATTTTTTTCTCAGATTATCAAAATGGACTATATTTATCAACATTTGATTTTTTTCAAAATAACAGTATAAATTATAGCATTAATTTTATCTCTCGAATTATCTTTATGAAGAATTACTTTATTTTTCGTTCAATTATGTCCTGTGCAGTTGTTTGGATTATTTTGTTTAAAAAATATCATTAAGAGCATAGGATCCTTATAATGTCTTGTTTATTTTGCAGTGACAATTCATTTCACAAGCAGTACTCTATCCCATCAGATGACCTGTCAAGTTTTATTGTGTTATAGGACTGCATGTGATGGTTGAATATCATGACTCTCTCCTATTTAAAGAGTGCAAAGAAGAGACATAAAATATATTTGTAGAAATACTTGAGCTATTCAGAATATTTTGGCCATATATAGAGAAGCTGAAAGGCGTTCCCAACAAAGAAATATTTGATGATGCAAGCTGAAAAATGCATGCTTGTATAGCACGAGCCGGTGACAGTCCGTTGGAGCAACAAGCGAATGCGAATGAGATCTTTAGGTGCTGCGTCCATGAATGGTCAGAAGATGAGGATGATTGCCTCTAGAATATGCATTCAGAGTTAATTAAGGTTAAGCTTTATCGGAAAAGAGATTTTTTAAATGCCGCCGGTTGGAAATCTCTTCAAATTAGGTTCCGCTAAGAGAATGATCACCTTGTTAGCGACTGAAGCTAGGGATTTTTCGGTGGAGTTTTAAACAGGCCTAAATCGCCCGTTTGACGAGCGATTTTAGCATGTATATAAATCACCCATTAAATGGGCGATTATGTCTAATTTTAAATTTTAAAATAACGATACTTAATGTCCTAATTGTGTTTCTAGTCATGCTTACTCCTAAAATTGCCCTTATATTTATAGTTTTATAGTACTATAGTAGCTTTTGCTTAGTCTGGGTTGTTTTCAGCAAGAAAATTAGCTCTCTTGATAGTATATGTTCTTCCTTGAAAGAAGAACACATGTTAGTTTTTAATCAATACAGATTTCTACTGTTATTCCTGTTAATATGCTTGTTTCTTTGTGCAACATGCTTCTTCCATAGTATACCATATCGGAGTTGGTATCGGAGCCGGCGGTTGGCAAGATGGAAGAAGGTAGTAAGCGTGTGTTGGTGGATGAAGATCAAAGCCTGGAAGCTCTTTGGGTCACACATGCTGGAGTAGTTAAGCGGTTTGATGATATGTCCACTGAGTTCGCGAAGCTTGAGAATGAAGTTCAGCGAGCACTACAGGTAGGAGGAAATGACCCTCGACTAGAACGACTAAAAGTGCCAATAGCCACCCCGGGGCAAGGCCGGCGGGGCATATTAATAAGGACAAGCAGTGAGATCCTCTATTTGACAATATCTCTGATTCTGACGAGGAGGAAAGGAGCTACATGCCGGATGTGTTCTCAGACTCGGATGGAGGTATTGTTGTCCATCGACCCCTCAAACCAGCAAAGTTGGGGGCCCAGCAAGGAGAGTCCCGAGTAAAGCTGGATATACCATTCTTCGACGGGTGACTGCACATCGAAGATTATCTAGACTGGGAGCTGGTTGTCGAGAAATTTTTTTATTATATAGAGATAGAGCCAGACAAATAGGTTAAGTATGTAGCGTGCAGATTAAAGGGGGCGCAAGCGCGTGGTGGTCACAATTACTCCAGTTTAGGCGACGTAAAGGTCGTAAACCTGTGCGAAGCAAGATTCGAATGAAGCAATTGTTACGATCACACTATTTATCCAAAGATTATGAGCAGTTATTATACCTGAAATATCAGCATTTCGTCCAGGGTAATCGATCCGTGAGTGAGT
Organism: Dendrobium nobile; assembly: GCA_022539455.1. NCBI lineage: Eukaryota > Viridiplantae > Streptophyta > Magnoliopsida > Asparagales > Orchidaceae > Dendrobium > Dendrobium nobile. Next base: position 35,302,372 of record CM039731.1, read on the forward strand.
ACACATAAGAATTCTATCGTCTCTCTGCTAGAAATGATTTGAATGAAATGACCAATTAGTTAGTGGCGAGGTATATTATTGGGTTGAAGGATTCTATACAGGATAAATTGGAATTAAATTCTGTTTGGTTGTTATCCCAGGCTGTGAACTTCGCACTTAAGGTGGAAATTTAACGAGCTCGTCAGTTCCGCAGTAATTCACATCGGAGACACTCGGCGGAACAGCTCGTGGATACCGTTAGGTAAAAAGGCCACCTCACCAATTGATCAAAACCATGCCAGCAATGCAATTAAACCAACCGGTGACAATAGATTTCAGCACAAACTCAAAGTCCAAACCAAGGACAATCCTTACCCAAGACCTCAAGTTATAAAATGCTTCCGATGCTTCCAATAAGGACACAAGTCTAATGAATGCCCCAATCGACAAAAATTACAAATGTTAGAAGCAGACGACCAAGAAATAGAGAGACAATAAAATGATGAGCAGCATACTGAGTTTGAAGACGTGATCAGTAATGAAGGAGAACCACTCATGTGTGTCTTGGAAAAGCTCTTACTTGCACCACGAAAGCAGAATAAATCCCAATGGCATGCCATATTTCAGACCAAACTACTATAAGTGGTAAGGTGTGCGGCCTACTCATCGATAGTGTGTGCACGGAGAATGTGGTTTCTCGAGAAATGGTGCAAGCTTTACAGCTTAAAACATCAAAGAATCCACTACCTTATAAAATAAGCTAGGTTAAGAAGGGCATGAATATTGTAGTTAGGGGTGTCAATTCGGGTCGGCGGGTCGGGTTCGGGTCGAACCCGAAACTGACCCAACACTGTTCGGGTCAACCCGAACCCGACCCGTTTTTAAAAACGGGTCAGGTTTCCGGATCAACCCGACCCGACACGAATGACCCAAAGTTGACCTAAAATTGCTAATTTTTGGGTCAAAATCGGGTCAATATTCGATTTTCGGGTCAAAATCGGGTCAAAAACGGGTCAATCTCGGGTTTTCGGGTCAAATATGAGTTTTCGTGTCACTTTCGGGTCAATTTCGGGTTACTGGGTCAACCCGAACTCGACCCGATTTTTAAAACGGGTTGATTTGTTCAACCTGAACCCGACCCATTTTAGGTTCGGGTTGACCCGAACCCGAATTTTTCCGGGTTCGGGTTCGGGTCGTGTTTCGGGTCGTGTCAAAAATTGACATCCCTAATTATAGTATTGGAGATGTGTAAAGTTACTTTTTTATTGACAAACATTACACATGCGAGGTGCTGACATCATGAATGTTTGTTACTTGAGATTAGGGAGACCGTGGCAATTCGACGTGGGCGTAATCTACGATGGGAGAGAAAACACGTACTCATTTGACTGGAAAGGGGGGAAATTACGACTACTCTCTCAAGGCGTTGGGAGCACTATTCAAAGCAATGAGACTAAGGCTGTCATGCACGTAGTACATGGAGCCACTCTCTTGACCTCCTGGAAAGAGACATCCCTCATGTTAGCTTTGTTCATCAAGGAACGAACAACTTCTATTGCTTCCCTTACAATAGATTCAAAAGTGGCTGATCTACTAAGTCAATTCCAAGATTTGGTGTTCGATGCCTTGCCCGCAGCTCTCCCACCATTACGTGTGTTGTAACATCGAGTTGACAGTTTTCCAGGAGTAGGGGTGTCAAAGTTTGACCTGACCCGAACCTGACCTGGAAAAATTCGGGTTAAGGTCGACCCGGATAGAAAATGGGCCTGGTTAGGGTTCGAAAATCTGACCCAATTTGAGTTTCGGGTTGGGTTGACACGAAAATTGTAATTCGACCCGGAATTGACCCGGAAACCGCTCTTCCCATATATGCTGCCCGACGTGCTCTATCTGCCCGTGAAATGACCTGAGGCTGTGAGCCTGTAATTCATCGAGTTGCTCAGAGCCTCAGTCCATCACTCTTTCAGGCGTCAGTCATGCGGTTCAAGCTAGTTCACCTCCTTCGAGGCTGTCGCCGTTGTTGCCCGGCTGCGGCGTGCTCTCCCGCCGCTGCTGCTGTGTTATCTTCCTCCTTCGGCGTCGAGAGCACCTTAATCTTCCTCTGACGATGTTCTTTCCTGTCAAATTAAATGTCAGGACAGCCGGCCAGCTCGTCGCCTCGCCGAAACTAGAACTAGCGATGGGAGCTCGACGACGTTCCTTCATCTCAAATCAAAAATCCGTGTCGTGTCGGGTTGACCAAAACCCAAAGCGGGTCGGGTTCGGGTCCAAAAAAATTGATCCATTTTTACATACGGGTCAGATTTGTGTTGACCCAAATAGTGTCGGGTCAGTTCCAGGTTTGACCAGAACCCGACCTGTGGTCGTGACCCAAAATTGACACCCCTAGCCAGAAGTCACTCTTTCCAATATTCCTCATTCTAAAATGAGCCCGAAAGAACATCAGATCCTCCGGCAAATTGTAGAAGAGCTGTTGGAAAAGAAGTTGATTCAGCCGAGCCTTAGCCCGTGTGCGATTCCTGCTTTACTTGTGCCAACAAAGGACGATAGTTGGAGAATGTGCGTGGACAACCGGGCCATTAATAAAATAACTGTGAAATTTTGATTCCCAGTACCTAGAGTGGAGGAGTTATTGGAAAGGCTAATCGGAACGAAGGTGTTCTCAAAGCTAGATCTTCGCAGCGGCTACCACCAAATTCAGATTTGTCCTGGAGACGAGTGGAAGATGGCTTTCTAGACGTGGCAGGGACTGTATGAATGGAAGATAATTCCTTTTGGGCTATGCAATGTGCCGTCCACTTTTATGAGACTAATGAACGAAGTACTTAAACCCTTCCTCAATCAATTTTGTGTGGCTTATTTCGATGACATTCTTGTTTATAGCTCCTCATTGGATGATCACATAGTTCACCTAACTCGTATTCTTTCCGCTTTGAGACAAAATTAGCTGTACTTAAAACTCATATAAGTGTGAGTTCGCCGCCTCGCAAGTCTATTTTTTGGGCTTTGTAATCTCGACAATATGCTTCGATGTTTGGTTCAAGAGCATCCTAAGGTCTGGGATGACCTTTTGGGGCAAGCTGAGTTTGCCTACAATAGTATGCCAAATAGCTCAACTGGAAATTGTCCGTTCAGTATAGTCTGCTTCAGCATTGGCTGAACAATTCTCTACCATACTCACTGACATCCGAAACAAACTTATTCAATCCAATATCAAGTACAAGCAAGTTGCAGACAAGCATCGTCGTGAACGGCTCTTCCGCCCTAGTGAGTTGGTCATGGTTTCCTTCGACGCGAACAGTTTCCCCACGGAACCTACTCTAAATTGAGCCGGCGAAGAATTGGTCCTGTTGCAATTACCAAGAAAATTAATGACAATGCCTATATCGTTGATTTACCACCTGAGCTTAACACTTCATCCACTTTCAATGTTGCAGACATCTTCACCTATCATCCGCCCGAGTCGAATTCTTCTATTACTGGGGGAGAATGATGCAATGCATTATAACCTTTTATGTTCCTATGGTTCATTTTATCACATGGTGCTTATAGATTTCTGTTCGGAGACATTAGCAACCACTCTTCTAATTTCTATTTATAGTTTTATAGTACTATAGTAGCTTTTGCTTAGTTTGGGTTATTTTTAGCAAGAGAATTAGCTCTCTTGATAGTATATCTTCTTCCATAAAAGAAGAACACAAGTTAGTTTTTAATCAATACATATTTCTAATGTTAATCCTGTTATTGTGCTAGTTTCTTTGTGCTACCTGCTTCTTCCAAAGTATACCATATCAAATTTGAAGGAAGACGGGGAAGCATTAGGGAATTCAAATGATTTCTTCGATTATTTACTTAAATGAAAAATAATTACATATTAATTATTTTTAAATTATCAATTAATCATAACAAGATAATAAAATCAAAGGTTAGGATTCTATTTGTTTAATTAAAATAAAAGACTAGAATTTTGTTTGAGAAGAAACTCAAGCTGGTTTTATAATAGTAGCAAAGATATTTTGGGAGTAGTATAATATTAATTCATTACATTTATTTAAAGTATGATCCAAAAAATTTAAAATTTATTTTTACTATGTACAAGAATATTTACGATAATAAAATTAGAGTTGCATAATGATTCACACACAAATAGATAGGAAAAGCCCACAAGAGATGTGATAGTTTTTACATGAACAATTTAGTAAGGGAAAAATAATAGGTCTTAGCTAAGGTGAAGCAATTCACTATTTAGATTAAAATTATAGAAACTCAGCCTTCCCCATAATTATAAAAGATACGATTATAAAGTTTTAATTATCGGCTTTACCTCTTGTGAGAGTAGTTGAAAATATTGGAGAAGATATACATGATGATGGGTGTTTGTGTTAGTTGATGGTCGGCAAAGACGATCAACTAAGGTTGTCAGGATTAGTTTGCAATTGCCAATGGTATTTTGGAGATTTAAGACGTCAAATTTGAGTAGCCTAAGCCAACAAAGGGCAGGAGATGAGAGTCGAGTACTAAAGATCAGATAACAGTTATTGAGTGATGTCAGTACGGAATAATCCAAACGAACTTGTTCTCAAGATAAATTTATTCAACGACGTTAGCTTTCGATAAAAAATAAAAAGCGGCAGCGGTGTGCTCCTAAGAGGTTAAATTACAATTTTAACAAGGTAATCATGCCGATAGAAATAAAAATAAAATAAAATTATAATTATTCAGTCATCTTAAATAATATGTTACAACCTGCAGGTCAAATTAATGAGCACAAATTAAGGACACTATGGCTTGATCTCATATTCATGCATGACTTACAGCTTCAAATGGCACCCACACATTTGCCACATGGCAAATGGTGATCATGCCACGTGGCACATGATTGTATTATTATAGTCTAATATGAGCATGAATGAAGCTTTTATATGAGACCATTTGAAGTGCAGCAGAAAAATAATAAAAATATAGAATTATCCTTGTTTATTAAAAGTAGTCTTAATTATTTAAATAATTTAGTATTGAGCCAACTAGATTACATAAGAGCAATAGTATTTTTATTGAGAAAATAGTGAACATCGTTTGATCTTGAAATTATTTTCAATAATTAAAACATTCTAAAAATTATATTAGATTATATTATTGCTTGGTCTTTCCATCAAGTGCATGAGGTGCCGGCTTTTCATTTCTGTTTGATGTTATTGGCTGTAGAGCTGATCTTGGTCATTGTGTTTTGCCATTCCTCCGGTTTGACATCAATAAATAAAGGAAAAGTAGTTTCCGAGAGCTCGGCTTCCCTTAGCATACAGTGATGCATCAGATGTCCTGCGTGGCGCAATCATGGCCGTCCATTTGCAAAATCCTTTGATCACTACAAGTGCAGCTATTTCTACTGCTCACCTTACTCTTTCTGCTTTTAACCTTTCTTCCATGCATGAATTTTGCCTCACAACCAGCTCTACTACCATTTAGCTTTCTCTCGTAGAAGATAGGTGCACCATTGCTTGTGAAAACAAAGTAGGAGCTAAAGGATCATCCAAGGTCACTTCTTTTTAGGTCGAGAAATACAAAATCAGTTCTTTAAGATAAATTTAGAAGGCTTTGATACGGAGCATTGCGTAAACCTGACGAGCTTCACTTGATTTCTCAGTTCTTTTTTCTTCTCATACTTATCCTTTGTTGTTTTCGTTTGTTCAGTTTCTCGCAATGGAGAACCACATTTGCAAAGTCTGTGGGTGAAGCTTCCCAACCGGAAGATCTCTTGGGGGTCACATGAAAACTCATGTTATGATGAGCTCTCTCATGGATGACAAAGACAAGCCAGCCAGCATATATGGCCTTAGAGATAACCCAAAGAAGTCGCGTCGATTTGATGATGTGTGTCCGGAGAAGGAAAATGATGAAGTTGATGCCAAGAGGGCGAAGGTTTGCTCCTCATTGAATACTTCATTTGAGATGGCCAGAGATGAGCTCAAACATGATGACGACGATGAATTATGGAGCGGGGGAAGTTATGATGAGCAAGCCGATGAAATGCAGAGCCAATCTAATAAGAAAGTTTCCTTAATTTCAATGTCAGTTAGCAAGAGGAAGAGAACACCACATAAGGTTACGAAGATCTCTATTTATTCTGCTTCTCCAGCTTTATCGGAGTATGCAAATGAGGAAATGAATGCTGCTTTGTGCTGTTGATGCTCTCAAGAGGCACTCATTCGATTAGAGATATACTAGATGAGATTCCTCCCATAATTGAACGTGGAAAGAAAGTTCACTCTTATCCTTCTGAAGATGAAGATCGACCGTCCAAAAAGCCAAAGGTCTCATGTTTCAATAAAAAATTGGACCATGGCGATATTAGTTCTCATGTTCTAGATGTTGGAAAGGGGAGTTCATCAAAGCAATATGATTGTGAATCTGGAATGTATAAATTTTGCAAGAGAAATAAGTATGTGTGCACAATTTGCGACAAGAGCTTCCCTTCATATCAAGCTCTTGGCGGCCACTGCTCAAGCCACCGAAAGATGAAATTAAAGGAGCTAACAAGGAATTGATTAATCAGGATTGTGATTCACAAACTGTTGGAAAATCTCCAGAGAATTTTGAAAGTTATAAGTGCTCAATTTGTGGCAAGGCTTTTCCAACTGGTCAAGCTTTAGGTGGTCACAAGAGATCGCATTTGGTTGGAGGAATAATGATCTTCTGATGAAGCCGCATTCATGAATTGTTTAGAAGTTTTGATACAGATTGTAAATTTTTGTAGCACATTCTTTTTTTCTTATTTATTTGATACGCTTTTTTTTTTCTTTTGCTTTTAAAAACTTTATTTGTAATAGTTGATGTATATTGTTGATAGTAATGATAAATTTCATAGATTTTAAGGCATGTGATGGTTGTAATATAAACTGTTTAAAAATGTTTATGTTTCCTTTGATGAAAGAAAATGAGTTATTTCAAATTGTATGAGATGTAACATTCTTCGACGGGCGACTGCATATCGAAGATTATCTAGACTGGGAGCGGGTTGTCAAGAATTTTTATTATTATATGGAGATAGAGCCGGACAAATAGGTTAAGTATGTAGTGTGCAGATTAAAGGGGGCGCAAGCACGTGGTGGTCGCAGTTGCTCCAGTTTAGGCGACGTGAAGGTCGTAAACCTGTGCGAAGCAGGATTCAAATGAAGCAATTGTTACGATCACACTATTTATCCAAAGATTATGAGCAGTTTTTATACCTTAAATATCAGCATTTCGTCCAGGGTAATCGATCCGTGAGTGAGTACACAGAAGAATTCTATTGTCTCTTTGCTAGAAATGATTTGAATGAAACGACCAATTAGTTAGTGGCGAGGTATATTATTGGGTTGAAGGATTCTGTATAGGATAAATTGGAATTAAATTATGTTTGCTTGTTATCCCAGGCAATGAACTTCGCACTTAAGGTGGAAATTTAACAAGCTCGTCAGTTCCGCAGTAATTCACATCGGAGACACTCGGCGGAGTAGCTCGTGGATACCGTCAGGTAAAAAGGCTACCTCACCAATTGATCAAAACCATGCCAGCAATGCAATTAAACCAACTGGTGTTAATATATTTCAGCACAAACTAAAAGTCCAAACTAAGGACAATCCTTACCGAAATCCTCAAGTTATAAAATGCTTCTGATGCTTCCAACAAGGACACAAGTCCAATGAATGCCCCAATCGACAAAAAATACAAATGTTAGAAGCAAACGACCAAGAAATAGAGGGACAATAAGATGATGAGCAGCATACTGACTTCAAAGATGTGATCAGTGATGAAGGAGAACAAGTCATGTGTGTCTTGGAGAAGCTCTTACTGGCTCCACGGAAGCAGAATAAATCCCAATGGCATGCCATATTTCAGACCAAATGTACTATAAGTGGTAAGGTGTGCGGTCTTGTAATATCAAAAATCTGCTCCAGGATCGTCCAGGACGATCTGGATCGTCCTGGGACGATCAGTGAGAATTTTGCTCCAGAATTTGCCCAGTTTTGCTCCAGGTGATTTTCTGTACATATCGTCTAGGCCGATTTGGACATCGTCCAGGACGATTGGCACTGTAGAAAATATCGGCCTGAAAATAGTCCTGGGAACCGTCCAGGACGATCAAAATTGGTCTGATCGTCCTGGGACGATTTGGCGATCGGCCGGGCCGATCTGTGTATTATAAAGCTGATTTCAGTCGTTTTGGAGGAGAGAGAAAATCAAAATTAAAAATAAAAATATCTGAGGAGAGAGAAAGTCAAAGGTTTTTGGAGAAAAGTTGATTTTCGGACGACGCGGAGCCGTTTTCGTCCGACAAGACTGTTCAAGATATTGCTGTACGCAAGGTAAGGCACATTCCGCCTTTCTCAATTTTCAGAACCGTCGTGTTTGGCGGTATTTTCTGTCCGGATTTCGTTTCCGTTAAAGATTTTCGTCCGTATCTTTTGATTGGTTCAGTTTTTACCGCGTAACTTTCTGTATATCGTTGACGTGCCGAGTGTGCACATTTTAGTTATTTTCCGAAGATTTTTGTCCGGGTATTTTTGATTCGGCGGTGTTTTTCGTAGACTGCATTTTTCCGTGAAATTGTAAATTGTCTGTGCAGTAGAATAAACGTTCTGGAATGTGATTATCTATATTCTGTGCGAATTTGGTGAAATTTTATTTGCAGGAAATTTTGTGTAAATTCTATCTACTGCCGTTATGCTGCCCGATTTTTGTCTGATTTCTGAATTGCCCGGATTTCTTCTGAATTGAAATGCTATTTGTATATGCTATAAAAAGGGAGTTATAAGGGGTCTGAATCCTAAGAGATTCAGTCAGTGTCTGGGAAATCTGAAATGAGCTCAATCTGAAATTCTGAAATCAGTTCTGTTCCGGATCCGATGAAATCTGTTCTGATGCTATAAGCATATCTGTTCTGGTGCTGTGAGCACATAAGCATATCTGTTCTGGTGCCGTGAGCACAAAAGGGAGTTATAAGGGGCCTGAATCCAAGAGATTCAGTCAGTGTCAGGGAATTTAGCTATGAATTATATATTTGATATCTGAGATCTGATTTGATCTGATTCTGATTTTCTGTAAAGCAATTATGATTCTGTTGATGTGATATGTCTGATCTGTTCTGTTTCCGATTTCTGTTTCCGTACAATTATGTTGGAATCGATATCTGTTCTGTTCAGTTTACTTCTGAATTTCTGACTTCTGTACGATTCCGTTTCTGATTCGATAAGTCTGACATGTTCTGTTCTGATTTGGATTCTGATGTGAGTTGATCTGTACGATTCTGTCTGATGTGATATCTGTCCGTAATTGTCCGTATTTGTTCTGTTTCGTTCTGATATGTCCGATTTGATATATGTACGATTCTGTTCCGATTTCTGATCTGATTTCTGTCTGATGAGTTTTGTTTTGGAGTCTGAGAGTTTTGATTGGAGGTGTGTTGCTTTGCTGAGCTGTTGAGCTCACTCTTGTTTTTTGGTGGCTTTCAGGTTCTGGGAAAGGGAAGGAAGTCCAGGAATAGATTTCAGAGTCTGATCAGTATAGGTATTTGATTGTACCTTTTTAATTTTTGTACAGTCATGGCTTTTCTGTCCTGTCTTTCTTTCTGTTCAAAAGCCATGTACTGTATTTGTAGATGATTGTTTTGAGGAAAAAGAAAATATAGATGTTTTGTTCCACTGCATTTGGTGACTTATAGTAGCTCTGTTGTTCTGTGTTTGTGTGTTGTTTTGAGTTAAATATTTGGAAGATTCAGTTCAGAACCAAACTCCAAAACCAGATCCTGGTCAGTTCGTCCGTTCCGCATTCCGCGTCGCGACCCGGTGCGAGCGGGATCCGTCCCGGATCGGGTCGGGTCGTGACAGGTCTACTCATCGATAGTGTGTGCACGGAGAATGTGGTTTCTCGAGCAATGGTGCAAGCTTTGCAGCTTAAAACATCAAAGAATCCACTACATTATAAAATAAGCTAGGTTAAGAAGGGCAAGAATATTCTATTATTGGAGATGTGTAAAGCTACTTTTTTTATTGGCAAACATTACACATGTGAGGTGCTCACATCATGAATGTTTGTCACTTGAGACTAGGGAGATCGTGGCAATTTGACGTGGGCGCAATCTACGATGGGAGGGAAAACACTTACTCATTTGACTGGAAAGGGGGGAAATTACGACTACTCTCTCAAGGCGTTGGGAGCACTATTCAAAGCAATGAGACTAAGGCTGTCATGCATGTAGTGCATGGAGCCACTCTCTTGACCTCCTCGAAAGAGACATCCCTCATGTTAGCTTTGTTCATCAAGGAACGAACAACTTCTACTACAGATTCAAAAGTGGCTGATCTACTAAGTCAATTACAAGATGTGGTGTCTGAGGCCTTGCCCGCAGCTCTCCCGCCATTACGTGTGTTGCAACATCGAGTTGATAGTTTGCCAGGAGTAGGGGTGTCAAAGTTTGACACGACCCGAACCTGACCTGGAAAAATCCCAATTTGGGTCGACCAGGATGGAAAATGGGCTTGGTTAGGGTTAAAAAATTTTACCCGATTTGAGTTTCGGGTCGGGTTGACCCAAAAACTCAAACTCGACCCGGAATTGACCCGAAAATGTCTCTTCCCGTATATGCTGCCCGGCGTGCCCTATCTGCCCGTGAAATGACCTGACGCTATGAGCCTGCGACGTGTCGAGTCCCTTAGAGCCCCAGTCCATCACTCTGTCAGGCGTCAGTCATACGGTTCACGCCAGTTTGCCTCCTTCGAGGCTGTAGCCGCTGTTGCCCGGCTGCGGCGTGCTCTCCCGCCGCTACTGCTGCGTTATCTTCCTCCTTCGGCGACGGGAGCACCTTAATCTTCCTCCGACGATGTTCTTTCCTATCAAATTGAAAGTCAGGACAGCCGACCAGCTCGTCGCCTCGCTGAAACTAGAACTTGCGACGGGAGCTTGACGACGTTCCTTCATCTCAAATCAAAATCCATGTCGTGTCGGGTTAACCCGAACCCAAAGCGGGTCAGGTTCGGGTCCAAAAAACTGACCCATTTTTACATACGGGTCAAATTCGGGTTGACCCAAATAGTGTCGGATCAGTTCCAGATTTGACCCGAACCCGACCCGTGGTTGTGACCCAAAATTGACACCCCTAGCCAGGAGTCACTCTCTCCAATCTTCCTCATTCTAAAATGAGCACGAAAGAACATCAAATCCTCCAGCTAATCGTAGAAGAACTGTTAGAAAAGAAGCTGATTCAGCCGAGCCTTAGCCCGTGTGCGATTCCTTCTTTACTTGTGCCAATAAAGGACGACAGTTGGCAAATGCGGGTGGACAGCTGGGCCATTAATAAAATAACTGTAAAATTTTTATTGCCGGTACATAGAGTGGAGGCGTTATTAGAAAGGCTATCCGGAGCGAAGGAGTTATCAAAGCTAGATCTCCGAAGCGGCTACCACGAAATTCGGATTTGTCCTGGAGACGAGTGGAAGATGGCTTTCAAGACGCTACTGGGATTGCATGAATGGAAGATATTTCCTTTTGGGCTATGCAATGTGCCGTCCACTTTTATGAGACTAATGAACGAAGTACTTAAACCCTTCCTCAATCAATTTTGTGTGGCTTATTTCGATGACATTCTTGTTTATAGCTCCGCATTGGATGATCACATAGTTCGCCTAACAAGTATTCTTTCCGCTTTGAGACAAAATTAGTTGTACTTAACATTATGAGTTTTCCTACAATAGTATGTCGAATAGCTCAACTGGAAATTGTCTGTTTAGCATAGTTTGCTTCAGCATTGGCTGACAAAATTAAGTGTGAGTTCGCCGCCCCGCAAGTCTATTTTTTGGGCTTTGAAATCTCAACAATATGCTTCGATGTTTGGTTTGAGAGCATCCTAAGGTATGGGATGACCTTTTGGGGAAAGCTGAGTTTTCCTACAATAGTATGTCGAATAGCTCAACTGGAAATTGTCTGTTTAGCATAGTCAGCTTCAGCATTGGCTGAACAATTCTCTACCATACTCACAGACATCCGCAACAAACTTATTCAATCCAATATCAAGTACAAGCAAGCTGTGGATAAGCATCGTCGTGAACGGCTCTTCCGCCCTGGTGAGTTGGTCATGGTTTCCTTCGAAGCGAATGGTTCCCCCCGGAACCTACTCTAAATTGAGCCGGTGAAGAATTGGTCCCGTCGCAATTACCAAGAAAATCAACAACAACGCCTATATCGTTGATTTACCACATGAGCTTAACACTTCTTCCACTTTCAATGTTGCAGACATCTTCACCTATCTTCTGTCCGAGTCGGATTCTTCCGTTACTAAGGGAGAATGATGCGATGCATTATAACCTTTATGTTCTTATGGTTCATTTTATCACATGGTGCTTATACATTTCTGTTCGGAGATATTAACAGCCACTCTTCTAATTTCTATTTATAGTTTTATAGTACTATAGTAGCTTTTGCTTAGTTTGGATTATTTTTAGGATGAGAATTAGCTCTCTTGATGGTATATCTTCTTCGTGGAAAGAAGAATGCAAGTCAGTTTTTAATCAATACAGATTTATTCAACAACGTTAGCTTTCGATAAAAAATAGAAAGCGGTTGCGGTGTGCTCCTAAGAGGTTAAATTGCAATTTAACAAGATGATCATGCTGATAGAAATAAAAATAAAATAAAATTATAATTATTCAGTCATCTTAAATAATATGTTACAACCTGCAGGTCAAATTAATGAGCACAAATTAAGGACACAATGGCTTGATCCCATATTCACGAATGCCTAAAAGCTTCAAATGGCACCCACACAAATTGCCACATGGCAAATGGTGATCATGCCACGTGGCTCATGATTGTATTATTATAATCTAATATGAGCATGAATGAAGCTTTTACTTAGTTGTCGAGACCATTTGAAGTGCAGCAGAAAAATAATAAAAATATAGAATTATCCTTGTTTATTAAAAGTAGTCTTAATTATTTAAATGATTTAGTATTGAGCCAACTAGATTACATAAGAGCAATAGTATTTTTATTGAGAAAATAGTGAACATCGTTTGATCTTGAAATTATTTTCAATAATTAAAACATTCTAAAAATTATATTAGATTATATTATTGCTTGGTCTTTCCATCAAGTGCATGAGGTGCCGGCTTTTCATTTCTGTTTGATGTTATTGGCTGTAGAGCTGATCTTGGTCATTGTGTTTTGCCATTCCTCCGGTTTGACATCAATAAATAAAGGAAAAGTAGTTTCCGAGAGCTCGGCTTCCCTTAGCATACAGTGATGCATCAGATGTCCTGCGTGGCGCAATCATGGCCGTCCAATTGCAAAATCCTTTGATCACTACAAGTGCAGCTATTTCTACTGCTCACCTTACTCTTTCTGCTTTTAACCTTTCTTCCATGCATGAATTTTGCCTCACAACCAGCTCTACTACCATTTAGCTTTCTCTCGTAGAAGATAGGTGCACCATTGCTTATGAAAACAAAGTAGGAGCTAAAGGATCATCCAAGGTCACTTCATTTAGATCGAGAAATACAAAATCAGTTCTTTAAGATAAATTTAGAAGGCTTTGATACGGAGGATTGCATTGCGTAAACCTGACGAGCTTCACTTGATTTCTCAGTTCTTTTTTCTTCTCATACTTATCCTTTGTTGTTTTCGTTTGTTCAGTTTCTCGCAATGGAGAACCACATTTGCAAAGTCTGTGGGCGAAGCTTCCCAACCGGAAGATCTCTTGGGGGTCACATGAAAACTCATGTTATGATGAGCTCTCTCCTGGATGACAAAGACAAGCCAGTCAGCATATATGGCCTTAGAGATAACCCAAAGAAGTCGCGTCGATTTGATGATGTGTGTCCGGAGAAGGAAAAAGATGAAGTTGATGCCAAGAGAGCAAAGGTTTGCTCCTCATTGAATACTTCATTTGAGATGGCCAGAGATGAGCTCAAACATGATGACGACGATGAATTATGGAGCGGGGGAAGTTATGATGAGCAAGCTGATGAAATGCAGAGCCAATCTAATAAGAAAGTTTCCTTAATTTCAATGTCAGTTAGCAAGAGGAGGAGAACACCACATAAGGTTACGAAGATCTCTATTTATTCTGCTTCTCCAGCTTTATCCACGGAGTACGCGAATGAGGAAATGAATGCTACTTTGTGTCTGTTGATGCTCTCAAGAGGCACGCATTCGATCAGAGATATATTAGATGAGATTCCTCCCATAATTGAACGTGGAAAGAAAGTTCACTCTTATCTTTCTGAAGATGAAGATCGACCATTCAAAAAGCCAAAGGTCTCATGTTTCAATAAAAAATTTGATCATGGCGATATTAGTTCTCATGTTCTAGATGTTGGAAAGGGGAGTTCATCAAAGCAATATGATTGTGAATCTGGAATGTATAAATTTTGCAAGAGAAATAAGTATGTGTGCACAATTTGCGACAAGAGCTTCCCTTCATATCAAGCACTTGGCGGCCACTGCTCAAGCCACCGAAAGATGAAATTAAAGGAGCTAACAAGGAATTGATCAATCAGGATTGTGATTCACAAACTGTTGGAAAATCTCCAGAGAATTTTGAAAGTTATAAGTGCTCAATTTGTGGCAAGACTTTTCCAACTGGTCAAGCTTTAGGTGGTCACAAGAGATCGCATTTGGTTGAAGGAAGTAATCTGCTTCTGATGTTGTTGTTTTTACTGCTGGTAGTAATGGTGTTCCTTCCCAACCAACATGAATGAAGATAGCGCAAAAGGTTTCTAAGCCAAATTCGATTGATCTCAGCCTGCCTACACCTTTAAAGACTAAAGGAAATTTCTAATGGATTTATATTGGGTTTGAGGTGTCTGAATTATACAGTTTCTTCGATAAAGTTGCAGCCTTTCAGCGTTCTTATTTATTTGTTGTTCCAATTTGAGAAGGCTACCCAATCATTCCATCCTCAGTTAAAGCTTTTGAGTGGTTCTAAGAATAATGATCTTATGATGAAGCCGCATTCATGAATTGTTTAGAAGTTTTGATGCAGATTGTAAATTTTTGTAGCACATTCTTTTTTCTTATTTATTTGATACACTTTTTTTTTCTTTTGCTTTTAAAAACTTTATTTGTAATAGTTGATGTATATTTTTGATAGTAATGATAAATTTCGTAGATTTTGGTTGTAGTATACACTGTTTAAAAACGTTTATGTTTCCTTTGATGAAAGAAAACGAGTTTTTTCAATTTGCATGAGATGAAACTTAAGGAGGCTCACAATATTACGTCAATTCGAATTTGACAAGTTTCAAATTGAAGTGCTTAAAAATTTGCTCAACTCTTAAAGTAGTTTTTTAGTACATAGAAAATTTTCCCAAATAAAATCTTAAATTCTAATTGTAAATTAGATTAATCATTCAAAATAAATATAAGTTCACAGATATTAAATTTACTTAACCTTCTTGGCAACTGATGGAAAAAATTTGATGATAGACTTTTCAGCTCCAGCTCCCTTTTAAAGCAATCAATATTTTTTAAGAGATATTGATACTAAATTTTTGAAATTTTGGAGGCGACAAAATGCCAAAAGAGTAAATATTTTTATAAAAATTATATATGCACAAATAAAAATCTATGATATATAAAAATATCTAAAATTTTTTGAGTTTAGCCCTATCCTCATATTTGAAGGCAACATTTAAACAATGATCAATTTTGTAAATAATTTTGGCCAAAAAATTAAGAGCATATATCAAAGCATTACATTAAAGTGCAAATTAAGAGCTACTCATTAATGAGCTCATAAGTCGAGCTTATCAAGTCAGGAGTTCGAGCATGAGCCTATACTTGAGTTCTATGTTAAACGTGCTTGGGCTCGAGCTAAGTTTGGCTCTGCTTGAAAGCTCGTTGAGCCGCTCAATTAACTTAAAATATATTTAAAAATTAATTTAAATTAGTATTATATAATATATCTTAATAAATTTAAATTACTTAATATTAAAAATAAACTTAATTTAAAACTATAAAACCGAGTTCAACAATTGAGTCAACAAGTTCGAGCATTTTGAAACGAGCTCGAGTAATCGCTCCAAGCACATACCTATAAAGTTTTAAAAAAGTCGAACTTGAGCTTGTTTAACTTAAGCTTAGTAAACAAGCTCAAGTTCGAGCTCAGCAAGAACCAAATAAGCTGAGCTCGATTAACCAGAATCTCCACTCATTTACACCTCTATTCTATATATATTATATTGATACCCTATTAACTGATCAGGGAAGGGAATTATTTTTTATTTCATTCTAAGTTAATTAAATTCATTCAATTGAGCAAGTTCTCATTATTTTTTCCCCTTGAGATTTTTTGGTTTTTCATATAAAAAACTCTTGTATTTTTTTAGCAATATCATTTACCTTAATGGGTGATATAAAATTTTTTAATATTATCAAGATTATTTTGAAAATAATGAGCGATAAATTATAATGTATGTGACTTAAACTTATAGCCTAAGATAAATAACCTCATACTGATTTTACTGTGGTTTCATTTGGGACAGCTTTATTACTGCTTCTTGAAGCAGCTTTTAAAAAACAGCAAAAAAACTGTCCCAAATGAAGCCTATGATGATCGACATGGATCATCACTCTTTCAGAATAACAATCATTGACCCTGAGCTCTTCCTAACTATACACTTATTAATCAGAAACAAATATAAATTTTAAGAGTTACAGGTAATCTGACATTTATTGATGATGTTTTTTTTAGATGCAAAATCTTTAGTGAGAGCTCGATAAGAAAATTATGTCTGAACAATTTAATATAATTTAAATTAGAATATATTTAATACTGTTGTATATAAAATTTCTTCATTTATACAAATTTCTAATTAAAAAAAAAAGTGTAGTAGAAATTTGCTTTAAAAAATTGCAAGAAAGTTATAAAAAGCGAAGCTTAACTTGCTTTTGTAAGTAGCCTAGACGGGAAGGAACGCCGTCGAAGGAGGTGATAGGAAGAAACGTCGTCGAAGGAGGCGAGCAACTGGCGGTGAGAGGGACGGCGGCTGTGAAGATGAAGAACGGTGATGAAATGTGACGAAGGACGACAAGAAATTGAAGGAACGTAGTTGAAGGAGATGATGACAGGGGAATGTCGTCAAAGGGATGTCTTGGGCACATTCTAACAGAATGGCGAACAAATGAAAGAAATAGTGAGGATGCTAGTTTAGATAGATGTGTTTGTAACAGATTTGCAAAAGATTTGTGATGGATTTGTGACGGATTTGAGAGAGATAATCTGCCACAAATCTGTCACAAAATAAATGACGCAAATGTTTGTCGCAAATCTGCCACAATTTCAGAGAAATTTTTTTTTGTCGTAATGTTCGTCACAAATCTGCCACAAATTGCTGACATTCCTATAGTGGAAGAGGGGAATATGAATGATTATTTAATAAATATTAAATATTTATTAAGACCACGAGAAAAATAAATATAAAGCGTAATGGTTACGAAGAGTGGAACTCGAAAGGGTATTTAATGAATTTTGATGTGGTGCATTATAACATTTATGTTCCTATGATTCATTTTATCACCTGGTGCTTATGCATTTCTGTTAGGAGACGTTAGCAACCACTCTTCTAATTTCTATTTAAGGCAAATTTTCATTCTAAGCAAGATTAAAATGTTAATTAAGTAAATAAGCATACTTAAAAAAAATTAAAAGTAGGCATAATCGTCCTTTTAATTGGTGACTTAGGCTGAGTAGGCAGAGATGAGTCACGTAGCCGTTATCCATTAAGAAATAAGTGAAAAATTATCTTCATACACAAGTTGTATGTTTAACGGGCGACTTACATGTAATATTTTATTTAAAAAAAATAGAGCACATGTATGAGAGGTGCATTGGATTTAGAATGAAAAATTAAAAAAAAATTATAGAAATAGCAAGTTTGAAACTTATATTGACATTAAATTAAAAATAGTGCATATACAAAAAAGTTCTAATAATTTGTACTTTCAACATTTGAATTTTTTTCTCAGATTATCAAAATGGACTATATTTATCAACATTTGATTTTTTTCAAAATAATAGTATAAATTATAGCATTAATTTTATTTCTCGGATTATCTTTATGAAGAATTACTTTATTTTTGTTCAATTATGTCCTGTGCAATTGTTTGGATTATTTTGTTTAAAAAATATCATTAAGAGCATAGGATCCTAATAACCAAGGTTTTGAAAATCGGATCGTACATCGAACCGGAAGAAAGAGAGGTTCACGGTTCGACCGGTCGAACCGGGGTCGAACCGGATGACGTAATAAAAAATAATATATATTATAAAAAATTAATAAGATTGATAAAATAATGAAATATAATAATCATATAATTTCCTATAAATTATTGTTAATTTATATTACATAATGTAAGTTATTTAAAAACTTAAAACTCTCAATATAAAATCATAAATATAATTAAATATTTTATTTTGTAAGATAAAAATTTTTAGAGTTTAAAAATTGAAATTTTACAAATTTTTTAACATAAGAGTAATTCATTTGATAAAAAATAATTATTATTAACTAAAAAAATAAAATAAACATTTTACGAAAAAACTTTAAAAAATAAATGTTATTCAAATATTAAAAATTAATTTTTATATTATAATTTATATATTATATTTTTTACTTGAGCCGCTTAACGAACAAAAATAAATTCAAATAAACTTCATAATGTATATAATAAAAAATATTTAAAAAATAAAAATAAATAATAATAAATAAAAAATAAATATTATCAACTTCAAAAAATAAAATTTATTCATATTATAAAAATTAATTAAAAAATTTGTTAAAAAAGCTATGTTGTATAGTGTATAATTGTATATAACTAGCTACATGAAACTAAAAATGACTTTTTGCTTTGTAGGTTTAGTCCCACATCACTTGGATGTGTTATTTTGTGTTGTTTATATACCTCTTTACTTTCTTGCATGTCAAGAGCAAATATGGGAAAGGATGTTGTATGTGGTTGTTAGAATAAAAATTTGAAACATGTCTTTAGCACAGACTTGATAGTTTTTTATTAACCCTTAAATATTTTATTTAATCATTTAAAATAAAAAAATTTGAACCGGCCGGTTTTAAAAAACCCGGACCGGTTCGCCGGTTCACTGGTTGAACCGGCAGTTTTCGCCAAAACCGGCCGGTTTGAAGCGAAGCCGATTTTCGGGTTGAACCGAACCGGCCGTCAGACCGGTTCATGGTTGAACCGGTCGAACCGGCCGGTCCGGTCCGGTTTTTAAAGCACTGCTAATAATGTCTCGTTTATTGTGCAATGATAATTCATTTCACAAGCAATACTCTATCCCATCAGATGACCTGTCAAGTTTTATTGTGTTATAGGACTACATGTGATGGTTGAATATCATGACTCTCTCCTATTTAAAGAGTGCAAAGAAGAGACATGAAATATATTTGTAGAGATACTAGAGCTATTCAGAATATTTTGGCCATATATAGAGAAGCTGAAAGGCGTTCCCAACAAAGAAATATTTGATGATGCAAGCTGAAAAATGCATGCTTGTATAGCACGAGCCGGTGACAGTCCGTTGGAGCAACAAGCGAATGCGAATGAGAACTTTAGATGATGCATTCATGAATGGTCAGAAGATGAGGATGATTGCCTCTGGAATATGCATTCAGAGTTAATTAAGCTTAAACTTTATAGGAAAAGAGATTTTTAAATGCCGCCGGTTGGAAATCTCATCCAATTAGGTTCCGCTAAGAGAATGATCACCTTGTCAGCGACTGGAGCTAGGGATTTTTCGGTGGAGTTTTAAACATGCCTAATTCGCTCGTTTGACGAGCGATTTTGGCATGTATATAAATCGCACGTTAAATGAGCGATTATGCCTAATTTTAAATTTTAAAATAATTATACTTAATGTCCTAATCGCTTTTCTAATCATACTTACTCCTAAAATTGCCCTTATATTTATAGTTTTATAGTACTATAGTAGTTTTTGCTTAGTCTGGGTTATTTTGAGCAAGAGAATTAGCTCTCTTCATACTATATCTTCTTCCTTGAAAGAAGAATGCAAGTTAGTTTTTAATCAATACAGATTTCTAGTGTTATTTCTATTACTGTGCTTGTTTCTTTGTGCAATCTACTTCTTCCATAGTATACCATATCGGAGTTGGTATCAGAGCCGGCAGTTGGCAAGATGGAAGAAGGTAGTAAGCGTGTGTTGGTGGATGAAGATCAAAGCCTGGAAGCTCTTTGGGTCACACATGCTGGAGTAGGAGTAGTTAAGCGGCTGGAAGATATGTCCGCTGAGTTCGCGAAGCTCGAGATTGAAGTTCAGCGAGCACTACAGGTAGGAGGAAATGACTCTCGACTGGAACGACTGAAAGTGCCAATAGCCACCCCGGGGACAAGGCCGGCGAGGCATATGAACAGAGATAAGCGGAGAGATCCCCAATTTGACAATATGTCAGATTCTGACGAGGAGGAAAGGAGCTAGATGCCAGATGCATTCTCAAACTCGGATGGAGGTATTGTTTTCCATCGACCCCTCAAACCAGCGAAGTTGGGGGGCCAGCAAGGAGAGTTCCGAGTAAATCTGGATATACCATTCTTCGACGGGAGACTGCACATCGAAGATTATCTAGACTAGGAGTGGGTTGTCAAGAATTTTTTTTTATTATATGGAGATAGAGCCAGACAAATAGGTTAAGTATGTAGCGTGCAGATTAAAGGGGGCGCAAGCGCGTGGTGGTCGCAGTTGCTCCAGTTTAGGCGACGTGAAGGCTGTAAACCTGTGCGAAGCAGGATTCGAATGAAGCAATTATTACGATCACACTATTTAACCAAAGATTATGAGCAATTATTATACCTAAAATATCAGCGTTTCGTCCAGGGTAATCGATCCGTGAGTGAGTACACATAAGAATTCTATCATCTCTTTACTAGAAATGATTTGAATGAAACGACCAATTAGTTAGTGGCAAGGTATATTATTGGGTTGAAGGATTCTATACATGATAAATTGGAATTAAATTCTGTTTCGTTGTTATCCAGGCTGTGAACTTCGCACTTAAGGTGAAAATTCAATAAGCTCGTCAGATCCGCAGTAATTCACATCGGAGGCACTCGGCGGAGCAGCTCGTGGATACCGTTAGGTAAAAAGGCCACCTCACCAACTGATCAAAACCATGCCAGCAATGCAATTAAACCAACCGGTGACAATAGATTTCAGCACAAACTCAAAGTTTAAACTAAGGACGATCCTTACCTAATACCTCAAGTTATAAAATGCTTCCGATGCTTCCAACAAGGACACAAGTTCAATTAATGCCCCAATCGACAAAAAATACAAATGTTAGAAGCAGACCACCAAGAAATAGAGGGACAATAAAGATGATGAGCAGCATACTGACTTTGAAGATGTAATCAGTGATGAAGGAGAACCACTCGTGTGTGTCTTGGAGAAGCTCTTACTGGCTCCATGGAAGCAGAATAAATCCCAATGGCTTGCCATATTTCGGACCAAATGTACTATAAGTGGTAAGGTATGCGGTTGACTCATCGATAGTGTGTGTACGGAGAATGTGGTTTCTCGAGCAATGGTGCAAGCTTTATAGCTTAAAACATAAAAGAATCCACAACCTTATAAAATAAGCTAGGTTAAGAAGGGCATGAATATTCTAGTATTGGAGATGTGTAAAGTTGTTTTTTTTTATTGGCAAACATTACACATACTAGGTGCTCACATCATGAATGTTTGTCACTTGATGCTAGGGAGACCATGGCAATTCGACGTGGGTGCAATCTACGACGGGAAGGAAAACACCTACTCATTTGACTGGAAAGGGAGGAAATTGCGACTACTCTCTCAAGGCGTTGGGAGCACTATTCAAAGAAATGAGACTAAGGCTATCACGTACGTAGTGCATAGAGCCACTCTTTTGACCTCATGGAAAGACACATCCCTCATTTTAGCTTTGTTCATCAAGGAACGAACACCTTCTATTGCTTCCCTTACTACAGATTCAAAAGTGGCTGATCTACTTAGTCAATTCCAAGATGTGTCCGAGGCCTTGGCCACAGCTCTCTCGCCATTACGTGTGTTGCAACATCGAGTTGATAGTGTGCCAGGAGTAGGGGTGTCAAATTTTGACACGACCCGAACCTGACTTGGAAAATCCGGGTTTTGGGTTGACCCGGATAGAAAACTGGCAGGGTTTGGGTTTGAAAATCTAACCCCATTTAAGTTTCGGGTTAGGTTGACCCGAAATCCAGAACTCGACCCTGAATTGACCCGAAAACTGCTCTTCACGTATATAATGCCCGGCGTGCCCGCTCTACCCGTGAAATGACCCAACGTTGTGAGCCTGCGATGCGTCAAGTGGCTCAGAGCCTCAGTTCATCACTTTTTCATGCGTCAGTCACGTAGTTCACGCCAGTTTGCCTCCATCGAGGCTGTCACCGCTGCTGTTGGGTTATCTTCCTCCTTCGACGACATGAGTGCCTTATCTTCCTCTGACAATGTTCTTTCATGTCAAATTGAAAGTCATGATAGCCGGCCAGCTCGCTGCCTCGCCGAAACTAGAACTAGCGACGGGAGCTCGACGACGTTCCTTCATGTCGAATCAAAAATCCGTGTCGGGTCGGGTTGACCTGAACCCGAAGCGGGTCGAGTTTGGGTCCCAATAAATGATCCATTTTTACAGACAGGTCGGATTCGGGTTGACCCAAATAGTGTCGAGTCAATTCCGGGTTTGACTTGAACCCGACCCAGGGTCGTAACCCAAAATTGACACCCCTAGCCAGGAGTTACTCTCTCCAATCTTCCTCATTCTAAAATGAGCCTGAAAGAACATCAGATCCTCTAGCAAATTGTAGAAGAGCTATTGGAGAAGAAGCTGATTCAGCCGAGCCTTAGCCCGTGTGCGATTCTTGCTTTACTTGTGCCAACAAAGGATGACAGTTGGCGAATGTTCGTGGAGAGCCGGACCATTAATAAAAATAACTTTGAAATTTTGATTCCCAGTACCTAGAGTGGAGTAGTTATTGGAAAGGCTATCTGGAGCGAAGGTGTTCTCAAAGCTAGATCTCTCTTTCCGCTTTGAGACAAAATTAGCTAATACTTAAACTCATCTAAGTGTGAGTTCGCCGCCCCGCAAGTCTATTTTTGGGCTTTGTAATCTCGACAATATGCTTCGATGTTTGGTTCAAGAGCATCCTAAGGTCTAGGATGACCTTTTGGGGCAAGCTAAGTTTGCCCACAATAGTATGCCGAATAGCTCAACTTGAAATTGTCTGTTTAGTATAGTCTGCTTCAGCATTGGCTGAACAATTCTCTACCATACTCACTGACATCCACAACAAACTTATTCAATCCAATATTAAGTACAAGCAAGCTACGGACAAGCATCGTCGTGAACGGCTCTTCCGCCCTGGTGAGTTGGTCATGGTTTCCTTCGACGTGAACGTTTTCCCCCCAGAACCTACTCTAAATTGAGCAGGCAAAGAATTGGTCATGTTGCAATTACCAAGAAAATCAACGACAACGCCTATATCGTTAATTTACCACCTGAGCTTAACACTTCATCCACTTTCAATATTGCAAACATCTTCACCTATCATCGGCCCGAGTCGGATTCTTCCGTTACTGGGGGAAAATGATGTGATGCATTATAACCTTTATATTCCTATGGTTCATTTTATCACATGGTGCTTATACATTTTTGCTCGGAGACATTAGTAGCCACTCTTCTAATTTCTATTTATAGTTTTATAGTACTATAGTAGCTTTTGCTTAGTTTGGATTATTTTTAGGATGAGAATTAACTCTCTTGATAGTATATCTTCTTCCTGGAAAGAAGAATGCAAGTCAATTTTTAATCAATACAGATTTCTACTGTCATTCCTGTTATTGTGCTTGTTTCTTTGTGATACCTGCTTCTTCCAAAGTATACCATATCAAATTTGAAGGAAGACGGGGAAGCATTTGGGAATTCAAATGATTTCTTCATTTATTTACTTAAATGAAAAATAATTACATATTAATTATTTTTAAATTATCAATTAATCATAACAAGATAATAAAATCAAAGGTTAGGATTCTATTTGAATAATTAAAATAAAAAGATAGAATTTTGTTTGAGAAGAAACTCAAGCTTCTTTTATAATAGTAGCAAAGATATTTTGGGAGTATTATAATATTAATTCATTACATTTATTTAAGTATGATCCAAAAAAATTTAAAATTTATTTTTATTATGTACAAGAATATTCACGATAATAAAATTAGAGTTGCATAATGATTCACACACAAATAGATAGGAAAAGCTCACAAGAGATGTGATAGTTTTTACATGAACAATTTAGTAAGGAAAAAATAATAGGTCTTAGCTAAGGTGATGCAAATCACTATTTAGATTAAAATTATAGAAACTCAGCCTTCCCCATAACTATAAATGACACTATTATAAAGTTTTAATTATCGGCTTTACCTCTTGTGAGAGTAGTTGAAAATACTGGAAAGGATATACATGATGATGGGTGTTTGTGTTGGTTGATGGTTGGCAAAGACGATGAGTTTGCAATGGTCAATGGTATTTTGGAGATTTTAGACGTCAATTTTGAGTAGCATAAGTCAACAAAGGGCAGGAGATGACAGTCGAGTACTAATGATTAGATAACAGTTATTAAGTGATGTCAGTACGGAACAATCCAAACGAACTTGTTATCAAGATAAATTTATTCAACGACATTAGCTTTCGATAAAAAATAGAAAGCGGCGGCGGTGTGCTCTTAAGAGGTTAAATTGCAATTTTAACAAGGTAATCATGCCAATAGAAATAAAAATAAAATAAAATTATAATTATTCAGCCATCTTAAACAATATGTTACAACCTGGTCAAATTAATGAGCACAAATTAGGAACACTGGCTTGATCCTATATTCACGCATGACTTACAGCTTCAAATGGCACCCACACATTTGCCACATGGCAAATGGTGATCATGCCACGTGTTACATGATTGCATTATTATAGTCGAATATGGGCATGAATGAAGCTTTTACTTAGTTGTCGGGACCATTTGAAGTGCAGCAGAAAAATAATAAAAATATAGAATTATCCTTGTTTATTAAAAGTAGTCTTAATTATTTAAATAATTTAGTATTGAGCCAATTAGATTACATAAGAGCAATAATATTTTTACTGAGAAAATAATGAACATCGTTTGATCTTGAAATTATTTTCAATAATTAAAACATTCTAAATATTATACTAGATTATATTATTGCTTGGTCTTTCCATCAAGTGCATGAGGTGCCGGCTTCCATTTCTGTTTGATGTTATTGGCTGTAGAGCTGATCTTGGTCATTGTGTTTTGCCATTCCTCCGGGTTGACATCAATAAATAAAGGAAAAGTAGTTTCCGAGAGCTCGGCTTCCCTTAGCATTAAGTGATGCATCAGATGTCCTGCGTGGCGCAATCATGGTCGTCCAATTGTAAAATCCTTTAATCACTACAAGTGCAGCTATTTCTACTGCTCACCTTACTCTTTCTGCTTTTAACCTTTCTTCCATACATGAATTTTGCCTCACAACCAGCTCTACTACCATTTAGCTTTCTCTCGTAGAAGATAGGTGCACCATTGCTTGTGAAAACAAAGTAGGAGCTAAAGGATCATCCAAGGTCACTTCTTTTTAGATCGAGAAATACAAAATCAGTTCTTTAAGATAAATTTAGAAGGCTTTGATACGGAGCATTGCGTAAACCTGACGAGCTTCACTTGATTTCTCAGTTCTTTTTTCTTCTCATACTTATCCTTTGTTGTTTTCGTTTGTTCAGTTTCTCGCAATGGAGAACCACATTTGCAAAGTCTGTGGGTGAAGCTTCCCAACCGGAAGATCTCTTGGGGGTCACATGAAAACTCATGTTATGATGAGCTCTCTCATGGATGACAAAGACAAGCCAGCCAGCATATATGGCCTTAGAGATAACCCAAAGAAGTCGCGTCGATTTGATGATGTGTGTCCGGAGAAGGAAAATGATGAAGTTGATGCCAAGAGGGCGAAGGTTTGCTCCTCATTGAATACTTCATTTGAGATGGCCAGAGATGAGCTCAAACATGATGACGACGATGAATTATGGAGCGGGGGAAGTTATGATGAGCAAGCCGATGAAATGCAGAGCCAATCTAATAAGAAAGTTTCCTTAATTTCAATGTCAGTTAGCAAGAGGAAGAGAACACCACATAAGGTTACGAAGATCTCTATTTATTCTGCTTCTCCAGCTTTATCCTCGGAGTACGCGAATGAGGAAATGAATGCTGCTTTGTGTCGGTTGATGCTCTCAAGAGGCACTCATTCGATTAGAGATATACTAGATGAGATTCCTCCCATAATTGAACGTGGAAAGAAAGTTCACTCTTATCCTTCTGAAGATGAAGATCGACCGTCCAAAAAGCCAAAGGTCTCATGTTTCAATAAAAAATTGGACCATGGCGATATTAGTTCTCATGTTCTAGATGTTGGAAAGGGGAGTTCATCAAAGCAATATGATTGTGAATCTGGAATGTATAAATTTTGCAAGAAAAATAAGTATGTGTGCACAATTTGCGACAAGAGCTTCCCTTCATATCAAGCTCTTGGCGGCCACTGCTCAAGCCACCGAAAGATGAAATTAAAGGAGCTAACAAGGAATTGATTAATCAGGATTGTGATTCACAAACTGTTGGAAAATCTCCAGAGAATTTTGAAAGTTATAAGTGCTCAATTTGTGGCAAGGATTTTCCAACTGGTCAAGCTTTAGGTGGTCACAAGAGATCGCATTTGGTTGGAGGAATAATGATCTTCTGATGAAGCCGCATTCATGAATTGTTTAGAAGTTTTGATACAGATTGTAAATTTTTGTAGCACATTCTTTTTTCTTATTTATTTGATACGCTTTTTTTTTTTCTTTTGCTTTTAAAAACTTTATTTGTAATAGTTGATGTATATTGTTGATAGTAATGATAAATTTCATAGATTTTAAGGCATGTGATGGTTGTAATATAAACTGTTTAAAAATGTTTATGTTTCCTTTGATGAAAGAAAATGAGTTATTTCAAATTGTATGAGATGTAACATTCTTCGACGGGCGACTGCATATCGAAGATTATCTAGACTGGGAGCGGGTTGTCAAGAATTTTTATTATTATATGGAGATAGAGCCGGACAAATAGGTTAAGTATGTAGTGTGCAGATTAAAGGGGGCGCAAGCACGTGGTGGTCGCAGTTGCTCCAGTTTAGGCGACGTGAAGGTCGTAAACCTGTGCGAAGCAAGATTCAAATGAAGCAATTGTTACGATCACATTATTTATCCAAAGATTATGAGCAGTTTTTATACCTTAAATATCAGCATTTCGTCCAGGGTAATCGATCCGTGAGTGAGTACACAGAAGAATTCTATCGTCTCTTTGCTAGAAATGATTTGAATGAAACGACCAATTAGTTAGTGGCGAGGTATATTATTGGGTTGAAGGATTCTGTATAGGATAAATTGGAATTAAATTATGTTTGCTTGTTATCCCAGGCAATGAACTTCGCACTTAAGGTGGAAATTTAACAAGCTCGTCAGTTCCGCAGTAATTCACATCGGAGACACTCGGCGAGTAGCTCGTGGATACCGTCAGGTAAAAAGGCTACCTCACCAATTGATCAAAACCATGCCAGCAATGCAATTAAACCAACTGGTGTTAATATATTTCAGCACAAACTAAAAGTCCAAACTAAGGACAATCCTTACCGAAAACCTCAAGTTATAAAATGCTTCCGATGCTTCCAACAAGGACACAAGTCCAATGAATGCCCCAATCGACAAAAAATACAAATGTTAGAAGCAAACGACCAAGAAATAGAGGGACAATAAGATGATGAGCAGCATACTGACTTCAAAGATGTGATCAGTGATGAAGGAGAACAAGTCATGTGTGTCTTGGAGAAGCTCTTACTGGCTCCACGGAAGCAGAATAAATCCCAATGGCATGCCATATTTCAGACCAAATGTACTATAAGTGGTAAGGTGTGCGGTCTTGTAATATTAAAAATCTGCTCCAGGATCGTCCAGGACGATCTGGATCGTCCTGGGACGATCAGTGGAAATTTTGCTCCAGAATTTGCCCAGTTTTGCTCCAGGTGATTTTCTGTACATATCGTCCAGGCCGATTTGGACATCGTCCAGGACGATTGGCACTGTAGAAAATATCGGCCTGAAAATAGTCCTGGGAACCGTCCAGGACGATCAAAATTGGTCTGATCGTCCTGGGACGATTTGGCGATCGGCCGGGCAGATCTGTGTATTATAAAGCTGATTTCGGTCGTTTTGGAGGAGAGAGAAAATCAAAATTAAAAATAAAAATATCTGAGGAGAGAGAAAGTCAAAGATTTTTGGAGAAAAGTTGATTTTTGCACGACGCGGAGCCGTTTTCGTCCGACAAGATTGTTCAAGATATTGCTGTACGCAAGGTAAGGCACATTCCGCCTTTCTCAATTTTCAGAACCGTCGTGTTTGGCGGTATTTTCTGTCCGGATTTCGTTTCCGTTAAAGATTTTCGTCCGTATCTTTTAATTGGTTCAGTTTTTACCGCATAACTTTCTGTATATCGTTGACGTGCCGAGTGTGCACATTTTGATTATTTTCTGAAGATTTTTGTCCGGGTATTTTTGATTCGGCGGTGTTTTTCGTAGACTGCATTTTTCCGTGAAATTGTAAATTGTCTGTGCAGTAGAATAAACGTTCTGGAATGTGATTATCTATATTCTGTGCGAATTTGGTGAAATTTTATTTGCAGGAAATTTTGTGTAAATTCTGTCTACTGCCGTTGTGCTGCCCGATTTTTGTCTGATTTCTGAATTGCCCGGATTTCTTCTGAATTGAAATGCTATTTGTATATGCTATAAAAAGGGAGTTATAAGGGGTCTGAATCCTAAGAGATTCAGTCAGTGTCTGGGAAATCTGAAATGAGCTCAATCTGAAATTCTGAAATCAGTTCTGTTCCGGATCCGATGAAATCTTTTCTGATGCTATAAGCATATCTGTTCTGGTGATGTGAGCACATAAGCATATCTGTTCTGGTGCCGTGAGCACAAAAGGGAGTTACAAGGGGCCTGAATCCAAGAGATTCAGTTAGTGTCAGAGAATTTAGCTATGAATTATATATTTGATATCTGATATCTGATTTGATCTGATTCTGATTTTCTGTAAAGCAATTATGATTCTGTTGATGTGATATGTCTGATCTGTTCTGTTTCCGATTTCTGTTTCCGTACAATTATGTTGGAATCGATATCTGTTCTGTTCAGTTTACTTCTGAATTTCTGACTTCTGTACGATTCCGTTTCTGATTCGATAAGTCTGACATGTTCTGTTCTGATTTGGATTCTGATGTGAGTTAATCTGTACGATTCTGTCTGATGTGATATCTATCCGTAATTGTCCGTATTTGTTCTGTTTCGTTTTGATATGTCCGATTTGATATCTGTACGATTCTGTTCCGATTTCTGATCTGATTTCTGTCTGATGAGTTTGGTTTTGGAGTCTGAGAGTTTTGATTGGAGGTGTGTTGCTTTGCTGAGCTGTTGAGCTCACTCTTGTTTTCTGGTGGCTTTCAGGTTCTGGGAAAGGGAAGGAAGTCCAGGAATATATTTCAGAGTCTGATCAGTATAGGTATTTGATTGTACCTTTTTGATTTTTGTACAGTCATGGCTTTTCTGTCCTATCTTTCTTTCTGTTCAAAAGCCATGTACTGTATTTGTAGATGATTGTTTTGAGGAAAAAGAAAATATAGATGTTTTGTTCCGCTGCATTTAGTGACTTATAGTAGCTCTGTTGTTCTGTGTTTGTGTGTTGTTTTGAGTTAAATATTTGGAAGATTCAGTTCAGAACCAAACTCCAAAACCAGATCCTGGTCAGTTCGTCCGTTCCGCATTCCGCGTCGCGACCCGGTGCGAGCGGGATCCGTCCCGGATCGGGTCGGGTCGTGACAAGCCTTTTAAGTGGTATCAGAGCACTGGTTTTGGAAACTGGTTGGATTGTAAGACAGAGCTATAGGAAGTGATCAGTGAGTCTGTCTGGGGGTAGTTTTGGGTCGTTTGGCTTTTTATTGCGTTATTTTTGTGATAGTTTTCCGGATTTTGGATTTTCTGTATGGATCAGCCAGACCCAGACATGACAGATGGGCAGAGTGCTAGTCAGGCAGCACCAGTGGGGAGTACAGCCCCAGTGGCCGGTGCTGATACACTGTCCTAGTTTGCTACACTTGTTGCTCAGATGATGAGCGAGACTCAGAGCAGAGCTGTTACTGTCAGATCTGATGACATTGATAGACATTTGCAAATGTTTTTGAGGTTGAAACCACCGAGATTTGAGGGCGCTGTTGAGCCCAGAGCAGCCGAGGAGTGGCTGAGGAGATTGGAAAAGACCTTTGACGGAATGCAGTGTCCTGCGGATAGGAAGGTTCCGTTAGCAGTTTTTCTATTGGATGGAGAGGCTGAGCACTGGTGGGAAGGCCAGCAGGCAGCCAGATTTCAGGGCAGATTGAACTCTTTGATTACCTGGGAAGAGTTCACTGAGGTATTTCGAGACTGGTTTGTTCCCCCTTCTGCACGACAGAAGATGCAGGAGAGTTTTCTAAGACTTGTTCAGGGGAGCAAGACGGTGATGCAGTACGAGGCTGAGTTTACTGCGTTAGCCAGGTACGCTCCGCAGTTGGTTAGTACTTCTGCTGAGAGGTGCTACAGATTTCTGAGGGGTTTACGAGATAGTTTGAGGCAGCCCCTGGTACCGTTTCACATTTCTGATTTCTCTGAGCTTGTGGAGCGAGCTCGTCTGATTGAGAATGATTTGATGGCTACTCAGCAGCGGTGGACTGCGAGTAGGAAGAGATTTGGAGGTGAGACATCTGGCAGTGGTTCCTCTGGGAAGAGGAGATTTGTGACTGGTTCTGGATCTGTTGATTCCACGAGGAGTGGAGGGTCGTCTGGTACTACTACCAGTACGACGAGTTCAGGATCTATCAGTGGGGCACCTGTGTGCCAGAGTTGTGGACGGCGACACCATGGCCAGTGCTACAGGATGGCTAGTCTGTGTTTCAGATGTGGTCAGCCTAGACATAGGATTGCAGAGTGTCCACAGGCTGGATCTGATCGGCGTTCTGAGTTCCGATCAGAGGGTTCTGTTAGACCTGTCGTTTCTGCAGCAGGAAAACCGATGACTGTTCCTCCTCGCTCTGAGGGATTTTCTGGTAGAGGTGGTGGTACTAGTTCTGGACCTCGGAGACCACCTACTGTTCAGAGGGAGCAGAGTAGTTCTGTTGCTTCAGCTCCTGCCCCAGTTCAGCCACGAGTTTACAGTTTGAGTCAGCAGGAGGCTCGTGATGCTCCAGATGTTGTGACAGGTACGATTTACATTTCTGATCAGCCCTGTCGTGTTTTATTTGACTCTGGAGCTAGTCACTCTTTTCTGTCCGAGCGGTGTTTTGAGGCTTTACGTTTGGATTCTCTTTTTCTGCCGGTTTCTCTTTTTGTGATTTTACCGGCTGGAAGTAATTTGATTGCTCGGAAGTTTTGTTTGTGTGAGATTGCCATTGCTGGCAAGAAGTGGAAATCAAGCCTGATTTTGTTGCCGATTTCTTCGTATGATGTGATTCTGGGCATGGATTGGCTGAGTCTGTATGAGGCTCAGATTGACTGTCTGAAGAAGCAAGTGAGTTTGCTTGTGGCTGGAGAGAGAGAGAGTTGTATTTCAGGGATTACGAGGTGTTCTCTCCAGTCTAATTTCTGCGTTGGAGGTGAGCAGAATGTGGAAGAAGGGATACCCAGTCTTTTTAGCTTCGGTGCGGGATCTGAACCTGGAGGTTGGTTCTGTTTCTGAGATCCCAGTGGTACGGGAGTTTGCTGATGTTTTTCCTGAGGAGTTGGTTGGTTTACCTCCGGATAGAGATGTGGAGTTCTCTATCGATGTTTTTCCGGGTACCGCTCCTATATCAAAAGCTCCATACAGGATGGCACCGAAAGAACTTTCTGAGTTGAAAGTTTAGCTTCAGGAGTTGGTTGACAGAGGTTTTGTTCGTCCTAGTGTTTCTCCCTGGGGAGCACCTGTTTTGTTTGTGAAGAAGAAGGATGGGACACTCCGTATGTGTGTGGATTATAGAGATTTGAACAAAATCACGATCAAGAACAAGTATCCTTTGCCTCGGATTGACGATTTGTTTGACCAACTTTCCGGATCTTCAGTATTTTCGAAGATTGATTTGCGATCCGAATATTATCAGGTGAAGGTGAAGGAAGCTGATGTGGTGAAGACTGCTTTCAGTACTCGGTACGGGTACTACGAGTTTTTGGTTATGCCTTTTGGGGTAACCAATGCGCATGCTATTTTCATGGATCTGATGAACCGAGTATTCAGGGAGTTTCTGGATCAGTTTGTGATCGTCTTTATCGACGATATTCTGGTATATTCTGCTTCTGAGGATGATCATGCCAGACATTTGAGGATTGTGTTGGAGACTCTGAGGCGGCATCAGCTGTATGCCAAGTTCTCCAAGTGTGAATTCTGGCTGAAGAGCATTTCTTTTCTGGGGCATGTGGTGAGTGGAGAAGGTATTTCTGTGGATCCCCAGAAGATTCAGGCGGTTGCTGATTGGCCAAGGCCGACTACAGTATTTGAGGTACGTAGTTTCTTGGGCATGGCCGGGTATTACAGGAAATTTGTGAAAGGATTTTCACAGATTTCGACGCCTTTGACGAGACTGACTCAGAAGTCAGTACCTTTTGTTTGGACACCGGAGTGTAAAGCTAGTTTTCAGAGATTGAAGGATTGTCTGACTTCAGCTCCAGTGTTGGCACTTCCGTCAGGTACGGAAGGTTTTCAGGTGTTCAGTGATGCTTCACTGAAAGGTTTGGGTTGTGTGCTGCATCAAAATGGAAGGGTAATTGCTTATGCTTCTAGACAGTTGAAACCACATGAGAAAAATTACCAGACACATGATTTGGAGTTAGCTGCTGTTGTCTTTGCTTTGAAGAATTGGCGTCATTATCTGTATGGCGTCAGATGTGAGATTTTCACTGATCATAAGAGCCTGAAGTACATTTTCACTCAGAAGGATCTAAATTTGAGACAGAGAAGATGGCTCGAGTTGATCAAGGACTATGATTTGACTATTCAGTATCAGCCTGGGAAGGCTAATGTGGTAGCGGACGCTCTGAGCAGGAAGTCTTCTGGATTATCAGGTTTGCAGCTTACTTGTGATGAATTCCTGATTCGAGACATGGAGCGATTGCAGTTGGAGGTGATTTCCTCCAGTGATGTGGATTTGGCTCAGATGAGTATTCAGTCTTCTTTGGAAGCACGGATTCAGGAAGCCCAGAAGTCAGATTCTGATTATTCGAAGTTGATTGCTCAGATTGGATCTGGTAAGACTTCTGAACTTCGAATTTCTGATTCTGGTGCTATTTTCTGTAAGAACATGTTGTGGGTACCTGTGTTTAAATCTCCAAACACAGAAGATTTGAGGCGGGAGATTCTGTATGAATCTCATTTTTCAGGCTACACTGTTCATCCAGGCAGTGGTAAGATGTATGCTGATATGAAGCTTTTGTTCTGGTGGCCTGGAATGAAGAAGAATGTAGCAGAGTTTGTGTCGAGATGCGAGGCCTGTCAGTTGGTGAAGGCAGAGCATCAGCGACCAGGTGGACTGTTGCAGTCGTTGCCTATCCCTGAGTGGAAGTGGGAGGAGGTAACGATGGACTTTGCGATGGGTTTTCCTCGATCTAGACAAGGACGATGCCATTTGGGTAGTTGTAGATCGATTGACGAAGTTCGCCCATTTTCTTCCGATCAGACAGACCGATCCGGTGGATCGTTTGGCACAGATTTATGTGAAGGAAATAGTTAGATTGCATGGTGTGCCTCGAGTGATTGTTTCTGATCGAGATGGATGTTTTACTTCCAGACTTTGGAAAGGCATTCAGCAAGGCTTGGGTACGAAATTACATTTCAGTACAGCCTTTCATCCTCAGACAGATGGACAGTCTGAGAGGACCATTCAGGTGTTGGAAGATCTGTTGAGACTTTGTGTTCTGGACTTTGGCGGAAGCTGGGAGGATCATATTCCGCTGATTGAGTTTGCTTATAACAACGGTTTTCAGTCCAGTATTGGTATGGCACCGTACGAGGCTCTGTATGGCAGGAAGTACCGTACTCCTTTGACTTTGACTGAGATCGGAGATAGACAGGAACTGGGTGCTACTTTTGTTGAAGAAATTGTTAAGAAGATCAATTTGATTAAAGAAAGATTGAAAGCGGCTCAAGACCGACAGCAGAAATATTATAATCAGAAGCACAGGTTTGTTGAGTTTCAAGTTGGTGACTTTGTGTATGTCAAAGTCAGCCCGATGAAAAGTGTGAGCAGATTTGGTCAGGTGAGTAAGCTTAGTCCAAGGTAAGTTGGACCGTTTGAGATTTTGGAAAGAATTGGAAAATCTGCTTACCGACTGTTGCTTTCTGATTCGATGCCTGACGTGCACAACGTGTTTCATGTATCCACTCTGAGGAAGTGGGTTTCAGACTCTGGGAAGAAGCTGTCAGCTGATGAGATTGAGATTCAGGAGAATCTGTCGTACAAAGAAGAGCCAGAATTAATTTTGGCGTACGACGTCCGAAAGTTAAGAAATAAAGAGATTCCGATGGTTAAAGTCCAGTGGAAGCACCGGACTGCACGAGAAGCAACTTGGGAAAAGGAGTCTGACATGAGACGGTCGTACCCGTACTTGTTCTGACTGAGTTTGGATTGGATAATGTCGAGGACGACATTTTTCTGAAGTTGGGGAGATTGTAATATCAAAAATCTGCTCCAGGATCGTCCAGGACAATCTGGATCGTCCTGGGACGATCAGTGGGAATTTTGCTCCAGAATTTGCCCAGTTTTGCTCCAGGTGATTTTCTGTACATATCTTCCAGGCCGATTTGGACATCGTCTAGGACGATTGGCACTGTAGAAAATATCGGCCTGAAAATAGTCCTGGGAACCGTCCAGGACGATCAAAATTGGTCTGATCGTCCTGGGACGATTTGGCGATCGGCCGGGCCGATCTGTGTATTATAAAGCTGATTTTAGTCGTTTTGGAGGAGAGAGAAAATTAAAATTAAAAATAAAAATATCCGAGGAGAGAGAAAGTCGAAGATTTTTGGAGAAAAGTTGATTTTCGGACGACGCGGAGCCGTTTTCGTCCGACAAGACTGTTCAAGATATTGCTGTACGCAAGGTAAGGCACATTCCGCCTTTCTCAATTTTCAGAACCGTCGTGTTTGGCGGTATTTTCTGTCCGGATTTCGTTTCCGTTAAAGATTTTCGTCCGTATCTTTTGATTGGTTCAGTTTTTACCGCGTAACTTTCTGTATATCGTTGACGTGCCGAGTGCGCACATTTTGGTTATTTTCCGAAGATTTTTGTCCGGGTATTTTTGATTCGGCGGTGTTTTTCGTAGACTGCATTTTTCTGTGAAATTGTAAATTGTCTGTGCAGTAGAATAAACGTTCTGGAATGTGATTATCTATATTCTGTGCGAATTTGGTGAAATTTTATTTGCAGGAAATTTTGTGTAAATTCTGTCTACTGTCGTTGTGCTGCCCGATTTTTGTCTGATTTCTGAATTGCCCGGATTTCTTCTGAATTGAAATGCTATTTGTATATGCTATAAAAAGGGAGTTATAAGGGGTCTGAATCCTAAGAGATTCAGTCAGTGTCTGGGAAATCTGAAATGAGCTCAATCTGAAATTCTGAAATCAGTTCTGTTCCGGATCCGATGAAATCTTTTCTGATGCTATAAGCATATCTGTTCTGGTGCTGTGAGTACATAAGCATATCTGTTCTGGTGCCGTGAGCACAAAAGGGAGTTATAAGGGGCCTGAATCCAAGAGATTCAGTTAGTGTCAGAGAATTTAGCTATGAATTATATATTTGATATCTGATATCTGATTTGATCTGATTCTGATTTTCTGTAAAGCAATTATGATTCTGTTGATGTGATATGTCTGATCTGTTCTGTTTCCGATTTCTGTTTCCGTACAATTATGTTGGAATCGATATCTGTTCTGTTCAGTTTACTTCTGAATTTCTGACTTCTTTACGATTCTGTTTCTGATTCGATAAGTCTGACATGTTCTGTTCTGATTTGGATTCTGATGTGAGTTGATCTGTACGATTCTGTCTGATGTGATATCTGTCCGTAATTGTCCGTATTTGTTCTATTTCGTTCTGATATGTCCGATTTGATATATGTACGATTCTGTTCCGATTTCTGATCTGATTTCTTTCTGATGAGTTTGGTTTTGGAGTCTGAGAGTTTTGATTGGAGGTGTGTTGCTTTGCTGAGTTGTTGAGCTCACTCTTGTTTTCTGGTGGCTTTCAGGTTCTGGGAAAGGGAAGGAAGTCCAGGAATAGATTTCAGAGTCTGATCAGTATAGGTATTTGATTGTACCTTTTTGATTTTTGTACAGTCATGGCTTTTCTGTCCTGTCTTTCTTTCTGTTCAAAAGCCATGTACTGTATTTGTAGATGATTGTTTTGAGGAAAAAGAAAATATAGATGTTTTGTTCCGCTGCATTTGGTGACTTATAGTAGCTCTGTTGTTCTGTGTTTGTGTGTTGTTTTGCGTTAAATATTTGGAAGATTCAGTTCAGAACCAAACTCCAAAACCAGATCCTGGTCAGTTCGTCCGTTTCGCATTCCGCGTCGCGACCCGGTGCGAGCGGGATCCGTCCCGGATCGGGTCGGGTCGTGACAGGTCTACTCATCGATAGTGTGTGCACGGAGAATGTGGTTTCTCGAGCAATGGTGCAAGCTTTGCAGCTTAAAACATCAAAGAATCCACTACATTATAAAATAAGCTAGGTTAAGAAGGGCAAGAATATTCTATTATTGGAGATGTGTAAAGCTACTTTTTTTATTGGCAAACATTACACATGTGAGGTGCTCACATCATGAATGTTTGTCACTTGAGACTAGGGAGATCGTGGCAATTTGACGTGGGCGCAATCTACGATGGGAGGGAAAACACTTACTCATTTGACTGGAAAGGGGGGAAATTACGACTACTCTCTCAAGGCGTTGGGAGCACTATTCAAAGCAATGAGACTAAGGTTGTCATGCATGTAGTGCATGGAGCCACTCTCTTGACCTCCTCGAAAGAGACATCCCTCATGTTAGCTTTGTTTATCAAGGAACGAACAACTTCTACTACAGATTCAAAAGTGGCTGATCTACTAAGTCAATTACAAGATGTGGTGTCTGAGGCCTTGCCCGCAGCTCTCCCGCCATTACGTGTGTTGCAACATCGAGTTGATAGTTTGCCAGGAGTAGGGGTGTCAAAGTTTGACACGACCCGAACCTGACCTGGAAAAATCCCAATTTGGGTCGACCTGGATGGAAAATGGGCTTGGTTAGGGTTCAAAAATTTTACCCGATTTGAATTTCGGGTCGGGTTGACCCAAAAACTCAAACTCGACCCGGAATTGACCCGAAAATGTCTCTTCCCGTATATGCTGCCCGGCGTGCCCTATCTGCCCGTGAAATGACCTGACGCTATGAGCCTGCGACGTGTCGAGTCCCTTAGAGCCCCAGTCCATCACTCTGTCAGGCGTCAGTCATACGGTTCACGCCAGTTTGCCTCCTTCGAGGCTGTAGCCGCTGTTGCCCGGCTGCGGTGTGCTCTCCCGCCGCTACTGCTGCGTTATCTTCCTCCTTCGGCGACGGGAGCACCTTAATCTTCCTCCGACGATGTTCTTTCCTATCAAATTGAAAGTCAGGACAGCCGACCAGCTCGTCGCCTCACTGAAACTAGAACTTGCGACGGGAGCTTGACGACGTTCCTTCATCTCAAATCAAAATCCATGTCGTGTCGGGTTAACCCGAACCCAAAGCGGGTCAGGTTCGGGTCCAAAAAACTGACCCATTTTTACATACGGGTCAAATTCGGGTTGACCCAAATAGTGTCGGATCAGTTCCAGGTTTGACCCGAACCCGACCCGTGGTTGTGACCCAAAATTGACACCCCTAGCCAGGAGTCACTCTCTCCAATCTTCCTCATTCTAAAATGAGCACGAAAGAACATCAAATCCTCCAGCTAATCGTAGAAGATCTGTTAGAAAAGAAGCTGATTCAGCCGAGCCTTAGCCCGTGTGCGATTCCTTCTTTACTTGTGCCAATAAAGGACGACAGTTGGCAAATGCGGGTGGACAGCTGGGCCATTAATAAAATAACTGTAAAATTTTTATTGCCGGTACATAGAGTGGAGGCGTTATTAGAAAGGCTATCCGGAGCGAAGGAGTTATCAAAGCTAGATCTCCGAAGCGGCTACCACGAAATTCGGATTTGTCCTGGAGACGAGTGGAAGATGGCTTTCAAGACGCTACTGGGATTGCATGAATGGAAGATATTTCCTTTTGGGCTATGCAATGTGCCGTCCACTTTTATGAGACTAATGAACGAAGTACTTAAACCCTTCCTCAATCAATTTTGTGTGGCTTATTTCGATGACATTCTTGTTTATAGCTCCGCATTGGATGATCACATAGTTCGCCTAACAAGTATTCTTTCCGCTTTGAGACAAAATTAGTTGTACTTAACATTATGAGTTTTCCTACAATAGTATGTCGAATAGCTCAACTGGAAATTGTCTGTTTAGCATAGTTTGCTTCAGCATTGGCTGACAAAATTAAGTGTGAGTTCGCCGCCCCGCAAGTCTATTTTTTGGGCTTTGAAATCTCAACAATATGCTTCGATGTTTGGTTTGAGAGCATCCTAAGGTATGGGATGACCTTTTGGGGAAAGCTGAGTTTTCCTACAATAGTATGTCGAATAGCTCAACTGGAAATTGTCTGTTTAGCATAGTCAGCTTCAGCATTGGCTGAACAATTCTCTACCATACTCACAGACATCCGCAACAAACTTATTCAATCCAATATCAAGTACAAGCAAGCTGTGGATAAGCATCGTCGTGAACGGCTCTTCCGCCCTGGTGAGTTGGTCATGGTTTCCTTCGAAGCGAATGGTTCCCCCCGGAACCTACTCTAAATTGAGCCGGTGAAGAATTGGTCCCGTCGCAATTACCAAGAAAATCAACAACAACGCCTATATCGTTGATTTACCACATGAGCTTAACACTTCTTCCACTTTCAATGTTGCAGACATCTTCACCTATCTTCTGTCCGAGTCGGATTCTTCCGTTACTAAGGGAGAATGATGCGATGCATTATAACCTTTATGTTCTTATGGTTCATTTTATCACATGGTGCTTATACATTTCTGTTCGGAGATATTAACAGCCACTCTTCTAATTTCTATTTATAGTTTTATAGTACTATAGTAGCTTTTGCTTAGTTTGGATTATTTTTAGGATGAGAATTAGCTCTCTTGATGGTATATCTTCTTCGTGGAAAGAAGAATGCAAGTCAGTTTTTAATCAATACAGATTTATTCAACAACGTTAGCTTTCGATAAAAAATAGAAAGCGGTTGCGGTGTGCTCCTAAGAGGTTAAATTGCAATTTAACAAGATGATCATGCTGATAGAAATAAAAATAAAATAAAATTATAATTATTCAGTCATCTTAAATAATATGTTACAACCTGCAGGTCAAATTAATGAGCACAAATTAAGGACACAATGGCTTGATCCCATATTCACGAATGCCTAAAAGCTTCAAATGGCACCCACACAAATTGCCACATGGCAAATGGTGATCATGCCACGTGGCTCATGATTGTGTTATTATAATCTAATATGAGCATGAATGAAGCTTTTACTTACTTGTTATTATAATCTAATATGAGCATGAATGAAGCTTTTACTTAATTAAGACCATTTGAAGTGCAGCAGAAAAATAATAAAAATATAGAATTATCCTTGTTTATTAAAAGTAGTCTTAATTATTTAAATGATTTAGTATTGAGCCAACTAGATTACATAAGAGCAATAGTATTTTTATTGAGAAAATAGTGAACATCGTTTGATCTTGAAATTATTTTCAATAATTAAAACATTCTAAAAATTATATTAGATTATATTATTGCTTGGTCTTTCCATCAAGTGCATGAGGTGCCGGCTTTTCATTTCTGTTTGATGTTATTGGCTGTAGAGCTGATCTTGGTCATTGTGTTTTGCCATTCCTCCGGTTTGACATCAATAAATAAAGGAAAAGTAGTTTCCGAGAGCTCGGCTTCCCTTAGCATACAGTGATGCATCAGATGTCCTGCGTGGCGCAATCATGGCCGTCCAATTGCAAAATCCTTTGATCACTACAAGTGCATCTATTTCTACTGCTTACCTTACTCTTTCTGCTTTTAACCTTTCTTCCATGCATGAATTTTGCCTCACAACCAGCTCTACTACCATTTAGCTTTCTCTCGTAGAAGATAGGTGCACCATATATTGCTTATATAAACAGAGGAGCTAAAGAATCATCCAAAATCAGTTCTTTTTAGATCGAGAAATACAAAACCAGTTCTTTAAGATAAATTTAGAAGACATCGATATAGAGGATCGCATAGCGTAAACCTGACGAGCTTCACTTGATTTCTCAGTTCTTTTTTCTTCTCATACTTATCCTTTGTTGTTTTCGTTTGTTCAGTTTCTCGCAATGGAGAACCACATTTGCAAAGTCTGTGGGCGAAGCTTTCCAACCGGAAGATCTCTTGGGGGTCACATGAAAACTCATGTTATGATGAGCTCTCTCATGGATGACAAAGACAAGCCAGTCAGCATATATGGCCTTAGAGATAACCCAAAGAAGTCGCGTCGATTTGATGATGTGTGTCCGGAGAAGGAAAATTCGATTGATCTCAGCCTGCCTACACCTTTAAAGACTATTAGGAAATTTCTAACGGATTAATATTGGGTTTGAGGTGTCTGAATTATACAGTTTCTTCGATAAAGTTGCAGCCTTTCAGCGTTCTTATTTATTTGTTGTTCCAATTTGAGGAGGCTACCCATTCATTTCATCCTCAGTTAAAGCTTTTGAGTGGTTCTAAGAATAATGATCTTATGATGAAGCCGCATTCATGAATTGTTTAGAAATTTTGACGCAGAATGTAAATTTTTGTAGCACATTCTTTTTTCTTATTTATTTGATACGCTTTTTTTTCTTTTGCTTTTAAAAACTTTATTTGTAACAGTTGATGTATATTTTTGATAGTAATGATAAATTTCATATATTTTGGTTGTAATATAAACTGTTTAAAAAAGTTTATGTTTCCTTTGATGAAAGAAAATGAGTTTTTTTCAAATTGTAGGAGATGTAACTTCGGGAGGCTCACAATATTCCGTCAATTCGAATTTGACAAGTTTCAAATTGAACTGCTTAAAAATTTGCTCAATTCTTAAAGTAGTTTTTTAGTAAATAGAAAACTGTCCCAAATAAAATCTTAAATTTTAATTGTAAATTAGATTAATCATTCAAAACAAATATAAGTTCATAGATATTAAATTTACTTAACCTTCAGCTCCAGCTTCCCTTAAAAGCAATCAATATTTTTTAAGAGATATTGATACTAAATTTTTGAAATTTTGGAGGGGACAAAAGGCAAAAAGAGTAAATATTTTTATAAAAATTATATATGCACAAATAAAAATCTATGATATATAAAAATATCTAAAAAATTTGGAGTTTAGCCCTATCCTCATATTTGAAGGCAACATTTAAACAATGATCAATTTTGTAAATAATTTTGTCCAAAAAATTATGAGCATCAAAGCATTATATTAAAGTGCAAATTAAGAGCTCAACTCATTAATGAGCTCATAAGTCGAGCTTATCAAGTCAAGAGTTCGAGCATGAGTCTATACTTGAATTCTATGTTGAACGTGCTCAGGCTCAAGCTCAGTTTGGCTCTGCTTGAAAGCTCGTTGACCCGCTCAATTAACTTAAAATATATTCAAAAATTAATTTAAATTAGTATTATATAATATATCTTAATAAATTTAAATTACTTAATATTAAAAATAAAATTAATTTAAAACAATAAAATCGAGTTCAACAATTGAGTCAAGTTTGAGCATTTTTAAATGAGCTCGAGCAGCTCCAAGCACATGCCTATAAAGTTTTAAAAAAAGTCGAACTTAAGCTTAGTAACAAGCTCAAGTTCGAGCTCAGCAAGAACCAAATAAGTTGAGCTCGATTAACCAGAATCTCGACTCGTTTACATCTCTATTCAATCTATATATATTATATTGATACCGTATTAACTGATCAGGGAAGGGAATTATTTTGTATTTAATTCTAAGTTAATTAAATTCATTCAATTGAGCAAGTCCTCATTATTTTTTTCCCCTTTGAGACTTTTTGGTTTTTCATATAAAAAACTCTTGTATTTTTTTAGCAATATCATTTACCTTAATGGGTGATATAAAAATTTTTAATATTATCAAGATTATTTTGAAAATAATGAGCGATAAATTATAATGTATGTGACTTAAACTTATAGCCTAAGATAAATAACCTCATACTGATTTTACTATGGTTTCATTTGGCAGCTTTCTTACTGGTTCTTGAAGCAGCTTTCAAAAAGCAACAAAAAAAAGCTGTCCCAAATGAAGACTATGATGATCGAGATGGATCATCACTCTTTCAGGATAACAATCATTGACCCTGAGCTCTTCCTAACTATACACTTATTTATCAGAAACAAATATAAATTTTAAGAGTTACAGGTAATCTGACATTTATTGATGATGTTTTTTTTAGATGCAAAATCTTTAGTGAGAGCTCGATAAGAAAATTATGTCTGAACAATTTAATATAATTTAAATTAGAATATATTTAAAACTGTTGTATATAAAATTTCTTCATTTATACAAATTTCTAATTAAAAAAAAATTGCAGTAGAAAGTTGCTTTAAAAAATTGCAAGAAAGTTATAAAAAGCAAAGCTTAACTTGCTTTTGTAAGTAGCCTAGACGGGAAGGAAACCCGTCGAAGGAGGTGATAGGAAGGAACGTTGTCGAAGGAGGCGAGCAACTGGCGGTGAGAGGGATGGCGACTGTGAAGATGAAGAACGATGAGGAAATGTGACGAAGGATGACAAGAAATTGAAGGGACGTAGTTGAAGGAGATGATGACAGGGGAACGTCGCCAAAGGGATGTCTTGGGCACATTCTAACAGAAATGGCGAGCAAATGAAATAAGTAGTGATGATACTAGTTTAGACAGAGGTGTTTGTTATGGATTTGCAAAAGATTTGTGATGGATTTGAGAGAGATAATCTGCAACAAATCTGTCACAAAATAAATGACGCAAATGTTTGTCGCAAATCTGCCACAATTTTAGAGAATTTTTTTTTTTGTCATAATGTTCGCCACAAATCTGCCACAAATTGCTAACATTCCTATAGTGGAAGAGGGGAATATGAAGGATTATTTAATGAATATTAAATATTTATTAAGATCACGAGAAAAATGAATATAAAGCGTAAGGGTTACGAAGAGTGGAACACGAAAGGGTATTTAATGAATTTTGATGTTGTGCATTATAACCTTTATGTTCTTATGGGTCATTTTATCACTTGGTGCTTATGCATTTCTATTCGGAGATGTTAGCAACCACTCTTCTAATTTCTATTTAGGGCAAATTTTCACGCTAAACAAGATTAAAAAGTTAATTAAGTAAATAAGCATACTTAAGAAAAAAAATTAAAAGTAGGCATAATCACCCTTTTAATTGGTG
This sequence comes from Dendrobium nobile, assembly GCA_022539455.1. NCBI lineage: Eukaryota > Viridiplantae > Streptophyta > Magnoliopsida > Asparagales > Orchidaceae > Dendrobium > Dendrobium nobile. Next base: position 35,346,087 of record CM039731.1, read on the forward strand.
AATTAGGCTGAGTAGACATAGATGAGTCAGGTAGCCGTTATTCATTAAGAAATAAGTGAAAAATTATCTTCATATACAAGTTGCCTGTCTAACCGGCGACTTACAAGTAATATTTTATTAAAAAAAATAGAGCACGTGGATAAATGGTGCATTGGATTTAGAATGAAAAATAAAAAAAAAAATTATAGAAATAGCAAGTATGAAACTTATATTGACATTAAATTAAAAATAGTGTCTATACAAAAAAGTTCTAATAATTTGTACTGTCAACATTTGAATTTTTTTCTCAGATTATCAAAATGGACTATATTTATCAACATTTGATTTTTTTCAAAATAACAGTATAAATTATAGCATTAATTTTATCTCTCGAATTATCTTTATGAAGAATTACTTTATTTTTCGTTCAATTATGTCCTGTGCAGTTGTTTGGATTATTTTGTTTAAAAAATATCATTAAGAGCATAGGATCCTTATAATGTCTTGTTTATTTTGCAATGACAATTCATTTCACAAGCAGTACTCTATCCCATCAGATGACCTGTCAAGTTTTATTGTGTTATAGGACTGCATGTGATGGTTGAATATCATGACTCTCTCCTATTTAAAGAGTGCAAAGAAGAGACATAAAATATATTTGTAGAAATACTTGAGCTATTCAGAATATTTTGGCCATATATAGAGAAGCTGAAAGGCGTTCCCAACAAAGAAATATTTGATGATGCAAGCTGAAAAATGCATGCTTGTATAGCACGAGCCGGTGACAGTCCGTTGGAGCAACAAGCGAATGCGAATGAGATCTTTAGGTGCTGCGTCCATGAATGGTCAGAAGATGAGGATGATTGCCTCTAGAATATGCATTCAGAGTTAATTAAGGTTAAGCTTTATCGGAAAAGAGATTTTTTCAATGCCGCCGGTTGGAAATCTCTTCAAATTAGGTTCCGCTAAGAGAATGATCACCTTGTTAGCGACTGAAGCTAGGGATTTTTCGGTGGAGTTTTAAACAGGCCTAAATCGCCCGTTTGACGAGCGATTTTAGCATGTATATAAATCACCCATTAAATGGGCGATTATGTCTAATTTTAAATTTTAAAATAATGATACTTAATGTCCTAATTGTGTTTCTAGTCATGCTTACTCCTAAAATTGCCCTTATATTTATAGTTTTATAGTACTATAGTAGCTTTTGCTTAGTCTGGGTTGTTTTCAGCAAGAAAATTAGCTCTCTTGATAGTATATGTTCTTCCTTGAAAGAAGAACACATGTTAGTTTTTAATCAATACAGATTTCTACTGTTATTCCTGTTAATATGCTTGTTTCTTTGTGCAACATGCTTCTTCCATAGTATACCATATCGGAGTTGGTATCGGAGCCGGCGGTTGGCAAGATGGAAGAAGGTAGTAAGCGTGTGTTGGTGGATGAAGATCAAAGCCTGGAAGCTCTTTGGGTCACACATGCTGGAGTAGTTAAGCGGTTTGATGATATGTCCACTGAGTTCGCGAAGCTTGAGAATGAAGTTCAGCGAGCACTACAGGTAGGAGGAAATGACCCTCGACTAGAACGACTAAAAGTGCCAATAGCCACCCCGGGGCAAGGCCGGCGGGGCATATTAATAAGGACAAGCAGTGAGATCCTCTATTTGACAATATCTCTGATTCTGACGAGGAGGAAAGGAGCTACATGCCGGATGTGTTCTCAGACTCGGATGGAGGTATTGTTGTCCATCGACCCCTCAAACCAGCAAAGTTGGGGGCCCAGCAAGGAGAGTCCCGAGTAAAGCTGGATATACCATTCTTCGACGGGTGACTGCACATCGAAGATTATCTAGACTGGGAGCTGGTTGTCGAGAAATTTTTTTATTATATAGAGATAGAGCCAGACAAATAGGTTAAGTATGTAGCGTGCAGATTAAAGGGGGCGCAAGCGCGTGGTGGTCACAATTACTCCAGTTTAGGCGACGTAAAGGTCGTAAACCTGTGCGAAGCAAGATTCGAATGAAGCAATTGTTACGATCACACTATTTATCCAAAGATTATGAGCAGTTATTATACCTGAAATATCAGCATTTCGTCCAGGGTAATCGATCCGTGAGTGAGTACACATAAGAATTCTATCGTCTCTCTGCTAGAAATGATTTGAATGAAATGACCAATTAGTTAGTGGCGAGGTATATTATTGGGTTGAAGGATTCTATACAGGATAAATTGGAATTAAATTCTGTTTGGTTGTTATCCCAGGCTGTGAACTTCGCACTTAAGGTGGAAATTTAACGAGCTCGTCAGTTCCGCAGTAATTCACATCGGAGACACTCGGCGGAACAGCTCGTGGATACCGTTAGGTAAAAAGGCCACCTCACCAATTGATCAAAACCATGCCAGCAATGCAATTAAACCAACCGGTGACAATAGATTTCAGCACAAACTCAAAGTCCAAACCAAGGACAATCCTTACCCAAGACCTCAAGTTATAAAATGCTTCCGATGCTTCCAATAAGGACACAAGTCTAATGAATGCCCCAATCGACAAAAATTACAAATGTTAGAAGCAGACGACCAAGAAATAGAGAGACAATAAAATGATGAGCAGCATACTGAGTTTGAAGACGTGATCAGTAATGAAGGAGAACCACTCATGTGTGTCTTGGAAAAGCTCTTACTTGCACCACGAAAGCAGAATAAATCCCAATGGCATGCCATATTTCAGACCAAACTACTATAAGTGGTAAGGTGTGCGGCCTACTCATCGATAGTGTGTGCACGGAGAATGTGGTTTCTCGAGCAATGGTGCAAGCTTTACAGCTTAAAACATCAAAGAATCCACTACCTTATAAAATAAGCTAGGTTAAGAAGGGCATGAATATTGTAGTTAGGGGTGTCAATTCGGGTCGGCGGGTCGGGTTCGGGTCGAACCCGAAACTAACCCAACACTGTTCGGGTCAACCCGAACCCGACCCGTTTTTAAAAACGGGTCAGGTTTCCGGATCAACCCGACCCGACACGAATGACCCAAAGTTGACCTAAAATTGCTAATTTTCGGGTCAAAATCGGGTCAATATTCGATTTTCGGGTCAAAATCGGGTAAAAAACGGGTCAATCTCGGGTTTTCGGGTCAAATATGAGTTTTCGTGTCACTTTCGGGTCAATTTCGGTTTACTGGGTCAACCCGAACTCGACCCGATTTTTAAAACGGGTTGATTTGTTCAACCCGAACCCGACCCATTTTAGGTTTGGGTTGACCCGAACCCGAATTTTTCCGGGTTCGGGTCGTGTTTCGGGTCGTGTCAAAAATTGACATCCCTAATTATAGTATTGGAGATGTGTAAAGTTACTTTTTTATTGACAAACATTACACATGCGAGGTGCTGACATCATGAATGTTTGTTACTTGAGATTAGGGAGACCGTGGCAATTCGACGTGGGCGTAATCTACGATGGGAGAGAAAACACCTACTCATTTGACTGGAAAGGGGGGAAATTACGACTACTCTCTCAAGGCGTTGGGAGCACTATTCAAAGCAATGAGACTAAGGCTGTCATGCACGTAGTACATGGAGCCACTCTCTTGACCTCCTGGAAAGAGACATCCCTCATGTTAGCTTTGTTCACCAAGGAACGAACAACTTCTATTGCTTCCCTTACTATAGATTCAAAAGTGGCTGATCTACTAAGTCAATTCCAAGATTTGGTGTTCGATGCCTTACCCGCAGCTCTCCCACCATTACGTGTGTTGTAACATCGAGTTGACAGTTTTCCAGGAGTAGGGGTGTCAAAGTTTGACCTGACCCGAACCTGACCTGGAAAAATTTGGGTTAAGGTCGACCCGGATAGAAAATGGGCCTGGTTAGGGTTCGAAAATCTGACCCAATTTGAGTTTCGGGTTGGGTTGACACGAAAATTGTAATTCGACCCGGAAACCGCTCTTCGCATATATGCTGCCCGACGTGCTCTATCTGCCCGTGAAATGACCTGAGGCTGTGAGCCTGTAATTCATCGAGTTGCTCAGAGCCTCAGTCCATCACTCTTTCAGGCGTCAGTCATGCGGTTCAAGCTAGTTCACCTCCTTCGAGGCTGTCGCTGTTGTTGCCCGGCTGCGGCGTGCTCTCCCGCCGCTGCTGCTGTGTTATCTTCCTCCTTCGGCGACGGGAGCACCTTAATCTTCCTCTGACGATGTTCTTTCCTGTCAAATTAAATGTCAGGACAGCCGGCCAGCTCGTCGCCTCGCCAAAACTAGAACTAGCGATGGGAGCTCGACGACGTTCCTTCATCTCAAATCAAAAATCCGTGTCGTGTCGGGTTGACCAAAACCCAAAGCGGGTCGGGTTCGGGTCCAAAAAAATTGATCCATTTTTACATACGGGTCAGATTTGTGTTGACCCAAATAGTGTCGGGTCAGTTCCAGGTTTGACCAGAACCCGACCTGTGGTCGTGACCCAAAATTGACACCCCTAGCCAGGAGTCACTCTTTCCAATATTCCTCATTCTAAAATGAGCCCGAAAGAACATCAGATCCTCCGGCAAATTGTAGAAGAGCTGTTGGAAAAGAAGTTGATTCAGCCGAGCCTTAGCCCGTGTGCGATTCCTGCTTTACTTGTGCCAACAAAGGACGATAGTTAGAGAATGTGCGTGGACAACCGGGCCATTAATAAAATAACTGTGAAATTTTGATTCCCAGTACCTAGAGTGGAGGAGTTATTGGAAAGGCTATTCGGAACGAAGGTGTTCTCAAAGCTAGATCTTCGCAGCGGCTACCACCAAATTCAGATTTGTCCTGGAGACGAGTGGAAGATGGCTTTCTAGATGTGGCAGGGACTGTATGAATGGAAGATAATTCCTTTTGGGCTATGCAATGTGCCGTCCACTTTTATGAGACTAATGAACGAAGTACTTAAACCCTTCCTCAATCAATTTTGTGTGGCTTATTTCGATGACATTCTTGTTTATAGCTCCTCATTGGATGATCACATAGTTCACCTAACTCGTATTCTTTCCGCTTTGAGACAAAATTAGTTGTACTTAAAACTCATATAAGTGTGAGTTCGCCGCCTCGCAAGTCTATTTTTTGGGCTTTGTAATCTCGACAATATGCTTCGATGTTTGGTTCAAGAGCATCCTAAGGTCTGGGATGACCTTTTGGGGCAAGCTGAGTTTGCCTACAATAGTATGCCAAATAGCTCAACTGGAAATTGTCCGTTCAGTATAGTCTGCTTCAGCATTGGCTGAAAAATTCTCTACCATACTCACTGACATCCGAAACAAACTTATTCAATCCAATATCAAGTACAAGCAAGTTGCGGACAAGCATCGTCGTGAACGGCTCTTCTGCCCTAGTGAGTTGGTCATGGTTTCCTTCGACGCGAACAGTTTCCCCACGGAACCTACTCTAAATTGAGCCGGCGAAGAATTGGTCCTGTTGCAATTACCAAGAAAATTAATGACAATGCCTATATCGTTGATTTACCACCTGAGCTTAACACTTCATCCACTTTCAATGTTGCAGACATCTTCACCTATCATCCGCCCGAGTCGAATTCTTCTATTACTGGGGGAGAATGATGCAATGCATTATAACCTTTTATGTTCCTATGGTTCATTTTATCACATGGTGCTTATAGATTTCTGTTCGGAGACATTAGCAACCACTCTTCTAATTTCTATTTATAGTTTTATAGTACTATAGTTGCTTTTGCTTAGTTTGGATTATTTTTAGGATGAGAATTAGCTCTCTTGATGGTATATCTTCTTCGTGGAAAGAAGAATGCAAGTCAGTTTTTAATCAATACAGATTTATTCAACAACGTTAGCTTTCGATAAAAAATAGAAAGCGGTTGCGGTGTGCTCCTAAGAGGTTAAATTGCAATTTAACAAGATGATCATGCTGATAGAAATAAAAATAAAATAAAATTATAATTATTCAGTCATCTTAAATAATATGTTACAACCTGCAGTCAAATTAATGAGCACAAATTAAGGACACAATGGCTTGATCCCATATTCACGAATGCCTAAAAGCTTCAAATGGCACCCACACAAATTGCCACATGGCAAATGGTGATCATGCCACGTGGCACATGATTGTATTATTATAGTCTAATATGAGCATGAATGAAGCTTTTACTTAGTTGTCGAGACCATTTGAAGTGCAGCAGAAAAATAATAAAAATATAGAATTATCCTTGTTTATTAAAAGTAGTCTTAATTATTTAAATAATTTAGTATTGAGCCAACTAGATTACATAAGAGCAATAGTATTTTTATTGAGAAAATAGTGAACATCGTTTGATCTTGAAATTATTTTCAATAATTAAAACATTCCAAAAATTATATTAGATTATATTATTGCTTGGTCTTTCCATCAAGTGCATGAGGTGCCGGCTTTTCATTTCTGTTTGATGTTATTGGCTGTAGAGCTGATCTTGGTCATTGTGTTTTGCCATTCCTCCGGTTTGACATCAATAAATAAAGGAAAAGTAGTTTCCGAGAGCTCGGCTTCCCTTAGCATACAGTGATGCATCAGATGTCCTGCGTGGCGCAATCATGGCCGTCCAATTGCAAAATCCTTTGATCACTACAAGTTCATCTATTTCTACTGCTTACCTTACTCTTTCTGCTTTTAACCTTTCTTCCATGCATGAATTTTGCCTCACAACCAGCTCTACTACCATTTAGCTTTCTCTCGTAGAAGATAGGTGCACCATATATTGCTTATATAAACAGAGGAGCTAAAGAATCATCCAAAATCAGTTCTTTTTAGATCGAGAAATACAAAACCAGTTCTTTAAGATAAATTTAGAAGACATCGATATAGAGGATCGCATAGCGTAAACCTGACGAGCTTCACTTGATTTCTCAGTTCTTTTTTCTTCTCATACTTATCCTTTGTTGTTTTCGTTTGTTCAGTTTCTCGCAATGGAGAACCACATTTGCAAAGTCTGTGGGCGAAGCTTTTCAACCGGAAGATCTCTTGGGGGTCACATGAAAACTCATGTTATGATGAGCTCTCTCATGGATGACAAAGACAAGCCAGTCAGCATATATGGCCTTAGAGATAACCCAAAGAAGTCGCGTCGATTTGATGATGTGTGTCCGGAGAAGGAAAATGATGAAGTTGATGCCAAGAGAGCAAAGGTTTGCTCCTCATTGAATACTTCATTTGAGATGGCCAGAGATGAGCTCAAACATGATGACGACGATGAATTATGGAGCGGGGGAAGTTATGATGAGCAAGCTGATGAAATGCAGAGCCAATCTAATAAGAAAGTTTCCTTAATTTCAATGTCAGTTAGCAAGAGGAGGAGAACACCACATAAGGTTACGAAGATCTCTATTTATTCTGCTTCTCCAGCTTTATCCACGGAGTACGCGAATGAGGAAATGAATGCTGCTTTGTGTCTGTTGATGCTCTCAAGAGGCACGCATTCGATCAGAGATATATTAGATGAGATTCCTCCCATAATTGAACGTGGAAAGAAAGTTCACTCTTATCTTTCTGAAGATGAAGATCGACCATTCAAAAAGCCAAAGGTCTCATGTTTCAATAAAAAATTTGATCATGGCGATATTAGTTCTCATGTTCTAGATGTTGGAAAGGGGAGTTCATCAAAGCAATATGATTGTGAATCTGGAATGTATAAATTTTGCAAGAGAAATAAGTATGTGTGCACAATTTGCGACAAGAGCTTCCCTTCATATCAAGCACTTGGCGGCCACTGCTCAAGCCACCGAAAGATGAAATTAAAGGAGCTAACAAGGAATTGATCAATCAGGATTGTGATTCACAAACTGTTGGAAAATCTCCAGAGAATTTTGAAAGTTATAAGTGCTCAATTTGTGGCAAGACTTTTCCAACTGGTCAAGCTTTAGGTGGTCACAAGAGATCGCATTTGGTTGAAGGAAGTAATCTGCTTCTGATGTTGTTGTTTTTACTGCTGGTAGAAATGGTGTTCCTTCCCAACCAACATGAATGAAGATAGCGCAAAAGGTTTCTAAGCCAAATTCGATTGATCTCAGCCTGCCTACACCTTTAATGACTATTAGGAAATTTCTAACGGATTAATATTGGGTTTGAGGTGTCTGAATTATACAGTTTCTTCGATAAAGTTGCAGCCTTTCAGCGTTCTTATTTATTTGTTGTTCCAATTTGAGGAGGCTACCCATTCATTTCATCCTCAGTTAAAGCTTTTGAGTGGTTCTAAGAATAATGATCTTATGATGAAGCCGCATTCATGAATTGTTTAGAAATTTTGATGCAGAATGTAAATTTTTGTAGCACATTCTTTTTTCTTATTTATTTGATACGCTTTTTTTTCTTTTGCTTTTAAAAACTTTATTTGTAACAGTTGATGTATATTTTTGATAGTAATGATAAATTTCATATATTTTGGTTGTAATATAAACTGTTTAAAAAAGTTTATGTTTCCTTTGATGAAAGAAAATGAGTTTTTTTCAAATTGTATGAGATGTAACTTCGGGAGGCTCACAATATTACGTCAATTTGAATTTGACAAGTTTCAAATTGAAGTGCTTAAAAATTTGCTCAACTCTTAAAGTAGTTTTTTAGTAAATAGAAAACTGTCCCAAATAAAATCTTAAATTCTAATTATAAATTAGATTAATCATTCAAAACAAATATAAGTTCATAGATATTAAATTTACCTAACCTTCTTGGCAACTGATGGAAAAAATTTGATGATAGACATTTCAGCTCCAGCTCCCCTTTAAAGCAATCAATATTTTTTAAGAGATATTGATACTAAATTTTTGAAATTTTGGAGGGGACAAAAGGCCAAATGAGTAAATATTTTTATAAAAATTATATATGCACAAATAAAAATCTATGATATATAAAAATATCTAAAAATTTTGGAGTTTAGCCCTATCCTCATATTTGAAGGCAACATTTAAACAATGATCAATTTTGTAAATAATTTTGTCCAAAAAATTATGAGCATCAAAGCATTATATTAAAGTGCAAATTAAGAGCTCAACTCATTAATGAGCTCATAAGTCGAGCTTATCAAGCATGAGTCTATACTTGAATTCTATGTTGAACGTGCTCAGGCTCAAGCTCAGTTTGGCTCTGCTTGAAAGCTCGTTGACCCGCTCAATTAACTTAAAATATATTCAAAAATTAATTTAAATTAGTATTATATAATATATCTTAATAAATTTAAATTACTTAATATTAAAAATAAAATTAATTTAAAACAATAAAATCGAGTTCAACAATTGAGTCAAGTTTGAGCATTTTTAAATGAGCTCGAGCAGCTCCAAGCACATGCCTATAAAGTTTTAAAAAAAGTCGAACTTAAGCTTAGTAACAAGCTCAAGTTCGAGCTCAGCAAGAACCAAATAAGTTGAGCTCGATTAACCAGAATCTCGACTCGTTTACATCTCTATTCAATCTATATATATTATATTGATACCGTATTAACTGATCAGGGAAGGGAATTATTTTGTATTTAATTCTAAGTTAATTAAATTCATTCAATTGAGCAAGTCCTCATTATTTTTTTCCCCTTTGAGACTTTTTGGTTTTTCATATAAAAAACTCTCGTATTTTTTTAGCAATATCATTTACCTTAATGGGTGATATAAAATTTTTAATATTATCAAGATTATTTTGAAAATAATGAGCGATAAATTATAATGTATGTGACTTAAACTTATAGCCTAAGATAAATAACCTCATACTGATTTTACTATGGTTTCATTTGGCAGCTTTCTTACTGGTTCTTGAAGCAGCTTTCAAAAAGCAGCAAAAAAAAGCTGTCCCAAATGAAGACTATGATGATCGAGATGGATCATCACTCTTTCAGGATAACAATCATTGACCCTGAGCTCTTCCTAACTATACACTTATTTATCAGAAACAAATATAAATTTTAAGAGTTACAGGTAATCTGACATTTATTGATGATGTTTTTTTTAGATGCAAAATCTTTAGTGAGAGCTCGATAAGAAAATTATGTCTGAACAATTTAATATAATTTAAATTAGAATATATTTAAAACTGTTGTATATAAAATTTCTTCATTTATACAAATTTCTAATTAAAAAAAAAATTGCAGTAGAAATTTGCTTTAAAAAATTGCAAGAAAGTTATAAAAGCAAAGCTTAACTTGCTTTTGTAAGTAGCCTAGACGGGAAGGAAACCCGTCGAAGGAGGTGATAGGAAGGAACGTTGTCGAAGGAGGCGAGCAACTGGCGGTGAGAGGGATGGCGACTGTGAAGATGAAGAACGATGAGGAAATGTGACGAAGGATGACAAGAAATTGAAGGGACGTAGTTGAAGGAGATGATGACAGGGGAACGTCGCCAAAGGGATGTCTTGGGCACATTCTAACAGAAATGGCGAGCAAATGAAATAAGTAGTGATGATACTAGTTTAGACAGAGGTGTTTGTTATGGATTTGCAAAAGATTTGTGATGGATTTGAGAGAGATAATCTGCAACAAATCTGTCACAAAATAAATGACGCAAATGTTTGTCGCAAATCTGCCACAATTTTAGAGAATTTTTTTTTTGTCATAATGTTCGCCACAAATCTGCCACAAATTGCTAACATTCCTATAGTGGAAGAGGGGAATATGAAGGATTATTTAATGAATATTAAATATTTATTAAGATCACGAGAAAAATGAATATAAAGCGTAAGGGTTACGAAGAGTGGAACACGAAAGGGTATTTAATGAATTTTGATGTTGTGCATTATAACCTTTATGTTCTTATGGGTCATTTTATCACTTGGTGCTTATGCATTTCTATTCGGAGATGTTAGCAACCACTCTTCTAATTTCTATTTAGGGCAAATTTTCACGCTAAACAAGATTAAAAAGTTAATTAAGTAAATAAGCATACTTAAGAAAAAAAATTAAAAGTAGGCATAATCACCCTTTTAATTGGTGACTTAGGCTGAGTAGACATAGATGAGTCAGGTAGCCGTTATTCATTAAGAAATAAGTGAAAAATTATCTTCATATACAAGTTGCCTGTCTAACCGGCGACTTACAAGTAATATTTTATTAAAAAAATAGAGCACGTGGATAAATGGTGCATTGGATTTAGAATGAAAAATAAAAAAAAAATTATAGAAATAGCAAGTATGAAACTTATATTGACATTAAATTAAAAATAGTGTCTATACAAAAAAGTTCTAATAATTTGTACTGTCAACATTTGAATTTTTTTCTCAGATTATCAAAATGGACTATATTTATCAACATTTGATTTTTTTCAAAATAACAGTATAAATTATAGCATTAATTTTATCTCTCGAATTATCTTTATGAAGAATTACTTTATTTTTCGTTCAATTATGTCCTGTGCAGTTGTTTGGATTATTTTGTTTAAAAAATATCATTAAGAGCATAGGATCCTTATAATGTCTTGTTTATTTTGCAATGACAATTCATTTCACAAGCAGTACTCTATCCCATCAGATGACCTGTCAAGTTTTATTGTGTTATAGGACTGCATGTGATGGTTGAATATCATGACTCTCTCCTATTTAAAGAGTGCAAAGAAGAGACATAAAATATATTTGTAGAAATACTTGAGCTATTCAGAATATTTTGGCCATATATAGAGAAGCTGAAAGGCGTTCCCAACAAAGAAATATTTGATGATGCAAGTTGAAAAATGCATGCTTGTATAGCACGAGCCGGTGACAGTCCGTTGGAGCAACAAGCGAATGCGAATGAGATCTTTAGGTGCTGCGTCCATGAATGGTCAGAAGATGAGGATGATTGCCTCTAGAATATGCATTCAGAGTTAATTAAGGTTAAGCTTTATCGGAAAAGAGATTTTTTAAATGCCGCCGGTTGGAAATCTCTTCAAATTAGGTTCCGCTAAGAGAATGATCACCTTGTTAGCGACTGAAGCTAGGGATTTTTCGGTGGAGTTTTAAACAGGCCTAAATCGCCCGTTTGACGAGCGATTTTAGCATGTATATAAATCACCCATTAAATGGGCGATTATGTCTAATTTTAAATTTTAAAATAATGATACTTAATGTCCTAATTGTGTTTCTAGTCATGCTTACTCCTAAAATTGCCCTTATATTTATAGTTTTATAGTACTATAGTAGCTTTTGCTTAGTCTGGGTTGTTTTCAGCAAGAAAATTAGCTCTCTTGATAGTATATGTTCTTCCTTGAAAGAAGAACACATGTTAGTTTTTAATCAATACAGATTTCTACTGTTATTCCTGTTAATATGCTTGTTTCTTTGTGCAACATGCTTCTTCCATAATATACCATATCGGAGTTGGTATCGGAGCCGGCGGTTGGCAAGATGGAAGAAGGTAGTAAGCGTGTGTTGGTGGATGAAGATCAAAGCCTGGAAGCTCTTTGGGTCACACATGCTGGAGTAGTTAAGCAGTTTGATGATATGTCCACTGAGTTCGCGAAGCTTGAGAATGAAGTTCAGCGAGCACTACAGGTAGGAGGAAATGACCCTCGACTAGAACGACTAAAAGTGCCAATAGCCACCCCGGGGCAAGGCCGGCGGGGCATATTAATAAGGACAAGCAGTGAGATCCTCTATTTGACAATATCTCTGATTCTGACGAGGAGGAAAGGAGCTACATGCCGGATGTGTTCTGAGACTCGGATGGAGGTATTGTTGTCCATCGACCCCTCAAACCAGCAAAGTTGGGGGCCCAGCAAGGAGAGTCCCGAGTAAAGCTGGATATACCATTCTTCGACGGGTGACTGCACATCGAAGATTATCTAGACTGGGAGCTGGTTGTCGAGAAATTTTTTTATTATATAGAGATAGAGCCAGACAAATAGGTTAAGTATGTAGCGTGCAGATTAAAGGGGGCGCAAGCGCGTGGTGGTCACAATTACTCCAGTTTAGGCGACGTAAAGGTCGTAAACCTGTGCGAAGCAAGATTCGAATGAAGCAATTGTTACGATCACACTATTTATCCAAAGATTATGAGCAGTTATTATACCTGAAATATCAGCATTTCGTCCAGGGTAATCGATCCGTGAGTGAGTACACATAAGAATTCTATCGTCTCTCTGCTAAAAATGATTTGAATGAAATGACCAATTAGTTAGTGGCGAGGTATATTATTGGGTTGAAGGATTCTATACAGGATAAATTGGAATTAAATTCTGTTTGGTTGTTATCCCAGGCTGTGAACTTCGCACTTAAGGTGGAAATTTAACGAGCTCGTCAGTTCCGCAGTAATTCACATCGGAGACACTCTGCGGAACAGCTCGTGGATACCGTTAGGTAAAAAGGCCACCTCACCAATTGATCAAAACCATGCCAGCAATGCAATTAAACCAACCGGTGACAATAGATTTCAGCACAAACTCAAAGTCCAAACCAAGGACAATCCTTACCCAAGACCTCAAGTTATAAAATGCTTCCGATGCTTCCAATAAGGACACAAGTCTAATGAATGCCCCAATCGACAAAAATTACAAATGTTAGAAGCAGACGACCAAGAAATAGAGAGACAATAAAATGATGAGCAGCATACTGAGTTTGAAGACGTGATCAGTAATGAAGGAGAACCACTCATGTGTGTCTTGGAAAAGCTCTTACTTGCACCACGAAAGCAGAATAAATCCCAATGGCATGCCATATTTCAGACCAAACTACTATAAGTGGTAAGGTGTGCGGCCTACTCATCGATAGTGTGTGCACGGAGAATGTGGTTTCTCGAGCAATGGTGCAAGCTTTACAGCTTAAAACATCAAAGAATCCACTACCTTATAAAATAAGCTAGGTTAAGAAGGGCATGAATATTGTAGTTAGGGGTGTCAATTCGGGTCGGCGGGTCGGGTTCGGGTCGAACCCGAAACTGACCCAACACTGTTCGGGTCAACCCGAACCCGACCCGTTTTTAAAAACGGGTCAGGTTTCCGGATCAACCCGACCCGACACGAATGACCCAAAGTTGACCTAAAATTGCTAATTTTTGGGTCAAAATCGGGTCAATATTCGATTTTCGGGTCAAAATCGGGTAAAAAACGGGTCAATCTCGGGTTTTCGGGTCAAATATGAGTTTTCGTGTCACTTTCGGGTCAATTTCGGGTTACTGGGTCAACCCGAACTCGACCCGATTTTTAAAACGGGTTGATTTGTTCAACCTGAACCCGACCCATTTTAGGTTCGGGTTGACCCGAACCCGAATTTTTCCGGGTTCGGGTTCGGGTCGTGTTTCGGGTCGTGTCAAAAATTGACATCCCTAATTATAGTATTGGAGATGTGTAAAGTTACTTTTTTATTGACAAACATTACACATGCGAGGTGCTGACATCATGAATGTTTGTTACTTGAGATTAGGGAGACCGTGGCAATTCGACGTGGGCGTAATCTACGATGGGAGAGAAAACACGTACTCATTTGACTGGAAAGGGGGGAAATTACGACTACTCTCTCAAGGCGTTGGGAGCACTATTCAAAGCAATGAGACTAAGGCTGTCATGCACGTAGTACATGGAGCCACTCTCTTGACCTCCTGGAAAGAGACATCCCTCATGTTAGCTTTGTTCATCAAGGAACGAACAACTTCTATTGCTTCCCTTACTATAGATTCAAAAGTGGCTGATCTACTAAGTCAATTCCAAGATTTGGTGTTCGATGCCTTGCCCGCAGCTCTCCCACCATTACGTGTGTTGTAACATCGAGTTGACAGTTTTCCAGGAGTAGGGGTGTCAAAGTTTGACCTGACCCGAACCTGACCTGGAAAAATTCGGGTTAAGGTCGACCCGGATAGAAAATGGGCCTGGTTAGGGTTCAAAAATCTGATCCAATTTGAGTTTCGGGTTGGGTTGACAAGAAAATTGTAATTCGACCCGGAATTGACCCGGCAACCGCTCTTCCCATATATGCTGCCCGACGTGCTCTATCTGCCTGTGAAATGACCTGAGGCTGTGAGCCTGTAATTCATCGAGTTGCTCAGAGCCTCAGTCCATCACTCTTTCAGGCGTCAGTCATGCGGTTCAAGCTAGTTCACCTCCTTCGAGGCTGTCGCTGTTGTTGCCCGGCTGCGGCGTGCTCTCCCGCCGCTGCTGCTGTGTTATCTTCCTCCTTCGGCGACGGGAGCACCTTAATCTTCCTCTGACGATGTTCTTTCCTGTCAAATTAAATGTCAGGACAGCCGGCCAGCTCGTCGCCTCGCCGAAACTAGAACTAGCGATGGGAGCTCGACGACGTTCCTTTATCTCAAATCAAAAATCCGTGTCGTGTCGGGTTGACCAAAACCCAAAGCGGGTCGGGTTCGGGTCCAAAAAAATTGATCCATTTTTACATACGGGTCAGATTTGTGTTGACCCAAATAGTGTCGGGTCTGTTCCAGGTTTGACCAGAACCCGACCTGTGGTCGTGACCCAAAATTGACACCCCTAGCCAGGAGTCACTCTTTCCAATATTCCTCATTCTAAAATGAGCCCGAAAGAACATCAGATCCTCCGGCAAATTGTAGAAGAGCTGTTGGAAAAGAAGTTGATTCAGCCGAGCCTTAGCCCGTGTGCGATTCCTGCTTTACTTGTGCCAACAAAGGACGATAGTTGGAGAATGTGCGTGGACAACCGGGCCATTAATAAAATAACTGTGAAATTTTGATTCCCAGTACCTAGAGTGGAGGAGTTATTGGAAAGGCTATTCGGAACGAAGGTGTTCTCAAAGCTAGATCTTCGCAGCGGCTACCACCAAATTCAGATTTGTCCTGGAGACGAGTGGAAGATGGCTTTCTAGACGTGGCAGGGACTGTATGAATGGAAGATAATTCCTTTTGGGCTATGCAATGTGCCGTCCACTTTTATGAGACTAATGAACGAAGTACTTAAACCCTTCCTCAATCAATTTTGTGTGGCTTATTTCGATGACATTCTTGTTTATAGCTCCTCATTGGATGATCACATAGTTCACCTAACTCGTATTCTTTCCGCTTTGAGACAAAATTAGCTGTACTTAAAACTCATATAAGTGTGAGTTCGCCGCCTCGCAAGTCTATTTTTTGGGCTTTGTAATCTCGACAATATGCTTCGATGTTTGGTTCAAGAGCATCCTAAGGTCTGGGATGACCTTTTGGGGCAAGCTGAGTTTGCCTACAATAGTATGCCAAATAGCTCAACTGGAAATTGTCCGTTCAGTATAGTCTGCTTCAGCATTGGCTGAACAATTCTCTACCATACTCACTGACATCCGAAACAAACTTATTCAATCCAATATCAAGTACAAGCAAGTTGCGGACAAGCATCGTCGTGAACGGCTCTTCCGCCCTAGTGAGTTGGTCATGGTTTCCTTCGACGCGAACAGTTTCCCCCCGGAACCTACTCTAAATTGAGCCGGCGAAGAATTGGTCCTGTTGCAATTACCAAGAAAATTAATGACAATGCCTATATCGTTGATTTACCACCTGAGCTTAACACTTCATCCACTTTCAATGTTGCAGACATCTTCACCTATCATCCGCCCGAGTCGAATTCTTCTATTACTGGGGGAGAATGATGCAATGCATTATAACCTTTTATGTTCCTATGGTTCATTTTATCACATGGTGCTTATAGATTTCTGTTCGGAGACATTAGCAACCACTCTTCTAATTTCTATTTATAGTTTTATAGTACTATAGTAGCTTTTGCTTAGTTTGGGTTATTTTTAGCAAGAGAATTAGCTCTCTTGATAGTATATCTTCTTCCATAAAAGAAGAACACAAGTTAGTTTTTAATCAATACATATTTCTAATGTTAATCCTGTTATTGTGCTAGTTTCTTTGTGCTACCTGCTTCTTCCAAAGTATACCATATCAAATTTGAAGGAAGACGGGGAAGCATTAGGGAATTCAAATGATTTCTTCGATTATTTACTTAAATGAAAAATAATTACATATTAATTATTTTTAAATTATCAATTAATCATAACAAGATAATAAAATCAAAGGTTAGGATTCTATTTGTTTAATTAAAATAAAAGACTAGAATTTTGTTTGAGAAGAAACTCAAGCTGGTTTTATAATAGTAGCAAAGATATTTTGGGAGTAGTATAATATTAATTCATTACATTTATTTAAAGTATGATCCAAAAAATTTAAAATTTATTTTTACTATGTACAAGAATATTTACGATAATAAAATTAGAGTTGCATAATGATTCACACACAAATAGATAGGAAAAGCCCACAAGAGATGTGCTAGTTTTTACATGAACAATTTAGTAAGGGAAAAATAATAGGTCTTAGCTAAGGTGAAGCAATTCACTATTTAGATTAAAATTATAGAAACTCAGCCTTCCCCATAATTATAAAAGATACGATTATAAAGTTTTAATTATCGGCTTTACCTCTTGTGAGAGTAGTTGAAAATATTGGAGAAGATATACATGATGATGGGTGTTTGTGTTAGTTGATGGTCGGCAAAGACGATCAACTAAGGTTCTCAGGATTAGTTTGCAATTGCCAATGGTATTTTGGAGATTTAAGACGTCAAATTTGAGTAGCCTAAGCCAACAAAGGGCAGGAGATGAGAGTCGAGTACTAAAGATCAGATAACAGTTATTGAGTGATGTCAGTACGGAATAATCCAAACGAACTTGTTCTCAAGATAAATTTATTCAACGACGTTAGCTTTCGATAAAAAATAAAAAGCGGCAGCGGTGTGCTCCTAAGAGGTTAAATTACAATTTTAACAAGGTAATCATGCCGATAGAAATAAAAATAAAATAAAATTATAATTATTCAGTCATCTTAAATAATATGTTACAACCTGCAGGTCAAATTAATGAGCACAAATTAAGGACACAATGGCTTGATCCCATATTCACGAATGCCTAAAAGCTTCAAATGGCACCCACACAAATTGCCACATGGCAAATGGTGATCATGCCACGTGGCTCATGATTGTGTTATTATAATCTAATATGAGCATGAATGAAGCTTTTACTTAGTTGTCGAGACCATTTGAAGGGCAGCAGAAAAATAATAAAAATATAGAATTATCCAGTCAGCATATATGGCCTTAGAGATAACCCAAAGAAGTCGCGTCGATTTGATGATGTGTGTCCGGAGAAAGAAAATAATGAAGTTGATGCCAAGAGAGCGAAGGTTTGCTCCTCATTGAATACTTCAATTGAGATGGCCAGAGATGAGCTCAAACATGATGACGACAATGAATTATGGAGTGGGGGGAGTTATGATGAGCAAGCCGATGAAATGCAGAGCCAATCTAATAAGAAAGTTTCCTTAATTTTCAATGTCAGTTAGCAAGAGGAAGAGAACACCACATAAGGTTACGAAGATCTCTATTTATTCTGCTTCTCCAGCTTTATCCTCGGAGTACGCGAATGAGGAAATGAATGCTGCTTTGTGTCTGTTGATGCTCTCAAGAGGCACTCATTCGATCAGAGATATACTTGATGAGATTCCTCCCATAATTGAACGTGGAAAGAAAGTTCACTCTTATCCTTCTGAAGATGAAGATCGACCGTCCAAAAAGCCAAAGGTCTCATATTTCAATAAAAATTTTGATCATGGCAATATTAGTTCTCATGTTCTAGATGTTGGAAAGGGGAGTTCATCAAAGCAATATGATTGTGAATCTAGAATGTATAAATTTTGCAAGAGAAATAAGTATGTGTGCACAATTTGCGACAAGACCTTCCCTTCATATCAAGCTCTTGGCGGCCATTGCTCAAGCCACCGAAAGATGAAATTAAAGGAGCTAACAAGGAATTGATTAATCAGGATTGTGATTCACAAACTGTTGGAAAATTTCCAGAGAATTTTGAAAGTTATAAGTGCTCAATTTGTGGCAAGGCTTTTCCAACTGGTCAAGCTTTAGGTGGTCACAAGAGATCGCATTTGGTTAAAGGAATAATGATCTTCTGATGAAGCTGCATTCATGAATTGTTTAGAAGTTTTGATACAGATTGTAAATTTTGTAGCACATTCTTTTTTCTTATTTATTTGATACGCTTTTTTTTTTTCTTTGGCTTTTAAAAACTTTACTTGTAATAGTTGATGTATATTGTTGATAGTATAATGATAAATTTCATATATTTTAAGGCATGTGATGGTTGTAATATAAACTATTTAAAAACGTTTATGTTTCCTTTGATGAAAGAAAACGAGTTTTTTCAATTTGCATGAGATGTAACTTCGGGAGCCTCACAACATTATGTCAATTCGAATTTGACGAGTTTCAAATTGAAGTGCTTAAAAATTTGCTCAACTCTTAAAGGAGGTTTTTAGTAAAGAGAAAACTGTCCCAAATAAAATCTTAAATTCTAATTATAAATTAGATTAATCATTCAAAACAAATATAAGTTCATAGATATTAAATTTACTTAACCTTCTTTAAAGCAATCAATATTTTTTAAGAGATATTGATACTAAATTTTTGAAATTTTGGAGGGGACAAAAGGCCAAAAGAGTAAATATTTTTATAAAAATTATATATGCACAAATAAAAATCTATGATATATAAAAATATTTAAAATTTTTGGAGTTTAGCCCTATCCTCATATTTGAAGGCAACATTTAAACAATGATCAATTTTGTAAATAATTTTGTCCAAAAAATTATGAGCATCAAAGCATTACATTAAAGTGCAAATTAAGAGCTCAACTCATTAATGAGCTCATAAGTCGAGCTTATCAAGTCAGGAGTTCGAGCATGAGCCTATACTTGATTTCTATGTTAAACGTGCTCGGGCTCAAGCTCAGTTTGGCTATGCTTGAAAGCTCGTTGAGCCGCTCAATTAATTTAAAATATATTTAAAATTATAATTTAAATTAGTGTTATATAATATATCTTAATAAATTTAAATTACTTAATATTAAAAATAAAATTAATTTAAAACTATAAAATCGAGTTCAACAATTGAGCCAAGTTCGAGCATTTTGAAACTAGCTCGAGCAATCGCTCCGAGCACATGCCTATAAAGTTTTAAAAAAGTCAAACTTAAGCTTGGTAAACAAGCTCAAGTTCGAGCTCAGCAAGAACCAAATAAGCTGAGCTCGATTAACCAGAATCTCCACTCGTTTACACCTTTATTCTATATATATTATATTGATACCCTATTAACTGATCAGAGAAGGGAATTATTTTGTATTTCATTCTAAGTTAATTAAATTCATTCAATTGAGCAAGTTCTCATTATTTTTCCCCTTTGAGATTTTTTGGTTTTTCATGTAAAAAATTCTTTTATTTTTTTAGAAATATCATTTACCTTAATGGGTGATATAAAATTTTTTAATATTATCAAGATTATTTTGAAAATAATGAGTGATAAGTTATAATGTATGTGACTTAGGCTTCGTTTGGGACGGCTTTTTTATTGCTTCTTGAAGCAGCTTTTTAGTACAAAAAATTTATTTTTTGTATTATTTAGCTGCTTTTAGAAGTAGTAAGAAAGCCGTCCCAAAAACAAAACCTTAAACTTATAGCCTAAGATAAATAACCTCATACTGGTTTTACTATGGTTTCATTTGGGACAGCTTTCTTACTGCTTCTTGAAGCAGCTTTAAAAAAGTTTGTTTTTTAGTAAAGTTGTACTAAGGTTTGTTTTTTTATTATTTTTTAAAGTAGTTTTTTAGTATTCCAATTTTTTAATTCAAAAAAAAAATTGTACCAGAAATATGCTTTAAAAATTGTAAGAAAGTTATAAATAGTGAAGCTTAACTTGCTTTTGTAAGTAGCCTTGACAGAAAAGAACGCCGTCGAAGGAGGTGATAGGAAGGAACGCCGTCGAAGGAGGAAATGTGATGAAGGATGACAAGAAATTGAAGGAACGTAGTTGAAGGAGACGATGACAGGGGAACATCGTCAAAGGGATGTCTTGGGCACATTCTAACAGAATGGCGAGCAAATGAAAGAAAATAGTGAGGATGCTAGTTTAGATAGAGGTGTTTGTTACATATTTGCGAAAGATTTGTGATGGATTTGATATAGATAATCCGCCACAAATCTGTCACAAAATAAACGACGTAAATATTTGTAGCAAATCTGCCACAATTTAAAAAAAAAAAAATTTGTTGTTGTAAAGTTCGCCACAAATCTGCCACAAATTGTTGACATTCCTATAGTGGAAGAGAGGAATATGAAGGATTATTTAATGAATATTAATTGAGACTACGAGAAAAATGAATATAAAGCGTAAGGGTATTTAATGAATTTTGATGCGGTACATTATAACTTTTATGTTCCTATGTCCATTTTATCACGTGGTGCTTTTGCATTTCTGTTCGGAGACGTTAGCAGCCACTCTTCTAATTTCTATTTAGGGCATACTTTCACTCTAAACAAGATTAAAAAGTTAATTAAGTAAATAAGCATACTTAAAAAAATTTAAAAGTAGGCATAATCGCCCTTTTAATTGGTGACTTAGGCTGAGTAGGCAGAGATGAGTCAAGTAGCCCTTATCCATTAAGAAATAAGGGAAAAATTATCTTCATATTCAAGTCGCACATCTAACGGAATAAGAATCATTGACCCTGAGCTCTTCCTAACTATACACTTATTTATCAGAAACAAATATAAATTTTAAGAGTTACAGGTAATCTGACATTTATTGATGATGTTTTTTTTAGATGCAAAATCTTTAGTGAGAGCTCGATAAGAAAATTATGTCTGAACAGTTTAATATAATTTAAATTAGAATATATTTAATGCTGTTGTATATAAAATTTTGTCATTTAGAATTAAAAATGTCTTATTTTATATAATTTATATAAAAAATATATTGATTTAATCTTTTTCCCTTTGTCAAAAGGGAGGTGGGAGTAAAGTTGTCCTAAGGTCTGTTTTTTTTTTTATAAAGTAGATTTTTTAATATACAAATTTCTAATTAAAAAAAAAATTGTACCGGAAATTTGCTTAAAAAATTGTAAGAAAGTTATAAATAGCGAAGTTTAACTTGCTTTTGTAAGTAGTAGCTTAGACCGGAAGGAACGTCGTCGAAGGAGGTGATAGGAAGGAACGTCGCCGAAGGAGGTGATAGGAACTGGCGGTGAGAGGGACGGCGACTGTGAAGATGAAGAACGATGAGGAAATGTGACGAAGGACGACAAGAAATTAAAGGGACGTAGTTGAAGGAGACGATGACAGGGGAACGTCGCCAAAGGGATGTCTTGGGCACATTCTAACAGAATGGCGAGCAAATGAAAGAAATAGTGAGGATACTAGTTTAGACAGAGGTGTTTGTTACGGATTTGCAAAAGATTTGTGATGGATTTGAGAGAGATAATCTGCCACAAATCTTTCACAAAATAAATGATGCAAATGTTTGTCTCAAATCTGCCACAATTTCAGAGAAATTTTTTTTTTGTCGTAATGTTTGCCACAAATCTGCCACAAATTGCCGACATTCCTATAGTGGAAGAGGGGAATATGAAGGATTATTTAATGAATATTAAATATTTATTAAGACCACGAGAAAAATGAATATAAAGCGTAAGGGATACGAAGAGTGGAACATGAAAGGGTATTTAATGAATTTTGATGTGGTGCATTATAACCTTTATGTTCTTATGGGTCATTTTATCACCTGGTGCTTATGCATTTCTGTTCAGAGACGTTAGCAACCACTCTTCTAATTTCTATTTAGGGCAAATTTTCACTCTAAGCAAGATTAAAAAGTTAATTAAGTAAATAATCATACTTTTAAAAAAATTAAAAGTAGCATAATCACACTTTTAATTGGTGACTTAGGCTGAGTAGACAGAGATGAGTCAGGTAGCCGTTATCCATTAAGAAATAAGTGAAAAATTATCTTCATATACAAGTCGTCTGTCTAACCGGCGACTTACAAGTAATATTTTATTAAAAAAATAGAGCACATGGATAAAGGGTGCATTAGATTTAGAATGAAAAAAAAAATTATAGAAATAGCAAGTATGAAACTTATATTGACATTAAATTAAAAATAGTATATATACAAAAAAGTTCTAATAATTTGTACTTTCAACATTTGAATTTTTCTCTCAGATTATCAAAATGGACTATATTTATCAACATTTGTTTTTTTTTTTCAAAATAACAGTATAAATTATAACATTAATTTTATTTCTCGAATTATCTTTATGAAGAATTACTTTATTTTTTGTTCAATTATGTCCTGTGCAATTGTTTGGATTATTTTGTTTAAAAAATGTCATTAAGAGCATAGGATCCTTATAACTTCTCTTTTATTGTGCAATGACAATTCATTTCACAAGCTGTACTCTATCTCATCAGATGACATGTCAAGTTTTATTGTGTTATAGGACTACATGTGATGGTTGAATATCACGACTCTCTCCTATTTAAAGAGTGCAAAGAAGAGACATGAAATATATTTGTAGAGATACTAGAGCTATTCAGAATATTTTGGCCGTGTATAGAGAAGCTGAAAGGCGTTCCCAACAAAGAAATATTTGATGATGCAAGCTGAAGAATGCATGATTGTATAGCACGAGCCGGTGACAGTCCATTGGAGCAACAAGCGAATGCGAATGAGATCTTTAGGTGCTGCATTCATGAATGGTCAATGATGAGGATGATTGCCTCTGGAATATGCATTCAGAGTTAATTAAGGTTAAACTTTATAGCAAAAAGAGATTTTTTAAATGCCGCCGGTTGGAAATCTCATCCAATTAGGTTCCACTAAGAGAATGATCACCTTGTCAGCCACTGGAGCTAGGGATTTTTCGGTGGAGTTTTAAACAGGCCTAAATCGATTTGGCATGTATATAAATCGCACGTTAAACGAGCAATTATGCCTAATTTTAAATTTTAAAATAATTATACTTAATGTCCTAATTGCTTTTATAATCATGCTTACTCCTAAAACTGCCCTTATATTTATAGTTTTATAGTACTATAGTAGCTTTTGCTTAGTCTGAGTTATTTTGAGCAAGAGAATTAGCTCTCTTCATAGTATATCTTCTTCCTTGAAAGAAGAATGCAAGTTAGTTTTCAATCAATACAGATTTCTAGTGTTATTCCTGTTACTGTGCTTGTTTCTTTGTGCAATCTGCTTCTTCCACAGTATGCATATCATAGTTGGTATCAGAGCCGGCGGTTGGCAAGATGGAAGAAGGTAGTAAGCGTGTGTTGGTAGATGAAGATCAAAGCCTGGAAGCTCTTTGGGTCACACATGCTGGAGTAGGAGTTGTTAAGCGGCTGGATGATATGTCCGCTGAGTTCGCGAAGCTCGAGATTGAAGTTCAGCAAGCACTACAGGTATGAGGAAATGATTATCGACTGGAACGACTGAAAGTGCCAATAGCCACCTCGGGGACAAGGCCAGCGGGGCATATGAACAAAGATAAGTGGAGAAATCCCCTATTTGACAATATCTCAGTTTCTAACGAGGAGGAAAGGAGCTACATGCCAGATGCATTCTTAGACTCGGATGGAGGTATTGTTGTCCATCGACCCCTCAAACCAGCGAAGTTGGGGGGCCAGCAAGGAGAGTTCCGAGTAAAGCTGGATATACCATTCTTCGACGGGCGACTACACATCAAAGATTATCTAGACTAGGAGTGGGTTGTCAAGAATTTCTTTTATTATATGGAGATAGAGCCGAACAAATAGGTTAAGTATGTAGTGTGCAGATTAAAGGGGGCGCAAGCGCGTGGTGGTCGCAGCTGCTCCAGTTCAGGCGACGTGAAGGCTGTAAACCTGTGCGAAGCAGGATTCGAATGAAGCAATTATTACGATCACACTATTTAACCAAAGATTATGAGCAGTTATTATACCTGAAATATTAGCGTTTCGTCCAGGGTAATCGATCCGTGAGTGAGTACACAGAAGAATTCTATCGTCTCTTTACTAGAAATGATTAGAATGAAACAACCAATTAGTTAGTGGCAAGGTATATTATTGGGTTGAAGGATTCTATACATGAATTGGAATTAAATTCTGTTTGGTTGTTATCCCAGGCTGTGAACTTCGCACTTAAGGTGGAAATTCAACAAGCTCGTCAATTCCGCAGTAATTCACATCGGAGACACTCGGCGGAGCAGCTCGTGGATACCATCAAGTAAAAAGGCTACCTCACCAACTGATCAAAACCATGCCAACAATGCAATTAAACCAACCGGTGACAATAGATTTCAGCACAAACTCAAAGTTTAAACTAAGGACAATCCTTACCCAATACCTCAAGTTATAAAATGCTTCAGATGCTTCCAACAAGGACACAAGTCTAATGAATGCCCCAATAGACAAAAATTACAAATGTTAGAAGCAGATGACCAAGAAATAGAGGGACAATAAAGATGATGAGCAGCATACTGATTTTGAAGACGTAAGCAGTGATGAAGGAGAACCACTCGTGTGTGTCTTGGAGAAGCTCTTACTGGCTCCACGGAAGCAGAATAAATCCCAATGGCATGCCATATTTCGGGCCAAATGTACTATAAGTGGTAAGGTATGCGGTCGACTCATCGATAGTGTGTGCATGGAGAATGTGGTTTCTCGAGCAATGGTGCAAGCTTTATAGCTTAAAACATCAAAGAATCCACAACCTTATAAAATAAGCTAGGTTAAGAAGGGCATGAATATTCTAGTATTGGAGATGTGCAAAGTTACTTTTTTTATTAGCAAACATTACACATGCGAGGTGCTCACATCATGAATGTTTGTCACTTGATACTAGGGAGACCATGACAATTCGACGTGGGTGCAATCTACGACAGGAGGGAAAACACCTACTCATTTGACTAGAAAGGGAGGAAATTGCGACTACTCTCTCAAGGCGTTGGGAGCACTATTCAAAGCAATGAGACTAAGGCTATCATGTACGTAGTGCATAGAGCCACTCTTTTGACCTCATGGAAAGAGACATCCCTCATGTTAGCTTTGTTCATCAAGGAACGAACAACTTCTACTGCTTCCCTTACTACAGATTCAAAAGTGGCTGATCTACTAAGTCAATTCCAAGACGTGGTGTCCGAGGCCTTGCCCGCAGCTCTCTCGCCATTACGTGTGTTGCAACATCGAGTTGACAGTGTGCCAGGAGTAGGGGTGTCAAATTTTGACACGACCCAAACTTGACTTGGAAAAATCCGGGTTTGGGTTGACCGGAGAGAAAACTGGCAGGGTTCGGGTTCGAAAACCTGAATTGACCCGAAAACTGCTTTTCACGTATATGATGCCTGGCGTGCCCGCTCTACCCATGAAATGACCTAACGCTGTGAGCCTGCGACACGTCAAGTCGCTCAGAGTCTCAGTCCATCACTTTTTCATGCGTCAGTCACGCAGTTCACACCAGTTCGCCTCCATCGAGGCTGTTACCGTTACTGCTGCGTTATCTTCCTCCTTCGACGATAGGAGCGCCTTAATCTTCCTCCGATGATGTTCTTTCCTGTCAAATTGAAAGTCAGGACAGCCGGCCAGCTCGCTGCCTCACCAAAACTAGAACTAGCGACGAGAGCTCAATGATGTTCCTTCATGTCGAATTAAAAATCCTTGTCGGGTCGGGTTGGCCTGAACCCGAAGCGGGTCGAGTTTGGGTCCCAATAACTAACCCATTTTTACAGACGGGTCGGATTGGGGTTGACTCGAATAGTGTCGGGTCAATTTCGGGTTGGACCCGAACCCGACCCGTAGTTGTGACCCAAAATTGACACCCCTAGCCATGAGTCACTCTCTCCAATCTTCCTCATTCTAAAATGAGCCTGAAAGAACATCAGATCCTCTAGCAAATTGTAGAAGAACTATTGGAGAAGAAGCTGATTCAGCTGAGCCTTAGCCCGCGTGCGATTCCTGCTTTACTTGTGCCAACAAAAGACGACAGTTGGCGAATGTGCGTGGATAGCCGGACAATTAATAAAAATAACTTTGAAATTTTGATTCCCAGTACCTAGAGTGGAGGAGTTATTGGAAAGGCTATCTGGAGCGAAGGTGTTCTCAAAGCTAGATCTCTCTTTTCGCTTTGAGACAAAATTAGCTGTACTTAAACTCATCTAAGTGTGAGTTCGCCGCCCTGCAAGTCTATTTTTGGGCTTTATAATCTCGACAATATGCTTTGATGTTTGATCCTAAGGTCTAAGATGACCTTTTAAGGCAAGCTGAGTTTGCCTACAATAGTATGCCGAATAGCTCAACTTGAAATTGTCTGTTTAGTATAGTCTGCTTCAGCATTGGCTGAACAATTCTCTACCATACTCACTGACATCCGCAACAAACTTATTCAATCCAATATTAAGTACAAGCAAGCTACGGACAAGCATCGTCGTGAACGGCTCTTCCGCCCTGGTGAGTTTGTCATGGTTTCCTTCGACGCGAATGGTTTCCCCCCAGAACCTACTCTAAATTGAGCAGGTGAAGAATTGGTCTTGTTGCAATTACCAAGAAAATCAATGACAACGCCTATATCGTTAATTTACCACCTGAGCTTAACACTTCATCCACTTTCAATATTGCAGACATCTTCACGTATCATTCGCCCGAGTCAGATTCTTCCATTACTAGGGGAGAATGATGCGATGCATTATAACCTTTATGTTCCTATGATTCATTTTATCACATGGTGCTTATACATTTCTGTTCGGAGACATTAGCAGCCACTCTTCTAATTTATATTTATAGTTTTATAGTACTATAGTAGCTTTTGCTTAGTTTGGGTTATTTTTAGCAAGAGAATTAGATCTCTTGATAGTATATCTTATTCCTGGAAAGAAGAACGCAAGTCAGTTTTTAATCAATACAGATTTCTACTGCTATTCCTGTTATTGTGCTTGTTTCTTTGTGCTATCTGCTTCTTCCAAAGTATACCATATCAAATTTGAAGGAAGACGGGGAAGCATTAGGGAATTCAAATGATTTCTTCATTTACTTACTTAAATGAAAAATAATTACATATTAATTATTTTTAAATTATCAATTAATCATAGCAAGATAATAAAATCAAAGTTTAGGATTCTATTTGAATAATTAAAATAAAAGACTAGAATTTTGTTTGAGAGGAAACTCAAACTGATTTTATAATAGTAGCAAAGATATTTGTCATCGTGGAATAATTTATTGGTCAACATTAATTTTTTAACTGTAAAAATAATTATCCCAGAAAATTGTATCACTAAGAAGTTCTTATTGGCATTCATATCTATATTTATATTATGCCAGCTTAGAGAGTTTTTTTTTTAATTGCTCGTCTACAGTGAATAACTTTATTATTATTATTATTTAGGCAGTTAAGACAAATTCATACAAGCATCACATAAGCAAGACTAGAACACAAAACCATTTGATTGGTAGTAATGATTCACACACAAATAGACAGGAAAAGCTCAAAAGAGATGTGATAGTTTTTACATGAACAATTTAGCAAGGGAAAAATAATAGGTCTTAGCTAAGGTGAAGCAATTCACTATTTAGATTAAAATTATAGAAACTCAGTCTTCCCCATAATTATAAAAGACACAATTATAAAGTTTTAACTATCGGCTTTACCTCTTGTAAGAGTAGTTGAAAATATTGGAGAAGATATACATGATGATGGGTGTTTGTGTTAGTTGATGGTCAGCAAAGACGATCAACTAAGGTTGTCAGGATTAGTTTGCAATGGCCAATGGTATTTTGGAGATTTTAGACGTCAAATTTGAGTAGCATAAGCCAACAAACGGCAGGACATGACAGTCGAGTACTAATAATCAGATAACAATTATTGAGTGATGACAGTGCGGAACAATCCAAACGAACTTGTTATCAAGATAAATTTATTCAACAACGTTAGCTTTCGATAAAAAATAGAAAGCGGCGGCGGTGTGCTCCTAAGAGGTTAAATTGCAATTTTAACAAGATAAATATGTCGATAGAAAAAAAAAATAGAGTTATTTAATATATCATCTTAAACAATATGTTACAACCTGGTCAAATTAATGAGCACAGATTAAGGACACTATGGCTTGATCCCATATTCACGCATGACTTAAAGCTTCCAATGGCACCCACACAAATTGCCACATAGCAAATGGTGATCATGCCACGTGGCTAATGATTGTATTATTATAGTCTAATATGAGCATGAATGCAGCTTTTACTTAATTGTCGAGACCATTTGAAGTGCAGCAGAAAAATAATAAAAATATAGAATTATCCTTGTTTATTAAAAGTCGTCTTAATTATTTAAATAATTTAGTATTGAGCCAATTAGATTACATAAGAGCAATAATATTTTTATTGAGAAAATAGTGAACATCGTTTGATCTTGAAATTATTTTCAATAATTAAAACATTCTAAAATTTATATTAGATTATATTATTCCTTGGTTCTTCCATCAAGTGCATGAGGTGCTGGCTTTTCATTTCTGTTTGATGTTATTGGCTGTAGAGCTGATCTTTGTCATTGTCCTGCGTGGCGCAATCATGGTCATCCAATTGCAAAATCTTTTGATCACTACAAGTGCAGCTATTTCTACTGCTCACCTTACTCTTTCTGCTTTTAACCTTTCTTCCATGCATGGATTTTGCCTCACAACCAGCTCTACTACCATTTAGCTTTCTCTCGTACAAGATAGGTGCACCATATATTGCTTATATAAACAGAGGAGCTAAAGAATCATCCAAAATCACTTCTTTTTAGATCGAGAAATACAAAACCAGTTCTTTAAGATAAATTTAGAAGGCGTTGATATAGAGGATCGCATTGTGTAAACCCGACGAGCCTCACTTGATTTCTCGGTTCTCTTTTCTTCTCATACTTATCCTTTTGTGTTTTCGTTTGTTCAGTTTCTCGTAATGGAGAACCACATTTGCAAAGCCTGTGGGCGAAGCTTCCCTACAGGAAGATCTCTTGGAGGTCACATGAAGTCTCATGTTGTGCTAAGCTCTCTCATTGATGATAAAGACAAGCCAGTTAGCATATATGGCCTTAGAGATAAGCCAAAGAAATCGCGACGATTTCATGATATGTGTCCGGAGAAGGAGAAGGCTGAAGTTCATGCCAAAACAGTGAAGGTTTGCTCCTCATTGAATACTTCAATTGAGATGGCCAGAGATGAGCTCAAACATCATGACGATGATGAATTATGGAGCGGGGGAAGTTATGATGAGCATGCCGATGAAATGCCGAGCCAATCTAATAAGAAAGTTTCCTTAATTTCAATGTCTGTTAGGAAGAGGAGGAGAACACCAAAGATCTCTATTTATTCTTCTTCTCCAGCTTTATCCTCGGAGTACGCGAATGAGGAAATGAATGGTGCTTTGTGTTTGCTGATGCTCTCAAGAGGCACTCATTCGATCAGAGATATACTAGATGAGATTCCTCCCATAATTGAACGTGGAAAGAAAGTTCACTCTTATCCTTCTGAAGATGAAGATCGACTGTTCAAGAAGCCAAAGGTCTCTTGTTTCAATCAAAAATTTGATCATGGTGATAGTAGTTTTCATGTTCTAGATGTTGGGAAGGGGAGTTCATCAAAGCAATATGATTGTGTATCTGGAATGTATAAATCTTGCAAGAGAAATAAGTATGTATGCACAATCTGCGACAAGAGCTTCCCTTCATATCAAGCTCTCGGCGGCCACTGCTCAAGCCACAGAAAGATGAAATTAAAGGAGCTAACAAGGAATTGATTAATCAGGATTGTGATTCGCAAACTGTTGGAAAATCTCCATAGAATTTTGAAAGTTATAAGTGCTCAATTTGTGGCTTGGCTTTTCCAACTGGTCAAGCTTTAGGTGGTCACAAGAGATCGCATTTGGTTGAAGGGAATAATTCTGCTTCTGCTAATGTTGTTTCTACTGCTGATAGTAATGGTGTTCATTCCCAACCAACATGACTGAAGATAGCGCAAATGGTTTCTAAGACGAATTCAATTGATTTCGACCTGCCTACACCTGATAAGGACAATTAGGAAATTTCTAATGGATGATTGGGTTTGAGTGTCTGAATTATACAATTTCTTCGATAAAGTTACAATCTTTCAGCATTCTTATTTATTTGTTGTTCCAGTTTGAAGAAGCTACCATTCTTTTCATCCAAAGTTCAAGCTTTTGAAGGGTTCTGAGAATAATGATCTTCTGATGAAGCCGCATTCATGAATTGTTTGGAAGTTTTGATGCAGATTGTAAATATCTGTAGCACATTCTTTTTTCATGTTTATTTGATACGCTTTTTTATTTTGCTTTTAAAAACTTTATTTGTAATAGTTGATGTATATGGTTGATAGTAATGATAAATTTCATATATTTTAAGGCATGTGATGGTTGTTATATATATAAACTTTTTAAAAACTTTTATGTTTCCTTTGATGAAAGAGAACAAGTTTTTCAAATTGTATGATCAAATATAACTTCAAGAGGCTCACAACATTATGTCAATTCAAATAGTGCTTGAAACAAAATCACAATCAATAGGTTCGTGAATCCAATCTATGCTCCTTTTGGGAAGGCTTTCTTACTGCTTCTTAAAGCAGGATTTTAGTGCAAAAATTATAATTTTTTTTACGTAAAAGCTGCTTTAATAAGCAGTAAGGAAGCCATCTCAAACAAAATCTTAAATTTTAATAGTAACTTAGATTAATCACTCAAAACAAATATAAGTGCGCATATATTGAATTTACTTAACCTTCTTGGAAACTGGAGGGATAAATTTGATGATAGACCTTTCTACTCCAGCACCCCTTTGATCATTGATCATATAGTCATATAGTTTGAAATGAGATTGAGTTGATTTTTTTACTTACTTTTAGCCAAAGTTTTATATATTTTATATTGTTAAATTTTGCCAATTGAAGTACTAAACAACATGAACACAGTAATTTAGCTCAGAAGAAAGCTAAAATTCTGATCTATATAAAGACTAGGCTCTTTTGGAATACGCCATAAAAAATACAGCAAAAGAATTCTAATATGGATGCTAAGTTGCTAACTATTCAGATCAACATATGTGATTTTATATTTAAAAAAAACCCTACTTTTTGTAAGCTTTGAAAAAGTCACTTTGAAATATTAAACAGTAAAAAAAGCTTTAGTTAATATCTTATCTCAAACTTTTGAATTAAAAACATATCTACGTTGGCAAAAACATCTCAAAATTGGTTGTAAACTTATTTCATCAATCTTAACTATCATAATAAACATGAGCTAAATTAAATATAAATTGGCTGGTTAAGTGATAATTGATAATGATGTTATCTACATTAGCTGACCATCTCACCACTCACTTACATAATATTCCCACTGTAGTTTCAATCTCTATCATCTGCAAAATTGTCTCTAGTACTGCTGATTAAATCTCAGTACTTGTTGCCTAACGAACTAAGGACAATATAAGACATGTGCTACAGTAAACATCATATAAATATGCATTTTAATGTTCTCTACTATTCTACTACTTGCATACATGAAATGAATACACATTTACAACTTTTTACATTTTCGATTTTTCCCTATTCTAAGTTTACTATTGCTTGTGTGCATACAACGGCTACTGTGTTTAACATTTGCAACATGGTATCAGACCAGCTGTCTTGCGACTTTGGATTCTAAAGTTTTTGGGTTTCTTGTGGTATGTTATGTTCTCTTTCTCCATGGATTTGACTGTTCTTAAGCTTAGTGACATTTCAATCTCATCTTAACTTAAATTTCCTATCTCCAATATTTAAAATATTGGGCACATACAATTTATTGCTAATAGTTTCCCAACTTGGCATTCTCAAATCCTCAAACCTTTTATTGTAAATGTTTTTGATGGCTACCTTGACGGCACCACCACTTGTCCATCTAAACATGTTTTCACAAATACCGTTCAACTCAACCGCAATCCTCAATTTATTCTTTGGATACTCATAAATCAAATCTTGGCTACTACTCTCTACTCCACTATATCTCCATCAGTTCTTCCTTATATTCTCAACTTAGATACTTGTCACTCCATTTGGCTTACTCTTGAATAATGCCTCCAATTTACAAATTGCTCCTGTATCATTCAACTTAAAAATGAGCTCCACTCTCTTACCATGAAAAATTAGTCTATGACTAATTTTCTTTCAACTATTAAATGAATAGTTGACACCATCATGGTTGGTGGTGGTTCTATTGATACAAAAGATATAATATTTTATATTTTAAATGGTTTGCCATCGAACTATCAAGCTTTCAAGATATTTATTCGTACAAAGCTCTCCACAATCAGCCTCAACGATCTTTATTCACTTCTCTATATGAAGAAGTGAACATTGCAATTCAAGCTGCAAAAGAACTTACTCTCACAAACTCTATTACCTTAGATGATGCTCAATTTTCTCTTACATCACTCCACGGTCGAGGCCGTGGCTGTTTCCAATTTACTTGTGGTTGTGGCAGAAATAACCAAAGAAATATTTCTTCCTATGTTCCGTTCAGGCGTGTGTGTTCTCATTTTCCCATGGATTGCCAAATTGGTAGCAAGTGGGAGCATTTTTCTTTAAGTTGATGGCACATAAGAGATCTCACCTACACTCTAACAGCTCCAGCTCAAGCTCCTCCTCACGCCTTACTCACTAATGCTTATGGGTCTTCTCCATGGTACCTAGACAATGGTACAAGTTCACATCTAATCTCTGATATTCAATCTCTTTAGCAACCTTCAACTTATGATAGTTCCTATCATGTTCTAGTTCGTAATGGGAATGCCCTTCTAATTCTACACTCTAAAAAGGGACTACTTTTTACACCATCATGCAAACTCTCCTTAACTATTCTTCTTCATGTGCCTAATCTATCCCATAATCTCCTTTATATTTCTCAACTTATCAATGACAATGACAAATCCATTTTCTTTGATGGTTATAGCTACTATATAATTTATCGGAAGAACTGGCGCACTTTTCTTCACAGTCCATGTCATAACGATTTCTATCCAATTTTCCCTCCCTCTTCAACAAATTTGGCTTAGGCAGCGGCTCTTCTCTCAATTTCAGCATCCTCCAACCTATGGCATTGTCGTTTAGGATATCCCAACTTTTCTATCATGACTATTTTATCAAAGAAACTTCCTACATTATGTACTTCTTTACTACAAATTATATATCCTATGCTCTTGCTAAGAGTTGACATTTACCTTTTAATGAAACACATAGTTTTTCTACTTTCCCTCTTTAACTAATACATACTGATGTCAAGTTTCCATCCCATATTATTTCCAACGTTGGTTTTCAATTTTATGTGGTTTTCATTGATGACTTCAGCCATTATACTTGGTTATATCCGCTAAAACACAAATCTGAAGCTACATTAAAATTTATCACATTTAAGAATCTTGTTGAAAAATAATTTGATACGTCCATTCACATCCTCGAACGGATGGTGTCCACAAGTTTCTCAATACCCAACTCACTACCTTCCTAAGCCATCATGTATTAGCCCCGAATATACTTGCCCATACACTCCACAATAAAATGGCCTAGTCGACCGAGAACATCAACATTTTCTAGGAATTATTCAAGTTCTACTCATGTTGACCTCATTTTTGTATGAGGTCACTTGGACTATTCTTGACCCTAAATCAATTTAATTTCCAAATTAATTTAAATTCTAGAATCCTCCTAGAATCCTGACCTTAGGATCTATGCTAGGATTCTTCTAGAGCTTAAAACTTAGGAGCTACTCTAGATCCTAAACTTCTTCTAGACTCCAAGTTCTAGGAATTTCTTAGGCTCTAGGATCCTTCTAGATTCCTAACTTTAAGATCTATTCAGACCTTAGGATCTACCTAGATCTTAGGTCAATCAAGCCAAATCCAAGGCCCAAAGGTTTTATCCTAAAGGCCTTTTTCGTTGAAATTTTGAACATTTTGAAACCTGGTCAAATGACCTCCGATTCAGAGTCTGTCAGTTGCACACTGATGGGTAATGTCTCTAGAGGTAACCCTCAAAATTTGAGCCCATTCTGAGGTCTCTAACCTCAAAAACTTAATTAAAACCCATAGGCTGTAAAACCTTCAAATATTTACAGCTTATGCCACTGGACCTGTCACTTTGAAGATTCTGACCTTAGAGCCTTTACCAAAGCCTCTAATCACTTCCAGACCTTTAATCTTGATATGTAGAACATTAAACTGCATTTTTCTAGACCTAGTTTGACCCCTAGTTGACCAGGGGTCAAAATGACCAAAATACCCCTATGGGGCTCAAATGTTGATTTTGAACCAAATGACCTCCCTAGACCTTGAGACCACATCCAATAGACTTGAAATGTTATTTTGAATTGATTGAACCCATTTCCATATTTGGGACCCACCTGGTTGACCCAGTCAACCTAGGTTGACCATAATCAACCCTTAAGCCCTTTTACTTTGAATTAAATTCCAAATGAATGCGAATTCTTGTCAAACCCTTTTAAGCTACTCTAATTAATCCTTTAAGTGACCCTAGCTGCCACCTCACCCTGGGTTGACCAGTTGACTGGTCAACATGGTCAACCAACCCCTTTAAGAGGCTTAAACCTTCATTTGGCTTGACTCAAGCTAGCCCACTCCCCATCAATTCATTCCAGCAATTTTATTTAATTCCAAAAGGTCCCCTCATTGCCACATCAGCAGGCCAAGTGCCATATGGACCAGTCAAACTGTCAAACCAAGGGTCTTGAGTGGTCAAAGTTAATTAAAACCTATTTAAAACTAATCTCTTTGATCCTTAAACCATTCCAGCCACTTTAATTAAGTTCTGGAACATTCTCAAGGTCTTTCTCTGCCCTTGGATTGAAATCAAGTGGCTTGAATTAAATCCTTGGGTTTCATGTGAGACAAAAGCCCTTCCCACCTAGGATGTCCTCTCCATGTCCTTGGCTTCTGCTCCCACCAACTCCCTGGACAGATGTCGTTCATCTGGAAGCTCATCCAGTAGATCCCAGCCCTCCATTCAATCTGGAAGGGATTGAATAGGGCAAAAAGGCTAAAATGAGCCTGATTCCAACCCTAGCCTTCTCTCACCTTTCTAGAGCTCCTCCAGCTTGAATCTCTGTTCCATTGAGCTCCTCAGACATCTCCCAACATCTCCCCACTCAAATCCGGCCGGTCAAAACGGTGGCCGACGATCTTCCGGCGAGCTCAATACCAAATCCATCCAAGGCTCATTCCAGGCGATCCGTGGAGCGTCGGAGCGTGGGTTCAACTAGGAACTTAATCGTGGACAGTCTACAAGCTCAACCATCCCTTTAACGGTTCAATCCGTCCAAAAATCAAGATGAAAATCAAAACCCTAGAGCTAGATACACTAGTCTAAATAGATTTTTGTTAAGCTCATTTTAAGTAAAATAAAGTATTCACCAAAATTTCTGTTCAGTTAAGCTATCTGGATTTAAAATTTCAAAACGTTTTATCGTCTGCATCGCGCAAACGGATTCAAAAACGGGTTCTAGGGCTCGGTTCGCTGGTTGCATGAACTGAGCCCTATTTGGTCCGTCGATCTCTCGATCAACGGATTTGATCACGCCGTTCAGCGCGTTAACCCAACCGTGTATTTGGATCCGTTGCATAGATCTTTATCTAACCTAATATGGGCCCTTAATCCAGACCGCGGGATCGATATCTCGCCGTCTGATCTTCCTCCGTGAGATCAGACCGCGCGATCTCATCTTGGCCGTTGCTTCGTTTTCACGGGAGATCGAACGGCCACCGTGTTTTGCTGACTGGATCAAGTGATTACCGTGTATTTGAATCCGCGCCGCCGCCTTTCAATGATTGGCATTAATGCCAGCCGCCGCCGCTGTTGTGCTGGACGAAGCAGATGGTGCCACGTGGCACCCGCGGCTGAATTTGTTTTAAAATGATTTATTTATTGTTTAAAATCATTTTAAGTTAAAATATATATATATATATATATATATATATATATAATAGAAAATTAATTTTAATTAATATAAAAGTATTTTATACAATAAAGTTGTCATAAAATTAATTATTATATTTTAAAATTAATTAATATTAATATAGGATATTTCTTTTATCTTAAATTATTTAATTATTAAGTTTTAAGTTTTTTTTTTAAATTAATGTTTATTTAAATATAACTAAATATTCTTAAGATAATTAAATATTATATTTTAAATTTTAAAATAGTTTAAATTTTCAGAAATCTTAATGAATAACTATATATATAATATATATATATATATATATATATATATATATATATATATATATATATATATATATATATATATATATATATATATATATATATACTTTAATTTGAAATTAAGTTAATACAAGATTTAATTTGAAATTAAGTTAATATAAGAATTACTTTAATAATATTTTTAAACTATTCTATTTTAAAATTCATATCTTTATGGGATAAATTTATATATATAAGCATATATATATTTTAAAACTATTTTAAAGATTATATATTTAAATATCTAATCTTGAGAGATCCATTTGGAATTTTAAACATAGATCAAGCTTGATAGGATAGAAATTTTGGGAGTTATTAGTGAGTGATTATATTTTAATCATTCACTAATCAAAATTTTGTTATCTTAATCATTATCAATCTTTGCATGTTTAGGTTGTGCACACACCACTTAGATTTAAGCTCTCCTAGATTTAGGATTTGTTTGGTATGATTACATGCTATGGATGTTAGTTTAAAGGGTTAGTGAGTACAATTGATTCAGACCTATAACTTAGGGACATTAAGGACAATAATTAAGGACTTATTTGTAGAGAACTTAGAATATTCCTGATAATTAGGATTCACTTCCTATTGACTCAAAACTTTGAACACTTGAACTTAGTGACATGTACAGCCACTAGAAGAATTTTTACTGGTATTAGAAATCATTAAGTTCCTTAATTAATTTTCTTAAGTTTAAACCTTAATTAAGCCCTTAAGACTTCAAAAAAATATAATAAATCCATTTTAAACCCAAAAATTATGTTTAACCCCTCTA
Source organism: Dendrobium nobile (assembly GCA_022539455.1). Taxonomy (NCBI): domain Eukaryota; kingdom Viridiplantae; phylum Streptophyta; class Magnoliopsida; order Asparagales; family Orchidaceae; genus Dendrobium; species Dendrobium nobile. The sequence continues at coordinate 35,383,909 of CM039731.1, forward strand.
ACTGACCAGTTTTGAATTCTAAACCAATGAAAATTAAAACCAAAATTATTTGACAGCAAATTAAACCTTAACTTAATTTTAAGCAAAATTGAATATTTAATTAATATAATTAATTAATAATAATTAAAAATTCTAGAAATTTCCCAAACACTTGGGAATCTCTTCTTAGGTCATTTCTGACCTTTGGAGTTGATTTCAAGGAGTTTGGGCTTCATTTGGATCAAAATCACAAAAAGGCCCCTCTATTTAAGTAATTTTCAAAATTCCATAAGTACATCAAACTTCAAACCTTCATAACTAATTCCAGAAAAATCCAATTTGAACAAACTCACTTGCATTCAAATCATAATAATGACTAATATTTATTAAAAATATTAAATTCCAGAAATCTGTAATATTTCAAAAAGTCAACAAACCGGTCAAATCTAGGTCAAATCTAATTCAAAACTTCAAACCTTTGTAATAAAATACAAAAAAATCCAGTTTTAACATACTTACCTTCTAACTGATCGTAATAAGGTCTAGTATTTTAATAAAATACAAATATTCCAGAATTTGAGCTTAATCAAAAAGTCAACTTTTGACCCTTTAATTAAATGATTAAAATATTCTAAAAATTCATAAAACTCAAAATTGTTTTAAAACTCCAGAAAATGTTAGTTTAATGTTTAAAATATTCAACAAACCTTTTAAAACACAACAACCATCCTAAAGATGAAGTTTATTGGCTGGACTACTCCGGGCTGCGGGGCTAAGTGTCCTAAGGAGGCTGGTTCCTCGAGCCTGGTGGCACAACGCCACGAATCAATTAATGGAAAACTTAAATTAATAAATCTTTAAAAATCAGCAACCAAATACTTTTAATAAAGTTTATTAACTCTCAGTCCTTAATCAATTATTAAAACACTTAATCATATCGGGTACCACTGGGTAACCCAGGCCTACGAGGCTGTTCACTCAGCCCCAAGGAAGGTGAAATAAACTTCATGGCCTCGGTGTGAAACAAAGGTGGTTTCCAACAAATAATTAAATAATTAATTTTAAAAGATTTAAATCATTAATACTTAAACTTTAATTAAAAATTCCTTAAGCTTGTCAACCAATCAAACTTGAAACAACTTTAATTAATAATCCTATTTATGACATATCAAAACCACACGACCTACCTCACACACTTTAGATATTGTGCTAGGATCACCGATTCTAGTTTTAGGATAGGCCGGTGTTTTACTTTTTCTGCTGTGTGTCGGATTTTCGTAGCTTTCACTGCATGCTGTTTGCTAGTGTAGAATTGTTATGTTTATTTACTTGCTTTCTGCACTCTGTGTTTGATTGTGCGTTAGACCTACCCATAGGCTAGGAACGAAATATATATATTTGTGCAATCTTATGCAGGTGGCCATGCTCATATAAGGAGCTGAAAACTAAAGGGGGGCAGTTAATAAAAAAAATATAACTCTTTACACAGGTACCTGCCGCGCTTAAGACCCCCTTTAAATAAAAAGAGCATGGCCAAGTGTGGCTAAAAAATGCATTTCAATTTTCTATATTATAACTGCTTGGGAATGAGTATATAATTGTTGATTATTAGGATAACCTTGCAGGATCGAGTCTAGATTTTCATTCTTTAATCGAGATGTAAATTTGATTGTGTAAAGGTTGTAATTACTTAAAAATGATTTGAATTTGGGAAATTTGATCTAACTTGATTTCCAAAGAGGTGAAGACATCCCTAAAGGGGAGAGTCTTCTTCCATTTGGAAATCAAATTAGGATCTCTTTCAAATATCCAAAGAGGAAAGATAACACCCCGATTAAGGGGGAGTCTCTTTTCATTTGGGTATCCGGAACCGACGAATCAAGGTGTTCGTGAGAAGATGAAAAAATGGATAACGAGAAGAATCCCAAATTTCAAATTCATTTAATTTAGGATTAGAAATCCGGGTTGTAGTCAGTGGTGCCCGGCCACTTTACTTCACTGTCATTTCTGTGATGTAATAATAAGTGGCACTTGCCATATGGACATTCAATTTGATATATTTAATGTAGTTAATTTATTTAATTGATTGTGCATTAGAATTCCTGCCTTTTCTAGTCTTTTTATATGCATGTCGTCTTTGATTTAGTCTGGAATACGAATTTAGGCTCTTAGGGGTCTGTCAAAAAAAATTCTTTTATTTTAATTAAATAAAAAATTTTAGGATAAGATAGTAACTCTAAACGGTCCTAAGAAGTAAGCTCGGACTCGCCGAGGGTTTTTCATGCATACATATTGTACTTTCTCAACCTTGTTAGGCATCTCCCCTCCTGCGGATTCTGGCAGGCCACCTGACCTATGAGGGTGCCAATCTGTCAAGGGGATGTTATGCAATCTCTAGGATAAAACCTATTTTCTAAGCCAAAAAATTTTAAACTGCTACATACAAATTTTGCATTCAATCGAGTCAATTAGCATGCATCGCATTAGTAACAAATTTAAAAGAGTCTAATATTTAATTGCATCTATTTAGACATCGAATACCCGACATAAGTTAAAGGGGTCAATTAAGGATCTGTTTTAGATGTCGACCCCATTTCTCTAAAATTTTCTAATTAATGTCCCTACCATTCTGCAAAAAGACCGGACTAATTATTTTAAAATCGTTTAGGTGGTTTAGCTGGCTCCCCAATCCAGGCCAGGGTAAGACCAGACTTGCACTGCATTAGTTAGGTTCGGGCCAATTTTAAATGCCCAAATTTAGATCTAGGTTCTGAGGCTGGCTCGAGCCATAAGACCTCAAATTTCGGGAATTGAATCCCAAATTTCTAATAAAATCAACCACTCAAACCAAAAATTTCTTTCAATCAAATATAAGCCTAACACTTAGGGTAGATTGAGATGTTTCTGAAGTAATTCAGAATTTCAAAACATCTCCTACTTTTCTCCTTTGGATTCAAAAATAAGTCTTCAATTTTGACACAATCCCATTTGAATTTCTAACCCTTTATCTCCTTTGATATCTAGCTTTGAAATCTTAAATAAAATTCATATCGCTATTTTAATCGAGAGTTTTCATAGGAAAATCTCTAATTTTCCTACGACGTAATTAACTACGAGGGCTTGCGCTCGTAGGAGATTTAGTAACTCAGATTTAATTTTTCAAAATTAAAATTGATATCTTTTAAAACTTCAATTAATTATCTTTGGGAAATTCAATATTCCCAAAAATAATTAAATATTTTCAAAACTATATATATTTAAATACAATATATTTTTTTAATCAAAACAACTCATTGAATCCCAATTACATGCTTATATCTAGGTTGAAGCCTTGCGTACTGCTATATACTTAATAAACTGGCTACCATCCCCTATTATTTGCAATCACTATTCATTCCATATTCTCTACAATCAATCACCTAAATATGCTCACAATGTTATTTTTTATTGTAAATGCTATCCTTGGCTTCAACCTTATGCACCTCATAAACTTGATCCTTATTCCCAACTATGTATATTCCTTGGTTATGCTCAGTCCCAAAAGAGTTATAGATGCTACTAACCAACAACATGTTACATTTTCATTTCATGTCATGTTCACTTTAATGAAACTTCTATTATTCCCTCATCTCACTCACCCTGTAGAACTTCTACACCCTTGCCAATTACTATACCACATACTCCACTTCCTCATTCTAGTTTCACACCCCTAATACATTCCACTTCTTCAAATCTCTTCAATAATACCACTCACTCTACTGTAAATACATCTCACATACATTCAACGCCCACTTCAACATCCAAATCCTCGTCTCCTTCAACTCATTCTCCTACCTCTACTTCTTCACCACAACCTCCCATGCATCCTATGCTCACTTAGTTTTAGGTCATCTTAAACCATATCAAATTCTTGATCTTAATCATACTCTTTCTTCTACTCCTACATGTTACAGTGCTGCCATAAAATTCCCTGAATTGTGTAAAGCATTATCTATTGATTTCATGTCCTTAAATCTCCAGGTGCTTGGACCTTGGTCCCTTCCCACCCAACTCAAAATATTATTAGCTGCAAATGGATATTTAAGATCAAACATCATTTGGACTATTCCATTGCTTATTAACAAACCTATGTTAGTTACTCAAGCCTTAAAGCAAGAGTATGACATCAATTACCTCCAAACTTTCAGCTCTATGGCCAATTCTCCTAGCATATGCATGTTTCTTACTCATGCTCACTATCAATTTGATGTTGCCAATACTTTTCTATATTGCCCCTTACATTACACTATTTATATGACTCAACCTCCAATTTTTCAAGATCCTCAACTACCACATCATGCTTGACTATTAAAAGAAGCTCTTTATGGTCTTAAGCAAGCTCCACGATAATGGTTTGCTACCATTTCCTCTTACCTAGAACAATAAGGTTTCAATACTAGCTCGACCGATGCTTCAATTTTCAATTGCCACACCATAATATTCAAATAGATATTCTCATATATGTAGATAACATCTTCATTATTGGCAATAATTCCCAATCTATCTCCACACTAATTGACAAGCTTCATACCAAATTTAATATGCAAAATATGGGCCATCTTACTTGTTTCCTTGGCTTTGATGTTCACTTATCTCTTGTTGGATATCATTTATCTCAACACACCTACATTAAAGATCTTCTCAACACAATCAACAAGCTTCAATGCAAATAACTTTCCAATTATCTTCCTTCCAAATAACTCACATATCCTACTCTATAACATCCCTTTCCGAAACCTGCACTTTTTTAGCAACTTGTTGGATCTCCATAGTACATTACTGCCATATGACCATATATTATCTTTATTATAAACAAAATCTGCCAGCATATGCATTAACCCTTAGATTGCCATTTTCAAATGTTAAAATGCATACTCTGCTATCTTCAAGGTACTTCAACTTATGGACTTCTCATTCGAAAGGATATATTCAACTTTATTCATTCTCTAATGTTAATTGGTGAACACCTTGATATAATACTCTTTTTTGTATGTTTCTCAATCCGACATTACTTCCTTGGTGTGCAAAAAAATAAACTGTTGTTGCATAATCATCTATTGAAAATTAATATTGCTCTCTAGTTGCTGCAACTAACTAAATAATATTGCTCTGTTGCCTATGTCAAGATTTCCCCATTTCTCTAGGTTCTATACCATTATTTTATGATAACATCTCTACTATGTCCACTGTTATTAACCCAGTGTTACATGCCTGGACCAAACACATCAAGATAGATCATCATTTCATAAAAAAGTACTAACTCCAATACGATTATTATTCATCACATTTCGTTTAAGGACCAAGTGACTGACATTCTTACCGAAGCTCTGCCAACACCTTGGTTCCAATTTCTTCATGACAAGTTGCTAGTTTGTGCACCCATCAACTTGAGGGGCAGTGATAACAATGTTACCTACAATAGCTCACTACCTCACCACTCACTTTCATAATATTTCTTCTATACTTTTAGTCACTATCATATGTAGAAATTTCTCCAGTACTGTTGATTAAATCTCAGCCCTTGATGCCTAATGGACTGAAGATAATATAGGAATCGTACTGTAGTAAACTTTATATAAATATGCATTCTAATGCTCTGTATTATTTTACTACTTTGCTTGTATGCATACAATTGATGTTGTGTTTAACATTTGTAATAATAATTGGAGAGAATCCAAATCCCTCTGAATCTACCCTCTTGTTAATGGCATTTATGGAAGTGACCTCCAAGTAAAAAAAAATTGGGGGATTTGCGCACCACAAAATTTTTGTTGGGTCTCAGGCCCTGGATAAAAAAGTAGAGCGTTGTATTAGGTAATTGAATGTCAGCATAAAGCTTGTTAAATTATTAAGACATGAATCCTTCAATATATTATGTTAATGCTAGAAACCTTTAAAGCGGTGTGTTGTATAGCTTAAATATGAAGAAAAGTGTGCAAGGGTCGTTGTACCGACGCCCTAGTGTAGTTTTAAACAAGCAATGAGTTTCCACATCATGGATGTATGCGAGTAAAAAAGCTAATCCATGATATTAGAATTAGAATAGGAACTTGAAATATATGTTTTTATACAAGCAAATGAATGAAATTAATAGATACTATTCATAAAATGATAAATATTCTATATATTCAGGAAACAAAATGAGTCTAAAAGGAGATTAATAGTTTAGAATTTTAAATATAATATTTAGATAGGAGACATGCAAAAAAAGATGTATGTGTGATTATAAATAAAAGTTTGATGAATAATACTATATAAATTAATAAAAGTAGATATAAAATTATAACTTTAAAGATTGTTGTTAATACTAATATTATTAACATTATAAGTATTGATTCACCTCAAGTAGTTTTTGAGGTGTGTTCAAAATTAAAATATTGAAATGAGTTGGTAGAATTAATAAAAAAAAAATCTTTTGAAGAAAGAGTTTTTATTGGAGGATATTTAAATAGACATGTTGATAGAGCAATAGATGATTTTAAAGGTATTCATGGTGGCTTGGAGAGACTAATAAAGGTGGTAAGACCATTTTAGATTTTGCTCAAGCTTATGATTTTGTAATTGCTAGTTAATTTAAGAAAAGAAAAGAGCATCTCATAACTTATAAAAATGGATACAGTAAAACTCAAATTAATTATTTTTTATATGGAAAATAGATCGTGTAGATTGTAAATACTCTAAATTCATTTCAAGTGAAAGTTTATGTACATACCATAGTTTTTAGACTTGAAAATAAAGAGATGGAGTATGAAAATAAAATAAAATATTCTAGAATTAGACGAGCACATTTAAAATTTTTATAGCTAAAATAAATTCATAATATCATAAAGCCATACATATAAAAAACTTTAAGATGATTGAAATTTTTTAATGAATGAAGAGCGATAAATCATAAATTTTATGAATTAAACTCATGGCCCAGAAAAAATAACCTTATTTCCATCCGTAGGATTGTGTATCCTTTCACCATGATGATCAACATGGATCATCGCTCCTCCGACTCAATATTTTGCATGCATTAAATTAAATCTAAAATCAATTCTTTTTTATATGATAAATTATAACCAAAATAAATAAAAATTAACAAATATTGTCATCCAAGGCTAAAGATCATTCATGTTTTCTATGTTGTAGATGTTCGTCTACCTCATTTAATTTTGCTAATATGGCATTGCCAATATTCTTCCTTAAAAATTTATAATCCGTTTGGGGCGGCATTTGTTTTTATAAGGGCATCTCGAACCGAAAAACTCATTTTCCACGTCAAAATACAGAAGATTTTAAAATGCAATAATTCATTTTCAATCGAACGGCATTTTCTCTTCTTTCGCGCGCTTCTAACTATTTTCTCCTCTTTCCCGCGTTTTCCTCCTCTTTCGTGCTCTTCTTCAGCAAATCTCAAAATCTCACAGCCCAATTTTTTTGTGCAGGTGAACAATCCGACATCAATATTGGCATCACACTATTCACCTGCGAAACTTTGGCGTGAGATTTGGACCAAATGACTGACTGCATACGATTTTATGCAGTTCGGTCGAAGATGGTCTACATATAATAATAGAGATGTGTGGAAAAATAATTTTTAAAAATTGCTATGGGCATTTTAAATATTCTACTTCTCGAAAAACATGATACATTAGTTCTTTTACAACTACTATACTCTAACATATTTGATTGTAAGAAAAAGTAAATTCCATCATAAAAATTTTTGAAGATAAAAAAAAAAATACTAAGCGAAATCATAATAGTGATATGAAACCCTAAACAACTAAGTTTTTAGCAGATTAATGAAATGGTTTATTTTATCGTTAAATTTGTAGGCATAATGGCTGAGTTAACAAATAAAAAATGACTTCAAGCTAATTTTAAGCTACTTCGTCTGACTTAAGGCTACTATTTTGGTCACTGTAGCTACAGCCTTCGTACTCTAAAAAAAGATTTAGGTTTCTTAAAGCAACTCTTTAGCACAAAAAATTTTAATTTTTTATTAAAAAACTGTTTTAAAAATTAGTAAAAAAGCCATTCCATATGTACCTTAGTTTTTATTTGAAATAATTTTGAAAAATTTTATATTAAAAAAGTACTGTTAAAAACAATAAGAAAATTGTTCCAAATAAAGCCTTAAAAAAGTAAAGGCCTAGGCTCCGTTTGGGACAGTTTTCTTACTTCTTAAAGCAGCATTTTATTAAAAATTTTGTACTAAAAAATTGTCTTAAGAAGAAGTAAAAAGCTGTCCCAAACAAAATATTAGTTTTTAAAGATATATGCAAGACAATAAAATTAAAATAGAGCCTTATATATCAAAAATTAAATATTTTCAATTCAAAAACACCCAGCACATTTTGCACTGGAGGGCTAGAACGGAGCTTTTACTCAGCCTCCAAACATATTGAACAGCTGCGTATCATTCAGCATCCGATACCACTTCAATTTAGCAGTCAATACAAGGAAAATGAAAATACATTATTAACTGCTGTAATCCTAACTTCGGTTATTAAACATTTTGAGCTGTTTTTGCACCAAAGAGATGCTATAATTTTTCTTCATCCAACAGTATTAATTTGTTACACTTCAATGAACTGAAAAGTGAACCCTATACAAAAGAAGAAGAAGAGACTAGATTACAACTTCGGATTCATTTGAGACGACTTTCTTACAGCTTTTTAAAACAGTTTTTTAGTACAACTAGAAAGCAGCTTTAAGAAGCGGGAGAAAGCCGTCCCAAACGAAGCCTTATGTTTCGTTTGGGATGGCTTTTTTACTGCTTCTTAAAGCAATTTTCTAGCACAAAAATTTTAGTTTTTTACTAGAAAGCTGCTTTAGGAAGCAGTAAGAAAGCCGTCCCAAACGAAGTCTTAATTACTCCACCTTTCTCCAAAATTAGTCTAAGCAGTCTGACCTTCTGCCAGTTGCAATTCTAGCTGCTATCAACCCTTGTCAGAAGCAGAGACCTTAAAATGTCCTCTCTCCACTTCCAAAGAGGAATAGAGGATCATATAAAAAAATCTAGACCAAATTTGGAGAGCATTTATGATTATGGATTAACATTCCATCTGCTTTGCCACAAAATAGATGAAGCAGAGTTGAGTTCTAACCCTGTTCTAAGAGAAAGAAATACCTCTCAGCTATGGCTGCATGAACAGCAGCTCCAACTGGTAATACATCTTCATCGATCATGAAGTATGGTGAATGACCCGTATGAATTGAACCCAAGGATTCGTTCCTCACGCCTATGTAATAGAAGGCCGCAGGTACAATCTCTGAGTAGAAGGAGAAGTCTTCTGCACCCATCATTGGAGGAACATCTTTATAGTTCTTCGGACCCAATAGGCTAACGGCTACATTCTTCACATGCTTGTACATTATATCGTCATTGACAGTGGGAGGGTAGAATCGTTCGTTCTCAAAGAAGTCTACTGAAGCCGAGCATTTATATACACTAGATTGCATTACAATGATCTGCAAATCAAAGTTAGATGACAGTAAGCTAGTGGCTATAAGAAACTAAGACTTCGTTTGGGACAGCTTTCTTATTGCTTCTTAAAGCAGCTTTTTTAACAAAAAATTTAAATTTTTGTATTAAAAAGATGCTTTAAGAACCAGTAAGAAAGTCGTCCCAAAAGAAACCTAAGTCAGGTTGTCAATAGTTTTACCTGCATAGAAAATGAAGAGCTGTAAAAATATCTCGATTCCTACCTCCTCTATTCTTTGCCTGAGCTTATGAAAGCTAGCATTTGAGAAAGCTCTAAAAGTTCCGCCGAGGATGGCAGACTCTGGGACCAGGTCCAGATTGCTACCTCCGTTCACTGCTGCCACTGAGACAACCTGACAAGGAAATGAAAATAATGCTTAACGATGATGAAACGTTACTTAACAAGAAATTCTATTGTTTTAGTGAACTAGGTAAGGTTATTTAGTGCATACAAAAATACAGGCTTCTACTTGTAGAAGTATTAATCTCTTTTAACTTCCCATATGGCACTCAACAAAAATGTTTGGAGAAGCAGGATTCATGAAGCCATTATAAAGCTAATGACGGTGATAAAGCCTTCATCTTTTTATTTCCAGATATTGGTAGTTATAGTTTGTAAAGACGATTATAATACTCTTCAAGTTGATGGTAAATCACCTACTGACCTGTGAATCTAAAGGATTAGATTCCCGGGACACAATGTTCTGTAAGCTAATTACTGCAGCAGAGGCAGCTAAAATGGGATCTACTGAATGGCGTGGATTGTCTGCAGGACCTTGTCTTCCCTTTATCACTGCTTTGAAGAAGCCACATCCAGCAAGTAAAGGACCAGCTTTTGATCCGATGACTGAAGTTGGGTGCTCATGTGATACATGAACAGCAAATATAGCCTCAACGCCCCTGAGTGCACCATCTTCAATCATTCTCTTTGCACCTATTCCAGCTTCCTCTGCTGGCTGAAAGAGCAACTTAACAGTACCCTGAAACAAAAATAATGTTGAAAAAAATGCTGAAATGTATAGATAACAGTGCTAAAATGCTAAATGTAATATGTGTTTGAGCTAACTATTATCATAAAGATAAAATCATAAAAGCAATGTAGCGCACATACGTTTTAGAAGTATGCAAATTGTATGTCGATTACCCTTCTTCAACCATCTTAAACTTTCTTTGGGACAGCTTTTTTACAGCTTCCTTCTTAATGCAGCTTTCTAGTACAAAAATTTAAAATTTTTAACTAAAAAATTGCTTTAAAAAGCCTTAAGAAAGCCATCCCAAACGAAGCCTTAATGAGATGATGAAACTTCAATTTATTTTTAAGCTAGATTAAACTATTTGCGACAGCTCATAGTACTATTAAGACCTCATGAAATTTAAAAACAATATGGGAGGTTGTAAGCAGCCAAGATACTTGAATGAAATAACAGCTAGGAGAAATGATGAGAACTTTTGTTAATGACATGAACATAGCCATAAATAGCGCCACAACCATTCTAAATAATTATGGTATAACCACATTGGCAAAAGCTTAAGAAATGGGTACTCTGTTTATGGCATGTACACATTTTACCTTCGCGGAACATGTGTTTGTACTTACAAAAAACTTTCAAAATTGAAATAAATCACCGTTCTATAACTCCAGAAATATTAAGTAGTATTCTTGACATAAAAATTTTTGGGAGGATTTATCAGAGCATCTACAACAGATTTGGGTTTCATATTTAAAGAATTAGAGGTATCATCATAGCATCTATTGCAGAATTGAGTTCGCATTTGAAGAATTAGAGGTATCACTCACAGCTCAAAGTGATTAAACCAGAAATATTAAGTAATATCTTTATCATTCAAATTTATAAGAGGATTCAACAGAACATCCACTGCAGAATTGAGTTTCATATTCAATGAATTAGAAGTATTATGCACAGCCCTAATTAATTAAACTAATCCAAAATTGAATTCTAAAATGGAAAGACCGTGATAAGGTAATGCAAAACAGCTTACAATAATATATGATAGTAAACATAAGAAAGAAAAAAGTTTAAGAAGATTTAAAGAGCAAGCTAAAACGAATAAAAAAAAGCTCCTAGGCTAACAATGGCATCCAATCAACTTGAAAAAGAAATAAATTATAGCAATGGTTATCTTAGATCATCATGTTAATCCCAACTAACTGAGATTGATTTGCTAGATCTTTTCGGCCATTCAATCAAGGAAAGGAAAAAGGTAAATACCATTCATGCTTTTAACAAATTTAAGAAAATAAAACTACCTTTAAATGATGTTCACGAGCCTTCAAAATCTTGGCAGCACCAACAAGCATTGCCACATGTGCATCATGCCCACAAGCATGCATTTTACCGGGGATCTTGCTCTTGTGCTTCCATTCTACAGCTTCCTGAGAAGGCATTGAAGCATAAGAGAAAAGATCAAAACTATAACGTATCTATGTTCAACGGTTATAGATATTTTTACTGTAGGATAAAAAGAAAAATTCAAATAACCTAAATTAATCCAAAAGCATGAGCACATCACAAAACATAACTGCTGCTATTTAAAGGTGGGAAATGGAAAAGATTCCCGTACACTAGATTGCTATCCACCTGATAGGATTTGATGGCCAAAACAACATACAACAATATTAAAAACAGCAAACTTACTTCAAATGGATCCAGAAATAGCACCAAGGGGATAGTAATTACTAATCTACAAGCAAAGAAATACAAGATACAAGTTGATTCACTGTTCGAGAGGTGAATCATCTCTCACACAATTCCTAGCAGCCACTAGGGACCCAAAAACTCCCACAAAAATTGATGCAACAAATAAAATTCACACATAAAACCTAACCCCCCACAATCTCCCCCCTTAAATAGCCCAAAATCTTCTAATAAACGTGATGAGGGCATCAGATTTCGACATGTGTACCATCGCCGGGGACGACGATCGACGGCCCTGATTCAGAGCCTTTATCTATGATGCTTTAGTTCTTTTTTTCATTAGTTTATTTCATGTTTCCGTTTGTACCCCTATAAGGGATGTAACACTTATTGTAGCCCAAGGGCATTTTCGACTTTATGCTTTTATTTTTCTGTCAGCCTATATATAAGGCTTGTATCATTGTATTTGAGATTATTATTGAATGAATGAAAATTTTCCACACTTTGTTCTCTTTGTGAGTGCATGGAGTTCTCTTGGTGAGTGCTTCCATTGAGATCTCTTAGTGAGTTCTCAAGTTATCTTTTTATTGCTTGGCATAATCTTTCTCCCACTACAAAATTCTTCTAAAATTTCCCCACCCCTTGCTCTTGCCGCCGGCCCCTAGGCCTTTCCCCACCGCCGGCCAAGCTTCCACCGCCGCCCACCACCGTGCCGACGACTCCCTCCCCCTCCACCACCGCCACCCCACCATCTCCTTTCCCCTCATTGAAATTTGATTTTCAAGTTTCAATTTCTTTCCAAATTTGGGAGATCTATTTTAGGAAAGTTTTGGAATAAATTCAAATTTGAACTCTAGATTTTATTTGGATTTTATTTCAGAAAATTTTCAAATCCAATTCTCAATTTGGAAACCTCCTTTCCCTCTCCATAATTTTCTCTCCCTCCTCAAGCATGCCGCCGGCCCCCCTATGGGGAAATCCCATTAATGCTCAATTAAACCTCTTAAATCCTATTTGAAATTCAAATTAGGATTAAAACTTTCCCTCCACTCCTCTTAAAACTGAAAATAATTTCAGTTTTCTCCCTATAATCTCTCCTTAATTGAAATTTTCAATTAATGCATTGATTACATTAATTGAAATTTCAAATCCCTAACCCTTCCCTCCTAAATTTCTCTAAACATGAAATTTCTTTCAGTTTTGGAATCATTTACTGCACTCATCCCTCCTCAACCCCCATACACCCGCCGGCCTCCTCCCCTTGCTCCTATCCGCCGCCCCCTCCTCTCCTCCTTGGAGACGTACTCGCGGCGACCACCCTCCCACTCCTCCAAGGATGCATGGAGGTTCCCGAATGGAACTTCGGGTTTGAATACGACGACCGCGGGCGAGTAGACATCCTCCGATCTCCTTTCTTTGACATCGGATTCGACTTCGACGACACCGTCGAGGAGTATTTGGCCCGGATCATACCCACTCTAATAGAGACCGTCGACGATCATTTTTCAGTGTACACTTGGATTGTTGAAGGCCATCGTCTTCCACCACCTCCACGACCCGCGCCGACCTCTTCCTCCCTACGGATCTACGTCACCCTCGCCCTAGGAGTGATCTCATCCATCGTGTGGTTCTTCGTCTCCCAACAAGCCTAGGCGTAGGTAATTGAGAGCGGCCTCAAGGTGAGACAATCGCTTTGTTAACCTTGGGATTCTAGTTGGTCTCTTCATTTGCTTTACGTTTCTTTAAGTTGTTATTTTTCTTGGTCTTGCTAATTTAGGTGTAAGTGCTTGCCTAATCGTAGTTAACAACTAAGACTTCCTAAAAGCTAGAATTGGGAACAAGATTAAATTTGCAATTATCATACTTGAATAATCTTTTCTTAAATCTCTAAACTCAAATCCTGGATTTACATCAAAACGCCCCCTTACATCTTTCCCAAAGAGTTCTCCCCAAAGCCTCTTCTCCTATAGTTGATAAAGGAGGTTATGGGCCCCTCTTGGGCACTTGGGCTGCTGCCCACCTTGGCAGCTGTGCTGCTAGCTACTAGAACACCACCCCAACCCCACCTACTCCCCATTCCTTCAATGAAATAAAATGTATGCTTCATTTAATAAAAGAAAAATTCCCCACTCCATAGCCTTACAGTTATGTGCCCAAGTTAAAGAAATTAAGCAGAACAAAATGCTATCAATTATGTTAGTTTTGTGTGGAATCTGATTATATTGATCAATCGGGTTGATGCCTTGGACCTCAATTCCAACGATCAAGCTCGTCGGAGGGTTGCAGGGGGTGCTCCCCCATGTTGGACCAAAATTTTTTTGTTGTACTATCCAATAGCACTACGGCGCTATATACCCAAGCACAACGGTGCTTCAAACCCCGACACTGTGATGCTGTCAAGGAGCGTTGCAGCTCTCCAAACCTCGGCACTACATCGCTGTCAGACAAACTAGAGACAGAGAGTGGAGTACTATGGCGCTCCAAAGTTGGCACTGCGGCATTGCGAGATAGACTGGCAGTTTTCTTTATCGTTTTTCATTAAGGGTTGGATCCATTAGTGGTTTACAAGAAGTTTTCTCTTTATTTGTTCGTGGAGAACGATGCAAGAGAGAAGAGAGACAAGAAGAGAGAGAGAAGATAGATATATTCTATTTCTCCCAAATTTTCATAGTAAATTTATTGGGTGGTGACGAGAGACGAGGAGAGTAGAGAGAAGAGAGATCTATACCATTTCTCCCAATTTTTTATAGTGAATTTCTTGGTGTAGTGTGACTTTGTGGTTTTTTCTCGGTTTCGGATTTTTTTGCGTTAAATCCTGATATTCTTTATTTCCATTGCAAATTTTTATTTCTTACTTGTTTCAGTCCATGGTTTACTTCCCCAACAAGTTATTCATTAGTTAAGGAGTCTTTCCTCATGAGCCAATCAACTCATGATAAATGATTCATTTTTTTTCTTTGGATTTCATATGGTATTCATTAAAACTTTACTCAGGCTTTTACTTGATCATGTCGCTAGAAGTTTTGCCTGTATCCTTCTCGCATGGCCATATCACAATTCAATGTACCAACCCACAATGATGATTATCGGCCATTTTCTTTTGCCGTTGGCTAACGCTCCGCCACATTATTTGCATGTCTGCTCAACACATGTTAACATAGCATCAGAATGTATATAATCTATTAAAATCTCGTTGGATGGTTAACTCTTGTTATCATCCATAAAATCATGTGGTCACTAGTGATGCCTTGAGCCAGATGCCTATCTTGCTAGGCGAGGCTATAAGAAGAGGGTGGAGGTTCCACTTGAAGAGGAAGGCTCCACTTCCTAGTGATTTTTCCTAATATTATGAAAGTATTTATCTCTTTCCAATTCATTACTTCCTTAACTCTCTTCCTCTTGCATCCTCTCCTTTCCTCTCTACATTTTATTAGGTTATTTCTAGAAAGTCACTCAATTGTCTTTGACAAGAAATTATCTTGGTTTCTATTAGTTCTATGTAATTATAATTTGTGTTGATCAATCGGGTTGTACTATTGACTCAAACCTCAATTCTATCGGTTGAGCTTGATGAATAGCTAGTTGGGACAGGGGGACAACCCGCCCCCTAAGGGCTTCAGAGGCAAAAGGCCTCAAAATTTTTTTTCTAGCTATAAAGTTATACAACATCACGATGCTGTAGTCACTGATTAGAGACAGATAGTAAAGTGTTGCGGCGATACAAGAGAGAGAGAGAGAAAGTGGAGCGCTGTAGTGCTCAAGACCTCAACTTTGCACTCACAATTGAGTCATGGAAATATATATATATTCAATCTTTTTGACCTTAGCTTCATGAAACACTAAGCTACTATTGAAGAATGGAATGATTTAAATATTATATAATTATGTACAAATGATATGAACTGGAAAAAAAAGAATTATTGAATAGCTCGCACACCACAAAAAATGATTAAATGAGTATTCCTTAAAAAAATATAAACAACAATAGTATAAAGTTGATATGCTGAGACATCCAATTTTTCTTAAACTCAAATATCAACATGTTCAATGCAAAGAGCATAAAAGTTCATATTTAGTTTGAGATGAGAACAAATACAGTAGGACCCCTTCAAGTAATCTATCAAAAAGAAAAAAGCAAGACAGCAAGAGGATTAAATGGGTTATAAATCTTTTTTCCATATATGTAATAATTATCATATCGAGCTTTGGACATGTTCAATTACTTATAAAGAAAGCCTTTATTGTTATACAAAAGGGCCAACATGCCCCTAAAGAAAAATCAAAGCCCTAAAATTAGTACCCAGGAAACACATGATATGTTGCGCATAAATCTTAAAGCTGTCAAATAGGACTAGGAAAATTCTCTACCGAGCAAAAACCAAAGAAGGGGACCATCGTCAAATAAACTTCAAGAGCAGATCACCAGTGTTATTCTCCACAGTTCACAACCAAAAGAAGGGGCACAAATCGTCCCCTTAACCAAACGAACAAAAGCTAAGATTGGCAGCTCACAAACACAAAAGGGTACTATTTGAACCCCTAATTAAATCATCAGAGCTGATTCCATAAGCTAATCTCCATAGCTTATAACCTAAGTAAGGGAAGTAATTGCCCCCTCCCCAACAATCAGAACGGGAAGACGCTTGAACCCAGGAACAACATCAATGGAAATTTGAAGTCAAAGAAACAAAGTAGAAAATAAATTAAGTAAAATAACAACCACGGAGTACAATCAATACATAAAGCTAATAAATCTGAAGATCATAATAAAAAAGAGCTCAGACCTGGATCGGAAGAGCATCCATATCGGCCCTAAGCGCCACAATCGGAGGCTCACCGGTTCCAATGGTAGCGACTATACCAGTCATCGCCAAAGGAAAACGATATTCCACTCCCATGGCATCGAGCTCCTCCATGATCAATCTCCCCGTCTGCACCTCCTCGTAAGCCAGCTCCGGGTGCTCGTGAATCCTTCGCCGCAACTCCTTCACCCACTCCACCGCCTCCGGCCTCCTCGCCAGCCGCAGTATCTCCTCCTTCCACTCATCATCTCCGCCCGTCGGTGGCGAGCTCCTACTCAAGTTCAACCGCGGCGGCAACGAGCTTGGGGCGGAAACATCATACTCCTCTCCGAAGAGAAGCTTGTCAACATCCAATCCACCGGCTCCCGTCCTCCACACGAGCAGAAGAAAAGGCAGCACTAAAACCAAAACACTAGCCAGCTCGCGCGCCATGGGATCCGGGGCAACAGCGGCCGACAGACGGAACCAGAAGAAAAAGAAGAACGAAGAAAAGGAAAAGAATATCAACACAGCTACCCAATGAAGGCATCGATCAGAGATCTAATTTATCCAGGCGCTAACTATCGGCGGCGGCGGGGCCCCGGTGGGAGAGCGACAGCGGCCCGGTAGGATTGAGGACAGCTCACGGATGTCTAGGCCGCGGCATTTAACTCGTGGGATTATTGGCTGCACGGGCTCCACCACTCGCCGTTCGGCAGATGTCGACGTCCACGAGGCGTAAAACTCTGAATAGGAAGGGGCCCGGCCCACCATATCCAATTTTTTTATAAATTTTTCCAAATTTGTGTAACATTTTTTATTTTTTATTTTTAATTGAGTTATACACCCAAATCATATTTATATTGGCATTTTATATTACAATGAATTTTTATTTTATAATATAATTAAGTTATGACTCATAATTATGAAGAAAAATACGGCGAATATTGCAACGATAAGGATGTTTTCATCACATAAGATGATAAGAATATAAGATACTAATTTTCAGTATTTGATATATCAAAATATTGATTCAATGTTCATAAAAGATAATATATATATATATATATATATATATATATATATATATATTAGTGGCATTAATTATAGGCCCTTAAAATTTTAATAATATTTATATTTTCTAAAAAAAGCATTTTTATCATGTGCTCAATCACTTGAAAATAATTATATTTTTATCATGTGCTCAATCTCTTGAAAATCACATCAAAGATTTCATAAGAAAATATAAGGAAATGTGTATAGTGATGTATTACTAATAAGCAAGGCTGTGAAAATCGGACCGGAAGAATGAGAGGTTCACGTTCAACCGGTCTAACCGGGGTCGAATCGGATGACGTAATAAATAATAAATATTATTTAAATTTAATTAACATAATAATAATGTTATCATTCAAAATTTGAGGCAAAAAATTAAATTAAAAAAAAACTATGAAACATAAATTTTATATAATTAAGTAAAAGAATTATATTAAATCTCACATAAAAGAAAAAAATTTTAAATCTCATATTTATAAGAATTTACACTCATAAAAATATGATAATTTTAAATTTAAATATTTTTTGAATTTTAAATTTAATTTTTAATGCAAATTAAATTTATATATAACCATATAATTTAATATAAATACATATTTAATTTTAAATTTAATTATAACATAAGTTTATAAATTTAATATAAATTATTCTTATTTTATATTATATGATTAAATATGTTTTACATGTTTATGTTGTATATCAAATTTCTTTTATAAATTTATATCTTAAATAATTAATAAATAATTAAATACATAAAATTATTATTTATTAATGATAAATTATTTTTATAGTGTATAAATAAATAAATTTTTATTATTAACTAATAAATAAGTTTCATTTACATAAAAAATAATTAATTAAAAAATCTGTTTAAAAATAGTTTTTATATGCATTATATATGTTATGAGTTCGTTTACATCTCAACTCTTTTCTTTAGTCCCACACCACTTGAGAAGACTTTCTTGCTAATGTTTACATAGCATTTTGAGTTCTCTGGTGTTAAGAGCTCAAATGGTAGCACCACTCCATGTGAAATTCTTCATGATGATTTGGAGATAAATCTTTTATAATAAAAGATATATTATTATTAATTAAATTTTTAAATATATGTTAAATTATTTATTTAAAAAATATTTAAAAATTTTTAAACCCTAAACCCTAATAATAGTGTGTTTAATTTAATTTAAGAGTTTTAATATTAATATTTATATTGATAATGATTAAGTTTAATATTTATTTAATATTATATAATTTATTTAACTAATATTAATAAAAAAACTTGAACCGGCCGGTTTTAAAAAACCGGGACCGGTTCGCCGGTTCACCGGTTGAACCGGCGGTTCTACCCAAAACCAACCGGTTCAATGTGAAGGCGGGATTTAGATTGGACCGGACCGGCCCTTAACCCGGTTCACGGTTGAGGGTTTAAATTTTAAAAAATAAAATATAGAGGATTTGGATAAATTAATCACATAAAAATTGTCTTTTATTAAACTAATTATACTCAAGCATACCTCCAAATAATATTCTCAAAACACGTGTTTTGATTTGATGAAGTTGACATCAAAGATAAGTCTTGTGAAAGAATCTCATTCGAATATGAAAATTCATGCTTCAGGATGAATTAGGTTTCGTTTGAGACGACTTTCTTCATGCTTCTTAAATGATTTTCTAGTACAAAATTAAAATTTTTGTATTAGAAAGCTGTTTTAAGAAGCAGTAAGAAAATTGTCCCAAACAAAGTCTTAGGCTTCGTTTGGGACGGCTTTTTTATTGCTTCTGAAAATGGAGTTTTAGTACAAAAATTAAAAAATTTGTACTACAACTCCGTTTTAAAAAGCAATAAAAAAGCCGTCCCAAACGAAGCCTTAGTCTTCTAAGTAGAAGGTGAATTAACATAAATGATCAATCAAGACAATTAAGGAAAACTCACACACACAACGCATACGCAAGATTTGAAACCAAAATCTCTTGATTGATAGTCAAAGCTCCAAAACAACAGACCATGATGAGCGGCATAAGCCATGTCACATTACGAATGAGTATACAAATTAGAATTTTTTACAAATAAACTCTACTATATAGCTCCTAAAAAAGATACAAAAAGGACAATTGTAATAGAAGATTGGCCCCTAAGACCATCTATTTTAATATTAAGATAATTTTTTATTGGATTGATTATAAATTGATTATTAATTTATTTAATATTAATAAATAAATAAAAAAATATTTTTCTTAAGAGTCAACCATAGTATCCGATTTTTAGGAAAATCACACACATCAATTAAAAAAGACAAAAATAGGTAATCTGCACACATACTACTAAAGAGTAAAATACAGACAGAATGATAAAAGAATAAATAAGAGGATAATTGGAAATGGGTCTACAAATATAATTATATTAAAATAAATAAATAAAATGGAAGCTGAGCTAGCTTTGCATAAATACAACAAAATCTTAATTCTATAAAAAAATGTCAATTTCATAAATTACTACATGAAATTCTTAATTAAATTAAAACATCTAGCATACATAAAAGTCGATGCACATAGAAAATATACTTTTATTGCATTTTTATGTGATCAAAAGTAGAGTCACAATAATATTATTGTGGTTTACTATTACAAATAATATTTAAATGATAAAATATTATAGTTATGCAATTCTTTTTAATTTTTTGGTCGGAAGATTTGACTATATATTCAAGGGCAGAACCAATCATAATTTTAGGGGGTTGCAAACTTGTAAGTAAAAGTGTAGAGATTTCGCAGATATGTCGGGGGTACAAGGGGGTAGCGCCCCTGTGGAGGTTTCCGGGATCAGCCCCCTGAAACAAATTTTGGTTGTAAGGATATTTTTGGATTCTTTTTACTATTGCTCTTTGTATTTGGTTCATTGTTTCCTAACAATAACACATCTACACAATATGTTTAATTATGCACGGGACAATTGCTTAAAAACCTTAGTTTTGTAAATCTTTTAGGGAAGGAGGTCAATTGCCTAAAAATCTTTGTAATAAAGATTAAAAAATTGATGTTGGAAAAAAAATTACCTAAAAAATCATATAATAATTATTTTAAAAAAAAATTTTAGAAGGGGGATATTTATCAACTAAGAGATTTTAAGTTGGAATCTTTTATATGTAATATATTTATGAACATGTCTTAATTGGCCTCTATATAATAAAATTTAGTTTTATTTATAAATAGAATGAAAATGTGACAAAATCGTCCTATGGGTCCAAATTTGAACGGTTCCGTGCATGCCATAGCCATAACGTTGAATATTATTTGCAGGCTATCGTGATAGAATTTTCTTCAACGAATATGACTTTTCTGCTGGCATCTTTTTAGTTGCTATCACTTATACGTCTTTATCAATCACAGCGACGTTTAGTTTAATGGCAGCGTATGGACATACGTGTATTTTTTTTTAATATTGACCGAATTTAATCATAAAATTAAAAGCTAAATTATTATAGCGAGAAAAAAAAATTAAAGTTGACTAAAAATAGTTTAATTAAAATTTAAAATTATTAAATTTATTTTAAGATAAATGTAATACATAAAATAAATTTAAGAAAATTTGTATATAGATTATATAATTTTTATGTATTTATAATTCTTATTAGTTTCTGTATTAGCATCTTGATGGCATTTAAATTAAAAAAATGCCCCTTGTAATTAAAATTTTACGTTAAATAAAACTCTGATACCAATGGTATATTTAGGTCTGTGATATTAAGTTGAAAAAGATTGTGATAAAATTAATTCTTAATTAAATTAAAATACAGATAGTTTTTAAATGAATTGAATAATCATTTTATATATATATATATTTTTTTTATTTTCATATTTTCACTCCCACTTCATCAAAGTTTATTGGAGAGATTTACATATATATATACCATTTTAAAAATCAATATTTATACATCTAACATCTAAAATCTATTGTTTGATTATTTACACCTAATATTCTTTAATAGCTAAAAATGACCACCCTATAACACTCAATATGTCGCTCAACATTAACACTTAACTCTCAATGTGAACTCTCTCTCTCTCTCTCTCTCTCTCTCTGGAAACATAGACCCCTTCGTAGGCGTGAACCTTCTCAACCGCATAGACCTCCCCAACTCTAAACTTCCCCTTTTTGTGACCACCTTAGCTAATAAACTCCCATAAATGGACCAACCTATACAATGCTAGCAAAGGAGGGTAGAATGCAAAAATTTCTTTGGGGCTTAAAGTTTTTCATTTTCACAACGCTGATGAAATTTCTTTGAAACATGATGCTCTTGAGTTTGGATTTGCTGCTTCCTTTTGGGTCATTTGGTTTCCTGGAAGATGATGATTATGCAAATCGAGCTATATCTTGTTGGTTTACGAAATAATTTCCTCCCGCCGATCCGCATTTGAATCCCCATCTTGCCTAAAAAAAAAGATGATGATTATATATCTTTTGCATTCACATGTAATTGACAATCAAGAAGATCCTTATCTCATATTGAAGATACTAAATCTAAATTCACTAGCATCTCTATGACTCTTGAAGTCTGATCATGTGGAGGCAACAAGAGAGATTATGCTGATACCATTACCTCTTACAAATTCCAATGCCTTGAATAATTTTTTGACCTCCCATATCTTAGTATTCTAATCGGTTTCCTGAACATCAACCATTTTAGTGTAGCTCTCAAAAAAAAATTACAAGCCTTTGATATGAAATCTGGTTTAGTATCACAGCAACAGAAAACAATGGATGCACTGCTGAAAGACAAGTCAAATATGCAAGTTGATTTGTCCCATATAAGATTACAACATTGCAGAAATCAAAAGATCAATCGAAAAATTGAAAAGCTCATATAGAAGAAAAACTTGTGTGCTGCTTTTTTAAAGCAAGAATAAAAAGAAAGGATAATAGACATTGAAACCCAAATCTGAGTATTGTTTGTCTAAGGTTTTGTTTGTGATGACTTTCTTACTGTTTTCTAAAGCAATTTTTCAGTTCAAAAATTTTTTGAACTAAATTTTTGTACTTAAAAACTGTTTTAGAAAGCAATAAAAGGCTTTGCTTGAGACGGCTTTTTTATTGCTTCGTAAATACACTTTTTAGTATAATTTTTTTTTGAATTATAAATTTATATGCTATAAAGTTGCTTTAAAAAATGATAAGAAAGTTGACTCAAATAAAATCGAAGTTAAATTTTACTTCTATAACATGATGAAACTTTCTTACATTTCTAAAAGAAATACCTCAGTATTCTCATTCATTTCTTATTTCAAATAGAGAAATGGTAAAACAAGAAGAAAATTTTGTAGGATTTCTGAATGAAAGTATGTCAATTCACTGTTTCCCTTACACTTGTGTAGAAGGTTGAAGTAAACTTCTAGGTCTTGTGATAGACTAACAATCTTGACATAAATTTTTGTGGAAAAAACTTTTGTAAAAATATCTTGGCATAATTTATGTTAGGATGTGCTTAAGAGTTATTATATTTGTTCTAAAATTAGTGTTTACATATTATTATAAATTATACAAATTTTAATATTAATCTAAGATTTCTTAAGCTCATTTTATTAATTTTGTGTGGAATATATTTATGTCGATCAATTGGATTATAATATTAATTTAGACCTCAATTCCGTCGGTCAACCTCATCAGGGGCCTTGTCCCGGGAATTTTTTTTCTTTATAGTAGGGGTGTCAAAATTTGACCCGACCCGAAACCCGAACCCGATCGATCCGAAAAATTTCGGGTTCGGGTCAACCCGTTTGCAATACGGGTTATGTTCTGGTTCAAGTTTTTGACCCGTTTGTAAAATTGGGTCGGATTCGGGTTAACCCGAAAATCCAAAATCGACATGATTGACCCGAGAACATGGCTTCCGCGTGCGTGACTTTGTCTGGTCCCGTCATCCCTGGCAGTCCACCAGCTCGTCTCGTCAAGTGTCGCATCAGCGGTCAGTACTTAAGGCCTCAGGCATCACTACGTCAGCACCCGTGGTTCCTGCAATTCGCACCCGTAAGCCATCAGACCGCTGCAGGCCCGCAACCCTCGCTTGCCTCGAATCTCACATTTTTGTTGTGGACCTGAGGTGATTTTTGATCCGACACAAATGAAGAACGTTGTTGTCGACAAAGACGACGACTCGACGTTGAAGCCTCGATCTCAAAGCAGGTGAAGAGGGAATCCAGGAAAGTCGGGTTTCCGGGTCGGGTCGGGTCAACCCGATAACCTGATAGGTCGGGTTCGGGACCAAAGTTTTGACCCATTTACGAAACCGAGTCGGGTTAGGATCGACCCATTTAAACCCGTGTCAATTCGGGTTAGACCCGAACCCAACCCGTGGACCCATTTTGACACCCCTACTTTACAGTCGTACAACATTACGACACTGTACACAGCACTGTTGTGTTGTACACTACAACATCTATGTTGTAACACAACGACGCCGCAATCTCAACTTGAAGACAAAGATGAGCGTTGTGTCGCTCAAGGGTCAGCTCTGCGACGCTGTGAGTCAGATTAAGTTAGAGAGTGGAGCACTATGAGTCGGGCTAGACAATTTTCTTTCTCATTTTTTCATGTGTAATTTGAAGGGTTGCATCCTTTTATGTTGTAGAATTATATCTCTTTGTTTGTTCTGAGATAGGGCGGTGTGAGTGAAGCAAGACAAAGATAGAGTGAGAGAAAGATATTTGTACAATTTCTTCTAATATGTATAATAAATTTTTTGATGTAGTATAGCTCCATAATTTTTTTTTATGATTTTAAAAATTTTCGTGCTAAACCTTTTGTTCATTTCCTCTGATTTCTTTTCATTAAGTTGTTTAGATCCCAACAATTCCAACATAAATTAGATCAAAATATTATTTTTTTTGCCATTTTTCGATCTCCATTTTGATAATGTGGCAGCTTTCTTTCAAACACAGATCATAAAAGTATAAAACAATTATTAAAATAATGGGCCTGTCAGAACAAATGGGCCGTTAAAAGGTTTAATGATGAATCGTAGCCAGAATGCTGGACTCTTCCTCTACTCCTTATCTTTTGAGGAATGAAATTACGGGAATCAATATTGGTGAGAGTGCTCTGGGAGGGCTCGGTTAAACCTTCTTTCTCAAGCTTTTATGCTAGTTATTTCTCTAATCTTGAGGATGTTAGCTGGCACAAATTCATATGACATAAAAGGAAATCCCTTCGTTTTTCCTCTTATTCCTAGATTGCGTTGCTGGGCAAACTTAAAACGGCTGACTTGCTTATTCTGAGAGGGATTAATGTTCTTCCCACTTGCGCTTTTTGTTCGAATGGGTGTGATAATCACTCTCACTTGTTTTTTTGCTTGTGATTATTCCTATTCGGTGATTTTTTCCTTGCTGCCTCATCTGGATGTCTTTCTTCTTAGGCCAAACTTGATGCAGACTTTTGAGTTTTTTTTTATGATTCCCAGGTTTTCAACAGTTGGGAGAAGGTTTTTGCTATTTTACCATTTGCAGCTCTATTTACTACATATGGAAGGAAAGAAATTCTAGAAAATTTGAAAATGTTTGGAACAGCCCCACTGATCAGCTCTATAGTATTATTCGTAGAGCTATTTTTGCAAAAGTGAAAACCTGGAAACCTTTTGATGATCTCAACAGGCGTTTTGGCATTTCTGGATAATTATGGCCGCAGTCTCATTTTGGTGTGTGGAGTTGGTGGACATTGTTGCTTGTTTTGTTTTTGGGGAATTCTGCTACGTTCTTTCAACTTATTGTATGTGGAGCTATGTTTGGAAGGGTGGTTCGTTTTGCTGGGAAGTATTTACTATGTTGGCAATTTTCGAGTCCCTTCGTCCCTTCGTTTTACCTGCTAAGCCTGAACTGGACGATGATGACGCTCCCATTAGCAGGGCCCTTGGGCGGTCTTCGGGCAACCAGGGTTCCAACAATTTCTCATGTTCAATTGATTTCCTGAGTCCAGTTCGTCTAGGCTTGGGAGCTGGGTTTTTTCTTCGCTGCAGGCTCTGGATCTTACCAGTTCTTTTTGGTGCTGTTTCTCTTCCAAGTTTTTCATCCGGTTTCGGTCAACTGCGGCACTCCCTCAAGTTCTACTTTTGGTGCTCCTTACCACATTTTTGGTTATGTTTATTGAAAATTTAATTGTAATGGGTGGTATAGTTGGGGTTTCTTTCTTCTTATGGCCCTCATAAGTTTTTGTTTTTTTTTGCTTATGTAGGGTAGCTTTTACTTGTAATTCCCTTTACTTGTAATTTTTACTTTCATCTTAATATATGGGCTTTGGCCCCAAATTTCCCAAAAAAAAAAAAAAAAAAAAAAGAGAGAGAGAATCGTAGCGAGCACCACTTCCATAGGAAATTGGGTCATGAGAAGATTCATTCTTCTATATGAACAGCCAAGATGAAGAACCTGAGAAATAACAAGTGTCAAAATGGGTTTTTGATCCAACCTGAAATTAACCCGCATTTAATACATTCGACCCAAATCCGGCCCATTTATCTAAACATGTTAACATTTCAAACCTAAACCCAACCCACCACCAACCTGACCTAGCCTGCTGATCTGAAACGAAAGCTGTGAACTTCGCCTCCTTCAATGACGACAATTCACGGGAGCTCGCTCGTTGCGATGGTAAGTGTTTTTCTCCCATTTTGCTTGCTTATTTTGCCAAATCCTGTAATTTAATCGATGGAAGGCTGGAAGTGGCGTTCGACATTCCATGACGCACGCTTCGTCGCCCAAATTCAGCAAATCTATCGTTGTGAACTTTGCCTCCTTCAATCAACGATGATAGGAGCTAATTCGCTCGATACGACAACAATAACCTTTCTTCCATTTCGCGCGCTTCCTCCGCCAAATCTAGTAAATATGCTTGATATGGGTCAAAATAAGTTAATTATGGGTTGGCAGGTTGAGCCGAACCAAACCCGTTATTAATCGAGTTGAATTTATGGACCCAAATCCGACCTGTTTATTAAACGGGTCAGCCCGAACCCAACATTTTCAGGCCAGGTTTAAGTCGGATCAATTTTTGACACCAAAAAAAATAACATGCCTTTTAACTAAGTATTAAATCGTTTTATTTCTTTAATCTCAATAAAATTAAGATGAGTTATTATTATTTTTAATTTTGAAGAATAATTAGGATAAGTTATAATATCCATCATATAATAACAACAAATAAATTTGATTTTTTCAATTAAATATGTTATTATAGGATTTACATATACATAACATATTTTTTATATATTTACATACACTAAAATTTACTTATAATACCTTAATCTTTAAATTATATTAAAATTTATATATAAAAATATGTGTTTTATCTTAAATAAGTTAATTTTAATAATATTTTTGAAGTGGTTTAAAGATTTATATGTCATAAAAATAAAATATAAAAATTTAAATATGTATAAATTTCATTGTATTTATATAAATTCCCAAAATTTAATTTATTTAAAAAGGTTTTTAAATTTGCTTTTTAATTTAAATTGGACCAAAATGATTGACATGGAGATCTACAAATCATGATGATATTGGTGCAAATCAATTGTTGAATCAAATTAAATAACTCTTTATTTGCTCAAATTAAATAAGTATTTATTTGGCTTTTAATCCAAAAAGGATATTAAACTAAGAAAAAAATTAATTCAAATTATTATGAACTAAATTTTATTAGGATGATCATAAAAACTTAACATGTGATTATTTCTTCTATCACAATTTTTCTATTAGTTATATATAAATATCATAATATATATTTTTGCTATTTTATCATACATTTAGTAATAAATATGTTAGTTATTTGAAATTTACCAACAAATTATTAAAAATTGAATAAGAGTATCTTGACTTTATTATTATTATTTTTAATGTAATTGCTACATATGAGAATATATCCAACCAATAGCTTGATTTTTTATCTGCTTCTCCTAGCAATATCATGCTCATAAAGGCTACCACTTTGTTCCTCAATTGGTACTCAAATAAAATTAGGAGTTATGCCAGTCTCACAACTGTTATGTGTGGAATTCGATCCTATTTATTAATAAGATTGTTTTGTTGTCTTGAACCTCAAATTTTTTGTGCTTGCTAGGAGGTGCTGGTGGTTTATTCCTGCTTGAGGGAAATGCATACCCGACCGGCTCAGTGCTAAATGATAGAGAGCAGAGCGTCGCAGCGGTATATATACAATCATGCAGTGGATCAAGATAGAGGTTCAAGCCCCACAATGCTCCAAACTGGCGCAGCACAGGAAATGCATACCCGAGCGGCTCAGTGATAAATGATAGAGAGCAGAGCGCCGCAGCGGTATATATAAAATCCTGCAGTGGATCAAGATAGAGGTTCAAGCCCCACAATGCTCCAAACTGGCGCAGCTGTGCTGCGAGACAGAGTTGATGGTTTTCTTTCTCTTTTTTTTTTTTGAAGGGTTGCGTCCCTTGGGGTTATTTATTTGACTCTCTATTGTATTTTGATTATGTTATATATTGAGAATGATGTATATGAGAAGAGAAGTAAGGAGAGAGAGAGATAGAAGAGAGATTTGTACTTATTTCTCCTAAATTTCATAGTAGATTTCTTGGCGTGGTGTGACTTTGTAATTTTTTTTCCTATTATGGGTTTTACACGGTAAATCCTAGTAACCTTAATTTTTCCACCACTTTTACTTTTTTCTTGTTTCGTCATTGTGATGTTTACTCATCTTTCCCCAACAACTTGTTTACCTATTAATATAAGAGATATATGATTTGGATTATAATTTTTTTAATCATTTAATCAATCATAATCATTTAATTAACTATGTTGCATCTCGGAATATTCGCGGCGGTAGAGAAATATATAGTTTAACGTCTTAGCATTGTACGAAGATCCAGCATGAGCACAGATAAAAGAGAGAGAGAGAGAGTAGCATTCATAAGTGACACTAAAGTTTTTACATGGAAACCCCTAAAAAGGGGGAAAAACCATGGGGCCTGGCCCAGTTTGAATGAATCCACTAGTATTTGTAGTTGATTACAAATGAGACCCTTCTTAGGGAGAGGGCATTGGCTTGATGTCACAAATGTACGTCATATAGAGCGCATTACATGATGAGAGTTACAACCATAGACATGTTTGTTTGGTTGGAAGGATCATAGTCAGCATGAGACAGGGGTCCGAAAGACTGTAATTGGCAGGAGACTGTGGTCAGAAAGACCGTTGCTGGTGATGGAGGTCAGAAAGACCATAATCGGTAGGAGATAAGGGTCTGAAAGACCATAGTAGGCAGGAGACCGGGGTTAGAAAGATCGTTGTTTGTTGATGGAGGTCAGAAAGATCATAGTAGGCGACAGAGGTCGGAAGGACCGTAGTCGGTAGAAGAAAGAGGTCCAAAAGATCATAGTTGGCAGGAGACCGGGGTCAGAAAAGAACGTTGTTTGTTGATGGAGGTCGGAAAGACTATAGTAGGCAAAGGAGGTCGGAAAGACCGTAGTCGATAGGAGACAGAGGTCCGAAAGATCGTAGTTGACAGGAGACTTGGGTTAGAAAGACCATAGTTGGTAGGAGACCGGGGTCAGAAAGACTGTTGTCTGGCGATGTAGGTTGGAAGGACAGTAGTAGGTGATGGAGGTTGAAAGGACCGTAGCCGGCAGGAGATAGGGGTCCGAAAGACCGTTGTAGTAGGGTGGTACTCTAGTAGAACTCTAGGCATCAAGTGGTGGTCCGGCAGAAGTCCGGGCCTCAAGTGGTGATCCGGCAGAAGTCCGGGGCTTTAAGTGGTGGTTCGGCAGCGCAACGACGTCAGGCGATGGTCTGGAGGAGCTCAGGGCCTCAAGTGGTGGTATGGCGGAGTAACGACGTCAAGCGGTGGTCCAACGGAGGTGAGGGCCTCCAGTGGTGATCCACCAGAGGTGAGGGCCTCAAGTGGTGGTCCGGCAGAGCTCAGGGTCTCAAGTGGTGGTTCGGTGAAGCAACGACGCTAGACGGTGGTTCGGCGGAGGTGAGGGCCTCAAGTGGTGGTCCAGCGAAGCAACGATGTCAGGCCCTTAAGTGGTGGTATGATGGAACTCTAGCATCAAGCGGTGGTTCGGCGAAGGAGAGGGTCTCAAGTGGTGGTCTGACGGAAGTCCGGTTGTGGTCGAGGAGGAGCTTCTTCCTTCTCTTCTTCCTTCTTCTCTTCTTGCTTCGGTCCTCCTTCAAGAGAAATGAGTGGTCAATTTATAGATTTCTGGAGTGCATTGACCCGTAAATACGTGAGAGATCAAGCGTAAAAGGGGAGTGGTTGGATGGACGGCCGATATTGAATCCCTTGATCATGTACCGTTCATCAGACATTTGAAGGTTTTAATGATGTTGGAGTTCGACGATCTTGGGCTCGTTGGATTCGTCTCATTCAGCTGCTCGATTCGAATATAAGCACGTCATGTTTGGAAACCATTTGGTATCCCAAATTGTGGTTTGAACCTTTCAACATCGCTTTTAACCCTTGATTTGGATTCGTTTGGGCTCGGATTGGGTTGGATTTGGTGTCGTTGGGTTCGTATTTCCGAGATATTCAGTTTGACTGTGAGTTTACTGAAATCGAAGTTCAGATGGTCCCAGTTTTATTTTTGGAAGTTTCCAACTTGATTTTGCATTGAGATTCGTGCCCAATCAAAATAATTTTTTAAGGACGTATTAGTAATCACATAAATTTAAATATTTTTATAAATGCTAGACAAATAAATGCACAAATTTGAACGGTTATGTGCTTATCATCATAAATAATTTCTTATTAAACTTCCGAATAAACTCATTTAGAAACTCTATCTTTTATGATTTGTCAATTAATGTTTTGACTTTTCGAAATGAGACTTATTAAAATGCTTGATTTTGACAGATTTGAGCATCCTTTGAGACCTTTCTTATAAGCAATTGTTTTTAATTAAAAATAAAATTTTTACACTAGAAAATTATTTTAAGAAAAAGTAAGAAAATCGATCCGAACGAAACCTTGGAGTCGGTACAAATCACTTTTGATGTCGATAAATTTATTTTATCGAGACATTTACTTCAACTATAAATTTATTGAAACTAAATTTAATTATAACTCCTGACCTTAACCAACCACAAAAAAAGGAACAGATACAACAATAGAGAGTGATAAATGTGACAACATAATTAATACATCGATCGCAGACTCACAGCATTGGGCGATTGAGACATCCATCAGGGTCAGAACTGTAATAGAGAAATGATGAACCACGCGTCAAGAAGCTACGTGAGTTATTCATGGCCCCCAACTGCCCTTCTATTATTAGATCTGCAGCAGATCTTTCAGAAAAAGGACGTTCGGAGTTATTTTTTAATTGTTTTATAAACTTATTTTTTTGTATAAAAATTAATTTAAAAAATAGAAAGAAAAATCGAATAAAACTTTATTCTTTTAGTAAGAAAATAAAATTTTCTTATTTTAAAATTTGAGGGGTTGTTATATTTTTTATTTTCTTATTATTTTTCAAAAAAGTTTTATAATAGAAAGTTATATTTTATGAACATAATAAAAATTATTTTCTCTACTGTAATCTTACTATTCAACAACATGAAATGATGTAGGAGTCTCAAATAGACCCTAAGTCATATATATTACTTTATATATGTTGCTGTATATAATAAAGTCAAAGTAATTTAAGAAAGTTCAAATTAAATCAATTTATAGTATTAAAAATATATTATTCGTGTATTTTATCAAATAGGGTCGATTTCTAATAGATTTTGAGCTTAACCGCTGTATCAGCCACCATCATCATTGGACACCGTCATCGTCGACCATCATAATCATCAGTCTCCACCACCGACCACCACCATCAGCCACTGTTGCTGACTGCCACCATTGTCTGCCACCTCTATCAACCACCTTATATTTGGACTTTACATTGCATTCATTGTAACATCACTTAATCTAGTCTTCTAAGGAACTAAAATAACTTTATTATCACAATAAGCTTTAGGTATGGGTCACACATAAAGGCAGATGTCGTCATTGTAGTTTCTACTTCTTTGTAGTAGACACTCATAATTTATTAGTTAGTAGTAAGCTCCAAGCATCACAATATCATTTTCAACTAGCTTAGTGAACTTCTTAATGCTCTACCCACACACCCCTAAATGAAAAATATCTAATGACCTAATATCTTAGTGCTTTGATATAAATTTCTCATGTTCATTAGGGAATCGCCCGATCAAAGCCAGTGATTTAGAGAGCATGTTTAACTCAATGCAAGCTTGCTAAAGTATAGTGGGGATTAATGAGTTTTTTTTTTTTTTTTTCAAACTATATTGAGGGTTGGGCCCTGTTGCGTCCTGGAATATTCGCGGCGGTAGAGAAATATATGGTTTAACGTCTTAGCATTGTACGAAGATCCAGCACACAAGCAGATAAGTGAGAGGGTGTAGCATTCACGAAAGACACCAGAGTTTTTACGTGGAAAACCCCTAAAAAGGGAAAAAACCACGGGGCCTGGCCCAGTTTGAATGAATCCACTAAGGATGTGTAGTTGATTACAAATGAGGCACTTCCTTGGGAGAAGGCCTTGGATTGATGTAGCAAAGGTACATCATATAGATTGCATTACATTGTAGGAGTTACATATACATGTTTGTTTGGTCAAAAGGATCGTAGTCGACAGGAGACCGGGGTCAGCAAGACCGTTGTCTGGTGATGGAGGTCGGAGTGACCATAGTAGGCGACAGAGGTCCGGAGGACCATAGTTGTCAGGAGACTGGAGTCTGAAAGACCGTTGTCTGGTGATGGAGGTTGGACGGACCGTAATAGGCGACAGAGGTCAGAAGGACCGTAGGCGGTAGGAGACAAGGAGTCAGGTGTTAGACCCAGTGTCACTTGGAAGATCGGGTGTTGATGGTTTGGCCTTGAGTAGGATGTCGGGTCTGAACATCGGGCCTTAAGCAAGATGTCGGGTCTTCAGCGGGACGTAGGGACTGAACGTCGGGCCTTAAGCGAGACGTCGAGTCTTCAGCAGGACGTAGGGACTAAACGTCGCGCCTTAAGCAGGACGTCGGGTCTTCAACAGGACGTAGGGATTGAACGCTGGACCTTAAGGCAGTGGTGCAATGAAACTCTGGCGATGCTTCGGTGGTGGTCCGGCGAGGTTCCTGCGGTGGTCCGGCGAGGTTCCTGCGGTGGTCCGGCGGTGGTCCGGCGAGACTTCTGGGGGTGGTTCGGCGGTGGTCCGGCGGCCGTCAAGGAGGAGCTTCCTCCTTCTCTTCCTCCTTCTCTTCTTGCTTGAGTCCTCTTTTGTGAAGAATGAGGGCTCTATTTATAGATTTTCTGGAGTGGCATGGCCCGTAAATAGGTGTGAGATCGAGGGCGAATAGGGAGTGGTTTGAATGGACGGCCGATAGTGAACCCTTCGATCATACACCATTCGTTGGACATTTGGAGGCCTTAATGATGTAGGAATTCAGCGATCTTGGGCTCGTTGGATTCGTCTCGTCGAGACGTTCGATTCGAGTATAAGCTCGTCAAAATCGAAGACCGTTTGGTAACACAAATTGCTTTTTGAACCTTCCAACAGCACTTTGAGCCCTTGATTTGGACTCATTTGGGCTCGGATTAGGTTCAACTTGGTGTCGTCGGGTTTGTATTTCCGAGACGCTCAGTTTGACTGTAAGCTCGCTGAAATCGGAGTTCTGGTGCTCCCAGAATTACTTTTTGAAGTTTCCCACTAGCTTTTGCCTCGAGATTCGTGCCCGATCAAGCTAATTTTTTGATGCCGTATCAGGCCCCAAAGGAATTACTAATGAAAAGTTGATGTAAAAAATTAGTATCAAAGATAAATGCTCATGAGTTGGAAACCATAGCCTATCATCTCAAAATCATGTGTTCTATATCAATTGTGATGATAAAAAAGCATATATGAAAAACAAAATATTTTAAAATTATAAATAAGCTATAGTTAAGAAGTTAAATATAAATTGGGCTATTTACATAATTTTAGAGATTTTCGCTCCGGGCATCATTTTAGCAAGTCTAGAAAATTTTCACAGATTCAGATTTCTACTAAATTATCAAATATCATGCAGAAGTGTAATTTAGCGGTTAAATTATTCTAGAGTAATATTTTTTAGTGCCTGAATAATTTTCTGTGGTCTTGGAAAAGAAGTGTTAAAAAACTTGATGATTTTTTTAATGAAAAATATAAAAATGTCCAGAACTATATTCACAATAACATACCATAATTACACGGTGAAAATTTCTACATTTAAATGTTATCACAATTGAAACATCAAAAATTTATATTTTTAATCAGGAAAATCTCAAAACCTTCAAATTAACAAAAATCGAGATTGACAAAGTGCAACCTAATTCGAGCCGGACAACTTCCGAAACTGAGCTGTCAGCTAAAAATGACCCAAAGAGGCTCAAAATGAATTTTCTCTCACTAGGAGGCAACTCAGACAAAAAGGATTTAATGGAATAGTGGATTTTAATATTTTAAATA
Source organism: Dendrobium nobile (assembly GCA_022539455.1). Classification (NCBI taxonomy): domain Eukaryota; kingdom Viridiplantae; phylum Streptophyta; class Magnoliopsida; order Asparagales; family Orchidaceae; genus Dendrobium; species Dendrobium nobile. Next base: position 35,418,383 of record CM039731.1, read on the forward strand.
TTAAAATTTGGCACACACGACAAATAGAGAAGATTTCTTTTGGTTCAAAGGAAGACTCACACGAGAACCTGAAGCTCTGATATCAAAAATATGTAACCTAAAAATAAACTTTGCCCTAGGAATGCAAATTAAAACACACTTCCTTTCTCATTCACATAAACCTTAAATAACATAAACAAACTAAAAAATAAAACAATCCTAACACCACTCACAACTTATAATAGAATAAGACACAATACAACTTAAAACTTTTAAAAAAATAGGACAAGACATAACTTAAAACTTACAATAGTTTTAGAGAAGAAAGATACATGTGGAATGAAAACTGTGGAGAGAAGAATGAATAGAAGTCTAAGAAGAAGTATAAGTAGGAAGGAAGAAGAGGATAGCTTGCAAGCTATGACAAATCCATAGGTTTCTCCTTCCAAATATTCATCACATTTCTCTCTCTTTCACAAAGGAAATCAATCACTATTTATAGGAGAAAGAAGGGAAAATTGCATTAAATAGACCACATAAATGTGCCATCAAAACAACCACTAAAATCTCTCCAAACCAGCCTATTCATGATGAATTCAAAGCAAAAAACACAGGGATCAGCAAGGGGAAGAAACTAAGAAGCCATTAGCAGGAAAACTAAAAAAACATCATGGAAACATAAAACTTAGATGGAGAAACCAAACAACCACCCTGGGAAGACCAAACAACCACTTGTGAAGACAAAACAACCACTTGGGAAGACCAAACAGTAGTAGGGAATTCAAACAGTCAGTAGAGAAAATGAGTAGACAACAGAGAAAATTAATGGACATAAAGGAAAACAGAATGACCAACATGAAACGAAGGGGCTAACAGTAGGAAAAAAACAACCATAGGAGAAAAAGAACTAGAAATACAAGTAGAAATAAAGAAAACATAAAACAACAACTTTTGACTACATCAAGGCTCCAAGTGTATGAGCAGGTTGCCTATTATCTTTAAGTAATTTTAGCAGCCATTTCACTACCACCTTCAAAGAAGAGAAAGGAAAATAGGAAGCCACCATCATAGCTTCTTATGCAGCTTGCACCACTACCTACATTAATGCTTCCTCCATTTCATTCTCTACTACAACCATCCCTTCTACTATTGCCACCTTCACTAAAACCATCATCATTACCTTCACCAAACAACTATTTTTTCTTTCTCCATCATACTAATATTTATAATCACTATTTTTTTCTCACTTATTAGCCACTTCTTTCTTATAAGAAATATAACTTTGAAGTTTTCAACTCCTTGTGCTTTAGTAAATTTTTTTAAATAATTGAAGAAATAAGAAGCCTCAGAGAGGAAGAGAAAAAAAAAATAAAAATGTGCATGTGATAGTGTTTTAGGCTTCGTTTGGGACGGCTTTCCTTCTCCTTCTTAAAGCGGCTTTTTAGTACAAAAAAAAAATTTGTACTAGAAAGCTGCTTTACAAAGTAGTAAGAAAGCCATCTCAAACGAAGCCTTAAAGTTACTTGCATATATATATATATATAAATGATTTAGAAGGTGACAAAATTTTCCCTTTCAAGTGCCTTATTAGAGTCATCCATGCGCCAAGTTAATTTAAACTTTTGTTGGTCCATTCGACTACACTAGTTGGCTAGCTAGAAACTTAGGGCCCAGGAGGGACAAGTATAGCACTTGTATATTTCATCTAATTTAAGCTTCATTGTTCAATTATATGAGGGTACTTACTAACAGTCTTGAATATTTTTGTTCAACTCTACGTTGCTTTGATGCAATATAATCACCCAAAAGCTAGCAAAAGGATTAAACTGTAACATAACTATATTGATCTTTCCTTTACTAAAAAAGCTACTTTAAGAAGCAATAAAAAATCTATCCCATATGAAGCCTTAGCTCTCTATCGAATACCGGCCCAAAACACCTCCTGTGCACAAGTTCACGAGAAAGGGACACCTTATTATATGCCAATGAGCTAGGATAAGCTCCATTAGCCTATCTTTGTCCCATCTCTCTATTATTTGGTTGTTGGGGTTACTTTGAAATCTACGCAGTTCTTGTTGAATTTTAAAGAACCTATCAAAGCTATTAACTATGGATAGAAAGCTTCAGTCAGCTTAAATAAAAGTGATTCACCCATGTGAGGCTTGGACTGAAAAAACCTCCTCTTGAGTACAGGTTCATTGAATCATGTTATCTGTCATAGCTAATTAATAATGTGCATCTCCAAGGATTTGATGCTGCAGGTGGTCCAAGACTCTGCTGTGTGAAGTCTAAATTCTAAGAAATAAAAATAAAAATATTTACTCCAAACTCAGGCTTCGTTTGGGATTGATTTTTTAATTGATTTTTAAAGTAGTTTTTTAGTATAAAAATTTAAAGTTTTATATTAGAAAGCTGTTTTAAGATGTTGTAAGAAAACCGTCCTAAATGAAGTCTCAATATGATGAGAAGGTGCTTATGCAAAAGATATAATTACAGTCTGTGTATACTGGAAAAAAAAAAAGAGAATACCTTTAATGCAGCGAGGCAAACTGAATTTAATCTTATTTAAGAACAATATATCTTTCTGTGCAAAATTTTCTTTAAGAATTACTTTGGAGTTTAGAGTCCATATTGCTCCTAATTAACATTTAAAGATAATTTATGAATTTATTGTTGTATGATCTGGGTTGAATTCATTAATTTATTTATTTATTATATTTGAATTGGTTCTGTAAGTTGTTATCATTTAAATCAAGTCCCCTCTAAATGCACCAAATGAAATTTACATTTGTTATTCATTGTAGTTACATGAGTAAAAGCTTACTTGCCAATGAACTCGTCAATTAAAATCATTGAGGCTACTCGCCCAATTAGAAAGAACTCATCAAACGAAACCATTCAAGCAACTCACCCAATTTCTAAGAACTCATCAAAATGAAATCATCCAAACATATTATGATATTAGCGTGTACTTCTTAGCATTAATCTAGAGAGTCCCAAAACTTCTCTCTCTTCTCTCTTTGAGGCTTAGTACATACTCGTTAATAAGATTTTATATCATCCACACACAGCTTTGAACCACTTTCATTATAGGATTGGAGAGCTTTTTTTTTTTTTTTTCTAAGAAATTTTATTCCATAAAAGGGAAGATACAACCATCTAAAGGAAAAAAAGCAAATAACAGCTAAAAAAAATACACAACGAAACAACCGACCAAAAAAAGAAAGGGGGAATCATCGAAGCAGCTCAGTTCGTGGCCAAACATTGCGACCACCCAAACGATAGACTAGGGTCCTTTATAGGACAAGCAACAGGCCAGTAAAACCAAAATCCCGCACGAAGACCAGCATGAAGCCACCAGCAATGGTTGCCAACAAGCCATACGATCAGATAGCTTGCAGATTCGCCTCATCATTGCCCATACTAAAAATCTCGGCCACACCAACCAAGCTAATGAAAAACAGGCGCAAATCGAAATCCAAAGAACCAGATAACTAATTAACCACAGAATCCAAACAGAGGAAACTACAAAAAGCTTATTTGGATTTTCGGTGACGACGATTTCCCCCAACCAAGGTAAAATCATTTTCCTCCACGTGCACCTTATACGATTCCTGAACACCCTCAGAAGAGTAAGCAAAATCCGTCTGATCCATCCAGACTAACAGGGGAAACATTCAACCAATCCGAGTGGTCCACATAGCAATCTCTAGATTTGTCTAAATGGACTTGTAAAGCAACAATGGAAATTAAAGACACTGGCGCATCAATAAATTGAGCAGACAAAAGAACCCCCACAGCTGTATCCAACTCAGTAACAGGAGAAACAGCTATTGACCCACCCAAATCAGTGGTACCACCATCTATGACCAGATTAATACCATATTGGTCCTCAACAGTATCTACCAAAATTTCACCAGAAACACAGCCACTAGGAGACTTCTCAAGAACAATAGGGGAAAGAGAACCAGCAAGCACACTAACACCCTCCATCAGACAAGCATTAGCGCTAATCTGGGAGCAAACCGCAAGCAGAGGAACCTCCTCCGAAACCTCCAAAGGAGGAACCAAAGCAACCACAATTGCTGTAGCATCCGTCACAATCTCAGGCTCCACAACATGAGCCACAGGCTGGAGGCCATCAACAAGTTCAACCGAAGTATTAACATTATCCAAAACCGGCTCAACAGCCTTAGTCAACACGGTATGAGTTAAAGCTAACTGGGGATGAAGAATTTTACATTCAGATTTGGAGTGGCCTAAAGACTTACAGTGGGAGCAATAACATGGGAAATCCTCCATAACAACTGGTTGTATAAACCCTAAATTTTTTGGACCTACCAACACCTTATCAGGATATGATTTAGTAACATCAAACTCAACCAGGACACAAGCTACCGAAGGCCTAGAGCTAGCAGATGTAGCATGATCAATCTTAAGAGGCCAACCGAACATAGAGCCTAAACCATGCAAAATCCTCAAGGAGAAGAGATGGGGCTGTAGATTTGGAAAAGAAATTCAAATGGTAATAATGGGTGATTTGATTTCAACATCAAAGGATGGTGTCAACTTAAAAATCTTCATGTAACAATAATTAACAAAGTAAGAACGGTGAGCAAAAACACGGTAGTAGTCTTGGTCATTGGCAAGTTTGATTAATACATGCCTTGGATCAGAATAGTAACAGAAAATTCACCATTGAGCTTGAGGTTAAAAAAAAATTGCGAATAGCCTCAAGCGACGGTCTACGCGAAGGGAATTTGCCGACCAGAGCAAACTCAAACGGAGCCGCTAACACTAAAATTTCAGCTTCCGAAATCCACAATGACGGCAAACCACGGAAGGAAGCAATTTTGAGATCCAGAAAGAGGGAGGAGGAAGAACCACTAGGATTGGGGAGCTTGGATGATGGCTATGAACACCATCATGTATCATGTATGTTCTTATTGTTATGAACATTTTGAAAAGGTATATATGTTTTCTCTTCAATTTGACATTTCTTTTTTAAGTTAGCAAGAGATAATTATATTCAAGCATATATTCAAAGAGAGGTAAACTATACAAAATTTAGGTGGAGCTCATAGATAGTTATTTCAATATCACCAGTTCAATGAGAAAAATATCAAATTGAGGCTTCGTTTGAGATGGCTTTCTTATTGCTTTTTAAAGTTGCCTTATATTACAAAAATTAAAAATTTTATACTAAAAAGTTGTTTTAAGAGGCAGTTAAAAAGTTATCCCAAACGAAGCCTAAATTTGAGCGGTTATTTTGCACCTTTATCATTATCACCAGCAAATATAGAATTATCATTATTAGAAAGAAGATCATTAGATTATCATTAAAGCTTCAATATTAGATGATGGGTGATCTGACGGCCAAGTAAGCTCATTTGATGATCAAGATCCTTGTAGAATTAGCAGAAAGTAAATTGTTTGATTGCAATATAATTGGCTCAAGCTTATAGAGTACAAGTTTATTAACATTATTTAAAATTATTAAAAAAAGAAATATCTTTTTAAATTTGTCAATTAGATTTGAGCAAAAATTACTGATCATTTTTTAACAAGATTTTTTTTTTTTGCAAATTAAGTCTTAATTCTGATTAAAATAAAATTAAATAGATAATTAATTTATAATGTCAATATTAGCTTCTAATTTTTATTCAATTAAATTCATTGCATTATTTATATATTGGGATGACATAAAGTTGTACTAGCCTTTAGAGAATAAGAGAATTTAATGCTAAATTTCAAATCGAGTCTCCAAATTTAATTAATAGCTTAAACACGATTCTATTCTTTTTGTAGTGTAATAAAGGAATTTCTTGTTAAGGAAAACATTTATTGAAATGTGAAATTTGACTTGATATAATTTATGAATTTTCGATATATTTCTTTTTTAGTATATGATTATTTAAAAAAAAAAGTTCTGAAATTAAAATTTTTGTGATTAATCCGAGTAGAATATATATATATATTAACAAAACAAGATAATATATTAATATAATCAGAAAAGGTTACAAGATCAAGTGAAGAAAGAAAAAACGAGAAAAAAGACAAGATACAATGAAATAAGGACTCAGTAATCAGCCGAGACTCCCAGCATCCCCGAAGCGACCATCCAGTAAGGTATGTTTGGCCAATCTCATTAATATTTAAATGAATCCAATATGAACATAATATTTATGAACTATTTCTGACAATAACTATATTCAAATGAACTAAATTCTACACAACAATCTCACTTGTATATATCGTATTGATATTAATATTTGCATGTATTATTTTTATATTATTCTTATAGTTCTACATTAGGTTTATCTTGTGAACATGTTTATAGCTTTCACATTAAAAAAAAAATGTTTATAGCTTTCACATATCAAATTATAGTTCTTTTTTTGTAGTTTTTATTTTTATTTTTATAAACATATGCATTGTGCTTAGTTGTATGGGATTTGAGTTGGAAAGAGCATGGTTAGTAAAATATTATGTATGATAAGATTGCACGCTCAATTCATCCCCTTTGATGGATCTTGACTCCTCAAAGTGATTTGGTTGGTCGTCTCTAATAATAGTTTAGTCAAATAGTTCATATTGACATGAGTCGTATGGTCACTCATATATTTCTTTTAAATTTACACAAACCCTCGAATTGAGTCACAGTGAGGCCAATCCAATAGATTTCATTATGTCAGTCCAATTGAACCCCAATCAATCGTTCGGTCAATAACAATATTTATTGGCCAACACATTGCAATTCATCAAACACTTAGTTGATCAATCATCACATCTATAAAGCCACATCAATTTGGTCAAAGGATATATTTGAGATGCCTGCAATATTTTAAATAGTTGTGAAAATTGAGTAAAGTAGCTTAGCTATTCTGGTTGTCAACAATACTTTCCATCACAATTTTTGAAAAACAGTGAGAAAGTAGTTACCAAAATAAAATTATGATTATTTTCTTAAACTAAAGTAATAAAAAAGTTGTCCCAAACAAACCCTTAGCCAACTTTAAAAATCAAAATTTTGGGCCACCCAGACCATTCAAGCATCAAATAGTAATGTTTTCTTTCCAACACACGTCTTTTAGCTTCTAACATAGGCCACATTCTAGCTTGCATGCACACTTCAGTTCTTCCTTGGGAACAACACAATGTCTTTAAACCTAGGGCTGTCAATATTTGACCCGATCTGAACCCGAACTAGGTCAGGTTCAGGTTCACCTGGAAACCCGAAATCAATCTAGTTTGATCCATTTTTAATTAATTTAGGAGGTTTTTAAAAAATTATTATGAAATAAGTAAATGATATTTCTAAAAAATAATAAATATTGTTGCCCAAATTAAATTAAGCTTGATTTATTTTAATTTGATTGAAGTAAATCTTACATTAATTTGATTTAGGTTTAAATAAATCGAATTGAATATGAACATTTTAGTAAAACATGCCCAAAGTGGGCCGGGTTCGGGTTGACCCGGACCCGAAGCTGGTAGGGTTCAGGTTCGAAAAACCGTCTCGTTTGCAAAAAAGGGTCGGGTCGAATAGTGTCAGGTCAGTTTCGGATTGAACCCGAACCCTACCAGTGACCCAATTTTTACAACCCTATTCAAACTCATTAAAAGAAGGAATAACCTAAGTATTATCACACGTTTCGACTTAGATTTCCAAATTTAGTGTCGTATTACAGAAGCCAAAAGCTTGTGCAGAATCTTACAGCGAGGTAATATTGCCCCTTCTCTCACCATCCGAAGCCATGGCACTCAACAAATAATGACAATTCACAAAGCGATCGGCGATCGGCGATCGGCGATCGGCGATCGGCGATCGGCGATCGGCGATTGCAGTGAGAGAAAAAAAATATTGAACGTGGATCGATTTGGCGTCTTTCTCAAGCTGAGCACAACGCATGCGAAGGCTTTCATAAATGATAGATCGATGCATCTAACAACCAACATCTCACCGTACAGGCTCTCCTTTGATAGCGAAATTATTATGTGTGGTCATCGGACACCCCGTTCTCAAGCTAATCAGAACACCTCATATTACTAATTTATTATATATCGTTACTGTGTACCGCTGCGCATCGGGTGACATGATTCATCCTTAATAGCCTTATTGTGTACCGTTGTGCATCGGGTGACATGATTCATCCTTAATAGCCTTCGGACGGTCCCGTGACCGCCCTAATAATTTCTCTTTGATGGATCCATCAGACATTATTTAAAGCGAGATAAATTTGTTGCCGACATAATATGAGTAAAAAGGACTGCGTTGACTCAAGTAATAGAATTGGACATTCATGCATTTATCACAATTATTTTATTTTATTTTGGCATATTTTAATTCCATATTTGTAAATGCACGCATGTGCTGGCCTGAAAGATTCTTAAAATTTTGCTATACTTATCAAATTAGGATTTTAAATGAGCTTATATAGTGAGAGGGGCTCCAAGTAGAGCCTCTAAATTAATGAAAATTCAATGCTTAATTAATATTAATCTACCATATAAAAGGAAGTAAAATAGAGATTAAGCTAAACTTTATGATGGTTAGTTATAAGATTATGTTTAAGAAAATCATATATATTATAAAAAAACATTTGGAAATCATAATCAATTGAATTATTTTAGGCCAACTATGGCATTCACTTGAAATTTATTCATATTAAAATAAAAGTTAGTTAATACTTAATACCCTTTATCATTTCATTATAATTCTGATTTTTATATACATGAGATAAATTATGTTTAGATATTATTATAAAAATCTTATCATGATAAGTTTTAACCTTTTAAGAATATTTTAAGATAAATATTTTAACAGTTGAAATTTTTTTTTCTATGATTATTATAAAAAATAAAATAAAAATAAAATTGAATTCAGTAGATAATGATGCTTTAATCAGTTATATTAAGAAAAAAAGTACTTGATTATATTAATAATGTAATAAATATCAAGAATAAGCGTTATAAATTATAAATTTTATCATTTTATTTTTTAACTTTTTAAAATAACAAATTTAAACAAAAAAAAGCTTTTTAAACATCTTTCACTCTCCTTCAACAAACTTGAATAATAAATAATATTAAAACTAACTAAAAATCATTGGTAATTAAAATAGTAGTTGAAATTTAATTATATTTTTTCTGCATTAAATCACTGACACCCCGAGCTCACAGTGTTTATAATGAGCTTATCTTTGATGATAAAAAAAAAGGATTAGAAGTATTTATTTTAATCTTAATTGATAATAATTTTAATAATTAATCGAGATATATTAAAATCTGAATTTCATAATATAGCAATTCATAAAATAAAATAAAAAACTTCTCCTAAATTACAGCTATGCTACTGTTTGCTAAATTCTTCTTTTACGATTCATTGATCAACTCTAGTAAGTATAAGGATGATGATGATGCGTCATGATTGACGGAGGAAGAAGATTATGAGATGATCATAACATGAAGAACTCAGATGGATGAACACATAAACTCAAGAATTTCAAGTTTGGGTTATTGAATTATATGTACATAATTGAGTTAAATCATTATCAAATCCTAAAAGGATGATAATATAAATCTAAAATGATCTTAATTTTTGCTAAAATTAATCTAATAAATATTTCTACATTGTTCTATATTTATCTTCAACTTCTTCAAATTTATTTAAATTTTGTTTTTATTATCTAGTTTATTTATATTTATTATTTTCATAAATTATAATATTTTGTAATTATGTGTTAAAATTTTATTCTATCTTGGCATTGATTACTAAAATATTTATAAAATTTATGTGAGCTTAAGTTTCATAAATATATCATTAAATTTAATATTTAAATTATTCCATTTCTTATAATAACTAATTTTGCCCATAATATCGTGTCAAGAATAAATCAATATTTCTATTCATATCATATATATATTTTTTATAATATGTGTATATATATTTCGTATCCCCTACAACATAAATTATCACACAACTTGCTAAGTCTCTATACGTATATAGTTGAACTTTTAATAAAAAAATCATAAAAAGTAATGAAATATAATTCATAAAAATTTGTTAACTTATAGATAAAACTAATAATATGATTTTAATTTAAAAATTATTTAATTTAATAGCATAAAAATAAAATTATAACAAGAATTAATGAGCATTGTGTACCCCAATCAATCAAGATTCACAAGAGATCTGTGTAGGAAACAAAGAAAATTTTTCCAATAATACAAAATAGTCAATGTACATTACATCATATTTCCACTCATATAAAAGAGAAATTATGTTGTGCGTAGACCAGACGCAGCTCTAAGTTTGGAGACAAATCAGTTGCAGTCACATCTATGGTATCGAGCCAGTCCACGGTATCGAGCCATCACTGAGCCACGGTACACAGCGAAGTGATGATGTGGCGCATTCTGATTGACCTCCAGACGACGTTCGACATCGGCACAAAATAATTAATCCATACAACACGATCATGCGCTTTACATTAATGCTACATACATAATGCACTAACATATTTGCCATAACTGGTCCACAACGATAGTTCTATCTCAGCATCTGAGCAGCATTCAAGAGCCCTTCCCCATCCGAAATCTGATTCCCAAAATAACTCAGGCCCCCACCAAATCCCAGCACTGCTGGCCTCCGCCCTCCGTCCCCCACCTTCTCCATAGCCTGCACTTGCGCCTTAAGGAACTTGACATAGCGGACGGCCTCCTCAAGCATAGACGCCGTGTCCATCTTGTTGCCTCCCGGCACCAGCTGCTGCAGTATTCGTATCCTCTCGCTGATCCGCTCCCTTCTCAGCCTCGCCGCCACGCTCTGCGGGTCTTTCGATATCCTCACATTCCGCCGCGGCCGCGCCTTAGCCAGCTCCAGGTTGATCCGAACGGGCTGCAGCGCTGCCAAGCAGAATAGCATCTCCTTCATCGCCTTGACGGACTGTGCTTCGTCCAGCTCTGGTGACACCGGTGCAATTCTACAGGGTGGAGGAGGAGAGGCATTCACTAATGACTGGTTGTTTTGTTGTGACGGGGGTGGCAATGAGTGCTGTAATGAGAATTCTAAAGAGCCGTTGAATTGATTAAGCATTTCCATCCAATCCATTTGGGTATCTGGAGCGAAATCCATTAAGTCGATGTCCATTGTGTTTGTGGTTTGGTCGAAGTGGCTTCCGTGTCAAGTGGGGAGAAGGCTATTTATAGTGAAAATTGAAGGCAAATTATTTGGTGCGGAGTCTGGACGTAGCACTACTTGCTGAATCTAATTAAATTTGTGCACGTGCAATACGGACATGTAGACATTTACTGTGCATTTTGTAAGGAAAACAAGCGTGTAATTTGCTGTTATTTTGTTGCGCTTTTGCTGCTCTTTTGTTGCGCTTTCACTTTTGTTGCTCTTTTGATGCACTTGCATGTTTGCTATGCTTTCATTGTATTTTCACTGCACTTTACTGCTCTTTAACTTTGTTAAGCTTTCACTGTGCTTTTACTTTTGCTGCTCTTCGATGAAAAATAAAATGACCTAAAAAATAAAATCCAGTTACATATCCGCGAATCCGTATTACACATGTACAAATTTAATTGGAATCTAGACTTAATACTACGTTCCGACTCTGCACTAAATAATTTCGGTGGCTCATTTATAGATCAATCTCGATAATGCTTTCAATAATTTCGATATGGTGATGAGTTTTTGTGTAAGTGCACAGCCAGCTTCGAGGAAACAAAGGAAAATGGCAAATATTAAGAACTTAAGGTCGGCGGATTAGGCGCCATGAGCCACCGAAAGCAACGGGAAATTAAACCCCATCCAGGCGTAACGTTTGGAAAGATTTCCGCGGTCGGTAGCAGACCGCGTGGGGCCACGTTATCCGGTAGGACCGGTACCTTTTATTGCTAAAAAAAAAAAAAAATCTGGTTGAACATTTTAATTAGTTTTTTTTTTTTTGGCTAAGTCGTTTTGCAGCATTGGAAAAAAATTAGGATATAAGCGATAAAATCTGAATATAATCCAGAAGGGTCCATCAATTACATTCAATTATCTTGATAATATGAGAATGAGGGATAGCTACTTGGAGGAACTTTTATTTGGTCCGGTGAACGGACGTAGAGCTACATTCGGACGACACTGAGATCACGCCACGTAGCAGGCACAAAACCGCGGACTCGATCGAGCGAATAGTGGGTATGTCGCACGTGCATTTTTTAAATCCATGACAACCCGGTATTGCTAGGTATTTGTCGATTTTGCTCGACAATAACGAGAAATACCATTATGTGAAGACAAATACCGAGCAATACCGAGTAATACCGAGCAATAGAAAAACTCGGTATTGCTCGTTATTGCTCGGTATTGGTCTTCACAGAGCGGTATTTCTCGTTATTGCCAAGCAATACCTAGCAATACGGAGCAATACTGAGCAAATACCGAGTAATACCTAGCAATACGCGAACATAGCATTCCTGGGTTCTAGTCCGGGTCAAGTCGTCGGGCCGCGCGGTAAAGAGTAAGAGCATGTGGCACGATCTCAATAGTGACCGAATGCAGAGCTACATCCGGTCACCGGATCTACTAATTGTTCTACTTGGAGAGAAAGAGATCAATTATAGAGTAAGAAATTTTAGGATTTCAGTAAAATAGACATTGTTATAGAAAATTATATAAAAAATTATATAAATTGTGCTCATTTCGAACCCCTTTTTGTAAATTTGCGTCATAGATTAAGTGTTATAAAATTCCGTGCCTATATAATCATACAAAAAACTATATATATATATATATATATATATAAATAGCTTAATCAGAATGTCTAATTTGGTGAATTCACCTATTGAGCTCTTAAGAAGTTGACGATTGGACGTATATCGATAGTCGAGTAGATGACAAGTAACTTTTCTTGTGAAGTTGTTATTGTAATGCCTCATAGTCTAATTTTGAAAAAATTATCTATTTTAAAATTTTAATTAATCAATCATAACTTCTATTAATTCATCAATATAAATCAATGCAGTGAAAGCAACTAAAAATCACATAAATCAAAATATAAAATTAGTCATTATATTTGTTGCGTGCTAGAATATACGCGGCAGTAGAGTTAGAAAATATTCGTCTTAGCGTTGCACGAGTATTCCGCACACAAACATAAAAGAGAAATGAACACCAGAGTTTTTACGTGGAAAACCCAAAAAGAGAAAAACCACGGGGCCTCGCCCAGTTGTAAAGTTCCACTAGTGTTTGTATGAAGTACAAAGGTTGACCGTCTTACAAATCAAGACGATCAGTTTACAATCAACTTCTCACAAAGTTACAAAGTTCTGCAAATTCTCGGCGTTTCCCAAAAATTCAGCAGAGTTCCGGCGTCTTCAGGTGGCAGGAAGAGCTCCGGCGGTGGTCGAGAAGGAGCTTTTTCCTTCTCCTCCTTCTTCTCTTCTTCTTCTCTCTCTTCACTTTAGTCACATTGGTGTAGAATGAGGGCTCTATTTATAATTTTTCTAGAGTGGCATAGCCCGTAAAAAGGCGTGAGATCAGGGGCGAATTAGGAGTGTTTTGAATGGACGGCCGATATCGAATCCTTTGATCATGCACCGTTCGTTGGGCATTTGAAGGCCTTAATGATGTCGGAATTCAGCGATCTTGGGCTCGTTGGATTCGTCTCGTCGAGCCGTTCGATTCGAGTATAAGCTCGTCAAAATCGGAGACTGTTTGATAACTTAAATTGCGGTTTGAACCTTCCAACAACGCTTAGAGCCCTTGATTCGGACTCATTTGGGCTCGGATTGGGTTGATCTTGGTGTCGTTGGGTTCGTATTTCCGAGACACTCAATTTGACTATAAGCTTGCTGAAATCGGAGTTCAGAGGCTCCCAAAATTAATTTTTGAAGTTTCCAACTAGCTTTTTGCATTGAGATTCGTGCCCGATCAAGATAATTTTCTGAGGCCGTATCAATATTCATTTTAATTTTATAAGCTCCAAACTATAAAGAATAAAATTAGAAAAAAATGCAAAAATAAAATAAAATACGAAATTATTAATTAAGTGCACCATGCAAGGAGGTAAAAGTTATGGTGGTTACTAGTATAGGTCACCGCATTCTCCATTCCTTCCTCTTTCTAATTTCAAATTTCTCTTTTATTTGACTATAGTTTTGAGAATGTGCAAACTTATTATATAAATTATTAAATATAAAATAATTAAAAATAAAATAAACTAAATCTCAAAATTGCCCCTTCCATATGTAAAAATAATAAAAAAATTACCCTCTTGTATGTAAAAATAAATTTTGAAGGTGAACAATTACGCACCCTCACCTATATAGAGTTCGGCACATGACTTCCAAGTAAAGCCCAATATGAACCTGACTAATAATTGAGTTTGGGCTAAAGCCCAAGTTAAAATCTACGAGTTTAACCAAACTCATTTATTGCTGATTAAATATGATTATTCTAATTTATTGTACAAATATAATGAGATGATAAAAAAATTTAAATGAGAAATAATAAGAAATTTATTTTATAAAATAGTTTGCAGAGAATGATTATTGATATGGAGATAGCAGCTTTATTCTTCAAGCATACATGAAATTAGGGCTGCAAATGAACCGAGCTGAGCCGAGTATGTGAGTGTTCATGTTTGTGTTCATTTAATATCAGGTTGTTCAAGTTTGGTTCGTTTTTGTTCGAGCTTAACTATTTGTGTTCATGTTTGGTTCATTTAAATTAATGAGTGTTCATGCTCGGTTCATGTTCAGTTCATGTTCGTTCGTTTAGTGCTTATCGAGCTTTAAACAAACAAACATAAACAAGCTATAAACGAGCTCTACTTTTAGATGTTCATTAACTTAACAAACGAGCTTTATCGAGCTTCTTAACAAACAATTACATCGAGCATGTTCGCGAACTTAATGTCGAGCTCTATTTATATTATTTATATTTATTAATTCTATAATCAAATATTAATTATTTTTATCAAGCTTATTCACAAGTTTACTATCGAACACGAATCAAGCTTCTTATCGAGCTTAATGTCAAGCTTGTTCACAAACTTCAAATGATGTTGTTCGCGAACATAAATGAGCAGAACGCATTAGTGTTCAAGCTTGTTTATTTAAGAATCTAGTATTTAAAATATTGTTCAAGTTTGTTTGTTTAGTTAATTAAACGATCACGAACGAGCTTTAATCGAACCAAACAACGAGTAGCTCGTTGAACGTTTGGTTCACTTGCAGCCCTACATGAAATGACTAAAAAGATGATGCTTGTAGCAGTGATTTCTAAAGAAAAAACTTGATAAATTTATCACATAACTGAAGCAGTTTACAGGTAAGTTACTGTCAAGAAGAAGAAGAAGACACACAAAGTAAAATAAACTACAGCTAAACAGTTCTCCCAGGAATGAAATCATCTGCTCTGGATTGAATGCAAGAGATAAAATTCAAATGAAATATGAGCCCAAAATAAATATTGAACTAACCATAGCCTTGCAGCACGGTCCTCTATTTGAATATGGAGCTGTTCATTTACTTCTTCCAGTAAAGCACCTATCAGCTTTATCTTCCTTGCAGAAGTGTTCACTTGATTAGTTTCATCTGGAGCCCATGCAGGTACATGGAGACCTGGTATCCTCTTGCCTTCTTTCAGAATGAGGCAGTTCTGTATTTATAAATGCAGGAAAATGGAAGGGGAGTTTAATCATCACAGAAGAAATTAGATTCGAATAACAGAAAAAATGAAGTCATTAATATCACAAGGGGAGTTTTAATGTATAAAAGATGTCATGTAACTTCTATGAACGTATGAGGATAAGCTAATGAAAGAATATAACCCTCATGGAAAACGCACTTCTAACCTGCATTTCTTCAAATGCTCAGCCAGTTACACATTTTACACCAGATGACTTTAATAACTACAGCAAGATACAAATAGAGATGTTTATTCAGCATATGATATCATCATCATTATTAACTATTAAGCCTTGTCCCAACCATTTGGGTAGGGTGTTAGCGAACGTTACACGTCAGCTATGTCTATCTTATTTACACTTCAGCCCATTGTATCTCTTTATATACTTGACATTTTTATCTTCTTTCAATTCTTGCTCTGATACCATGTAAGAAGAGCAGCCGGAGGATAAAAAGGAGTCAATGACTTATTTTTTGTTCTTGGAGAAATATTTTGAAAGTGTTACTTGTAAATTCACCTCCATCATCGGAACGAAAGATTTGGAGAGTAGAGTGAAACTGATTTTTAACAAGATTAGAGTTTAAATTTTGTAAATGTCTCCTCTTTAGAATGCATGAGAAATGACCATGAGAAACGAGTAAAATCATCGATAAACAAGACGTAGTATTTGAATCCGTCTAACGACTGTTGTGGATATCTTAACTAAAGCCTTCTCTCCTGTTCGCTTTAATGAACTTTGTCACAAATTTACCATTCAATCAATAAATGATTAATTAGAGGGAGCCCGCTAGCGAACGTTACACGTCAGCTATGACGTGACGTGACGTGTCTATCTTATTTACACTTCAGCCCATTGTATCTCTTTATATACTTTTCATTTGTATCTTCTTTGGTAATAATAGAATATGCATTTCTCCTGTTTCTTCCTCCTGTGTCTCCTCCGCCTGCTCTTCTTACATAGGGTTTATAAATGTCTTAGCTTTCATTGGAACTTTATCCAAGCATTAATACGTTGTGCTCATACATAAAATCAAGGAAAATGCGGTGGTGAATGGAAATATGATATCCTGCTGTCTTTGGTTAGCAACATGATTCAAAGCTGGGAAAAAAAGACAATCCATAACTAGATGATGAAATTTGCAATTTAAGATATGAGCAGTGTCAACCTAGAAAGCATGGCATATGAAGCATTCGCTCAAAGAACTGATTTGTCCAGTTCTGCGGAAGTATGAGACCCTCTTGGATGTTTTGGTAACCTGTTGCATTTGGCTAGCAGTTGCAGCACTTCGCATCTCCTCTGCTTTCTTCTGGGCTGACCTAAGCTTCTTAAGTATCTTGTCCATGGAAGAAGATCTTCGCTTTTCTAGTTTCATCTAGAATATAAATTCAAAATAATCAAAATGATGCACAGAAGACACTGATTTTATAACATGACAAACATGATAATTCAGAGAAACTAGGGAGAGATTATTCTGTGCGGACATCGGACGGGAAAACCGTCCGGTACCGCTTGGTACCAAGTGCGGTACTGACGCTCGGTACTGCTTGGTACCGAGTGTACCCGAGCGCGGTACACTTACTGGCCTCTGGACGACGTTCGAACTCCGCACAAAATAATTTGCAGGAGATTGCGCTGCTTAATAGATGGATAACTAGAAAGGAAAGAGGCACCTCTAATTTCCTTATTTCAGCTTCAGCTTTTGCTTTTTGTAAATTCTCCCATGCAATAATTTTGGCTTCCTCCCTTTTGACCCTGTATATAATGTCACAGATAAACGAAGTATTTGTATTTCATTAAGCATCATGATATATGACAACACCATTTAAACCTATACCAGCAATCCAGCAGGAAGGAGACTTCCATTGCTAAAACAAACCAACAAGAATATATCTTATCAGAAGTTAGGATTAAACAATAGGTGGCCAAAAGATAAATCTCAAACTTCAAAACAAGTTCAAAATAAATATAACCATTGGTTCATATGCATAAAAATATGCCCTTGTTGGCTCACTTGTTGTTCAGGTGTTCAGTAACAGTTGGAAGATGGAATTATTAAGAATAACCACAGTTAAATGCTATTGGGAGAATGCGATGGACAAAAGAAATAACAACAAAAAAATTAATTGTCATAAAAAGACATAAGATTTACATGATTAAAAAAAAAAGTGCAATTGAAAGCAAGTCCAACACTTGCCTATGCCCTCAGAGAGGCTATAGCAGCTCACACATCTACCAAGTAGTCAACATTATTACGACATGCCAAAGCAAGTGCCTTGACTAGGGTTGAAGTAGAGAGGTGGAGCCGTGGACAGCGTAACTTCGATTAAAGAGATGGTTGCTAGTACATCCATCAAGCTTGGAAGATGAGCTTGCCTTTCATGATAATAATTTTGATGTAAGGGGATGTATAAAAAACATTAACAAGGATGCAAACTAGAAAGCGCCTTAGAGAAGATATTACTACAAGAGCTTCAACGTCTAGAAGTAAATCATGAGGTAAAGAAGATTAGTTAGAGAAAATATTACTACAAGAGCTTCAAGTTCTACAAGTAGATCATGAGATAAAGATGATTACTGTGAGAATAAAAATAAAGGGCTACAAAATCTAGTGATGGAAAAGAGAGTATAAATGATCATGAAAAATGGAATAGTTAGAAGCAAAGATTAGATTCCCTAGACTATACATGCTAGTATGCTACAAACTTAAGTACTTTTCCTGCACTTGTTTAAGATAGTCTTTATCAATAATTTTGAAGGAGGAATACAATAGAATTTCAAAAATAATAATTTTACCTACTTACTAAAAAGCCTCCACCGGACTATTCCATTTTTCATGATCTCAGATTAAACTCGCTTCAGCTCCTGTCGCCCGTGCGATCTGATCTCGTGCCTTGCGTGCATCCACCTAGCACCTCGAGCCTGTACCGTGTGTGCCCCCTCCCAGGCATACCTGCCTGCATGAACGATGTGCACCTGATCCCACTTTCGCTCCTACATACACAATGGTCTGATTCAAAATTGTTGGCATTTTCTTGGAAGAAAGGAATCTTTTTGGATCTACAAGCTCTTCTTGGATGACTGCTCCAAGAGAAAGAATGGAGGGGGTAGGGAGGGAGGAAACACACTTCTACACTTAAAAGAATAATATAAGAACAAAATGAACCTAAAAAAAAAGATAACTAAAACTGAACTAAAATACTAATAATCTCCACCTCGGTCCAATTTTACAAAGCTAATAAAAAACATCTTATGTCCACAAAGAACAACCAAGAAAAAAAAAAAACTTCCAGCTGATTGCCACTTCTCCTCCACCTATTGTTCACAAAGAACAACCTAAGAAAAGGCTTTCCACCGAATGGTCACCTGCTTCTCCTCCACCTGATTGCTCGAACTAGCGCCTGCTGTGATGTCCTGGCTCTG
Organism: Dendrobium nobile; assembly: GCA_022539455.1. Classification (NCBI taxonomy): domain Eukaryota; kingdom Viridiplantae; phylum Streptophyta; class Magnoliopsida; order Asparagales; family Orchidaceae; genus Dendrobium; species Dendrobium nobile. The sequence continues at coordinate 35,437,471 of CM039731.1, forward strand.
CTTCCAATCCTACGAGCCCGTCTCCAGCGCCTAGCCTAAACTCCCATGTGATCTTCTCCCTCATGCAGCCTTCTCCAGTTTAGCTTGCCTCTCGCTACACAGGCTCATCTCCCGTGCTCCCACGCTTCGCCTGGCCTTCTGAACGACACTAGCTCCCGATCCAGACACGCACCTGCACAGCCCTGTCGTGCTTCTGCTATGCCCATGACACCCACAACCCCTCCGCTTGTGCAATTATGCCGCTTGCAATTGGCCTACTGCCCTGAGGTTCTTGATCCACTATAAGTACGATACCAACTCCGCACCCCTACCAGACCGCATCCTGCAGTCCAATCCATGCCCAATCCCGAGCGAAATCGCATGTCCACACCAGCTCACTGTATGCTCGCAGGACCTGGCTCCGCTATTCTCCGCCCTGCGCAACCATGCAGCCCAACCTGCTTCGGCCCGACCGCCCGAGCAGCATGCTGGTGCTGTTCGCTCCTGCGCCCGTCACCCGAATGACCCAATCACACTCCTCGAGTGCATCCACCCTGCGCGCGTTTCCCCGTGCCTTGCACGTCTGCCCAGTGCCTCTCGTAAATGCAGCCTTCCTGTGCCAGCGTGCATCACCGACAGCTCGCGGCCTTTTTCTTGATTACAAGAGAACTTCCTTCTCATTCCCCTTAATCAGCTCCATCAGGCTCTGCTACCATTTGTTGGTATTTTCTTGGAGGAAATGAATCTTGTTGGATCTACAAGCTCTTCTTGGATGACTGCTCCAAAAGAATGAATGGAGGGGGTAGGGAGAGAAGGAGCATATCTCTCTACTTATAAGACTAATATAAGAACAAAATGAACATAGGAAACAAGATAACTAAAACTAGACCAAAATAGATAACTAAAACTAGACCAAAAAACTAACAGTTTTTGATGTCACTACTCCAATCGTCTCCCAAAAGATCTAAGGGTGTCATTCATCGCTCTACTATAAAAAGATCATTTAAATGAGTGCAAGCTCATTCAATGCATTTCTACATTGAGAACTTGAGCATCAAGGTGGCATAGCGATGATAATAGCAATAGTTTTAGTAAAATCCTATCTCACTATTCCCTAATAATTTCACTCATCATATCGCGACATGCCTGTCCTTCTTGAGCAATCATTTCAACATATCAATATTGGGATGCCTATTAAGTTCAGTTGATGTTTCCACCTCATTAGTGTGCACAAAAGGAAAAACAATATCCCGAGTCAATTATCTATTAACTTGTGCATATGGGTTACATCTCTGGAAATTCATTATTCAACCATACACGATAGTTCTAAAGCTATAAGAAGCCGAGAATAGTGCTCCCAGTTGCACAATACCTTCAGAGCCTTCAAACCACCTCCTCCAACACCTTCAGAAGAGAAGCCCTTAGTAGATAGAATAAAAACTCTCCTCGAGAATTTGACTCCTGCACTTGTGGGATCCAGTTACCCCCAAGGTTTTGCTCATGTTGGGTAGATCAAGGTCGTATATACCCATGTTGCCACTATTCATATAACCAGGAGTTCACCTTTGATTGTTGCAATCTTAAACTAGGGTGCATGCCCGAACAATGATGATTATGATTGGTTCGAGAGGCCCCACACGAGTTTGAAAATTGTGTTAGGTGGATCATGGATGAGCTCCATGAGATCAATTTAGAGGTTCAAATGATGATCCCCAACCCACTTGTTTCAATGGTTTTGATTTTTAAGTCTAATACTCAAAAGTTGGTCATGTTCCAAAGTAAGTTTTGAGAATACTTTACCTAGAGTTACGCTGAAATGCTTTTCAAACTCAAAGGTAGTAATACATCAACTCATCATCATGCCCGACATAGTCCTTGTTAATTAGCTAGCTTGTAGGATGATGTTAGAAATTGAACAGATTATCACTGAAACAGAGAAGTTTATAGAAGCTGATTTTGTTCTGAAAGAGACATTTTTGACTAGGCAAGAAAGAAAGCATAATCTCAATCCAAGAAAATAGATAAATTCACATTTGCATTGATTTCTTTGATTTGAACGAGGTTTGGCTTTGGCCTAAGGATGATTTTCCTTTCCCTATCCCAGAGCTTATGATTGAAGCCATCCTCTCTCTCTCATTCTCAGTGGAGCTTGCCTTTTTGTCTGTGGATCTTAGCCATCTACTCTCTCATGAGAAGAATGCCCAATTCTAGTTAAAAGAATTCAACAATTTAGATGAGTTGATGTTACATGCTCATCAAAACCTCTTATGATTATGGCATAAGATTGCTTAGTTTGGCTAGGGACATTAATGATAAGAGAGATCTTGTCCTTTTTTCTCTATAGACATCATATAACATCACTACTAAGGAAATCAATTTAAGCTCACCTAGGAGGACCACTTAATTGTGGAGCAAGTATATGAAGGGGGAACTCATCTATTTGTATATTGCGATGGTATGCACCTGATGACCACAACTAACAAGCGGCGCTTTAAAAAGTATTATGCTTGACAAGAACTAAGGTTGAGGTATGTACAATCTAACCCATTTGTTTGCCAGTTCACCTATATAGTAGAAATGCGCTATTTTATCTTTTGTCCTCCCCATGCCGAAGTTACTTCAAGAAAGACCTCATTTGCCCCCCTCAATTTGCAAAGGCGTAGCAAATTGAACTTCAAATACTTCGATGCAATAATGCTTATGAAGCCACAATTTTAGACACCAACAATTTTAATATATATTCAAAGTCTAATGTGAGTTAATAAAATGTTTAATATTAAGCTTTAAACTAATCCTAAACTTAGACATTGTGATTTTAGGATCCTCAATAATATCCAAATGCAACTCTTCAAATTTCTTAATCATTTAATCAAAATTTCAATCTATTGTCTTAAAATATTGAACACATCAAGCAGACAAATATGATAAGATCAAAGGCAAATCTTTTTATTTTAACAATAAATTTATCTCAAACCAAGTGGTGGTACATTCTAGTCTCGATCTTTAGCTTAATCAATTTTAATTTTGTAAAGTTTTCTTATTGCTCTTTAGACATTATTTGCCACTATAGATAATATCCATGTCCATTATCCAATCAAAAAAGACAATTGGATCTATCCTTCCATAAAAAGTAGAAGCTTTAATTTTAAACCTTCTAGTTATGTCCTAAATTATATCAAAATTTTGATATTGAGACTTCTACAAACTTCATTATCAACCCTATAACATCTATCTTGATTATTTCCGTCGTGATAAAATTTCTCATCTCCAACGTCCAACGTATTAAAATTCAAATGAATAAGTTCATCATTATAATTAGATTCAACTTCAGGTTCATGTACATGAACTTCAATGGTTTTCAAATTTTGAATTAGCTCCTTACATATTTGATTTTGCTTATTAATAATTCAATCAATTAATATTGTAAGGGTTTCAAAATCGCACTTCAATGATTCATTAAGTTACTATCATATTGAGCACTCCCTTTGAGTAATATGTTATCATAACCTAAAGATCTAATACTAAATCGAAACGAGATGTTGGTTCCTAATGTAATGAAAATGATACAAGGGATTAAGATCACCAAAAAAAAACTAGGATTACCAGACCAAAGGTTACTAAATTAACACACATTTCAGTTTGTTTAAATGCAACACCAAAATATGTGAAAGTCAAACCAAAATGATAATAAAACTATCGAATAATTTAAGAAAATAATGAGATATTTGAAGCAAGAAAAACTATAAGTAAATGATATTTTTCGCCAATTATAAATAAGTTGTGATAAATTTGATCAAAATCATAACCCTCATTATACTTATAAAAAAATTTAGAGAAAAAAAAAAGATTAAAGAAAGAAGTCACCAAAGTCAAGAAAATCTAGGCCTCATGTTGGATCTAGGAGATACATTCCTTTAACTTACTTTGAAAAACATTTTGCTGTTTCTGACATTTTCCAACCAGAAGGCTTAGCCTCAACAGTTTTTCTTTTCCATTCTATAATATTTGTTGAACGCTTATCAGAACCTCTGGCAATTTGTTTCTTGGTCCACCTTGTCACTGTTACCTGATCATCAACCTGAACATCCCTGACCTCCAGCTTTGGGAAATGGCTCTCCAGCTCTTCTATGGTATTCACCAATATAGGAGAGGGCAAGTACGAAGGCTCATGCTTGGGAGAAGATTGAGAGCTCCCCTCGGGACTCATCTGTGTTGCTACATCCTTCGTCAAAACTAACATAGCAGAGTTGGTACCCTCCTTGATGCATTCAAACTTTTCATCTAAATAAAATTAGCATACGATAAACTATTTGGAGAAGAGTGGATATGCTAAAATATAATATCAACACGGGATTGAAAAGAAGCATGCACATACTATATACAAATAATGAAAAGTCAAATTATTCACTGAGAAAGAGTATATCACATAGACGGGTAAGAAATGTCAACTATAATTAATATCTCACAATATGTGAGTTATCAATTGGCATACTTTGTATTTATAAACAAAAAAATGAATTTCTACACAAGTAGAGCTCTGTCACTACCCATAACACAGTATTCTACACGTTGATCTGCATGAAGATCATTTGGCTCAGCCCAATATGAAAATAAAAGTCAACAATGGGATCAGACACAGCAAATATTGCTGTCTAATAAATGTTTATCCAATGAAATTCACTTACCCTTGGAGTCCTTTCCTAAAGGCCACCCAAGGATTTCATATATGTAGGGGCATAAGCAAGCAAAGCTTGAGCGAACTTTTAGCCTGAGCTCGATTTATGCTCAATAGGTCCAAAAACCTTATGCCCAATTTCGGTTCACTTTATGCTCAATAGGCTCATTTGCAGCTCAAATTATATTAAATTCAAACAATTAAACCTTTATATGAGCAGCGCTTAGATCTCAGCAATTGGATTAAAATCCAATGGATGAAATATAAGAATGACATTATAACTTATGCCAAATTTCAGTTCACTTTGAGCTTGATAGGCTCATTTTTAGCTCAAATTATATTAAATTTAAAAATTTTACCTTTATATGAGCAGTGCTTAGATCTTGGTGTTCGTATTAAAATCCAATGGATGATATATATATATATATATATATATATATATATATATATATATATATATATATATATATATAGCTATTAATTGAAGAAGTTGAAGACAGCGAGATTTTATAGTAAATTTAGATTTTAATTGATCAATAAGATCAATCATGGCTTGGCTGCTGTTACCGGTTATTAATATGTCATCCACATAGACGAGGAGGTAGATTTGAAGTTTATCTCGGTGCAACAGAAGGAGGGACGGGTCCGATTGGCTTTGCTGAAAACCGATTTGTAGAAGATATGAGGTGAACGTAGTGTACCATTGTCGTGGAGCTTGACGTAAACCGTATATCGCCTTCCGTAGAAGACACACGTGATTCGGTTTGGAGGTGTCTTCGAATCCCTTCGGTTAACGCATATAAACTGTCTCGTTGATGTCACCATGTAGAAATGCATTTGCAACATCGAGTTGGTGAACTTTCCATTTGTGAAATAGCGCTATCGTGAATAATATGCGTATAGTCGGTAATTTAGCCACCGGGCTAAAGGTATCATTGTAGTCGATTCCAAGTTCCTGTTGGTTACCTTGAGCCACCAAACGTGCCTTGAATCGAGCTATTGATCCATCGGAATTAAATTTCGTTCGGTATGTCCATTTGGAACCGATTATGGAGCCGTTTGATGGTGGCGGTACCAACTCCCAAGTGCCCTGTTTATGGAGTGCAAGAAATTCTTCTGCCATGGCATTTCGCCATTCAATTTTCTTGCAGGCTTCATTGTAGTTTGTAGGATCGCTTGAAGTTTGTTCCTGATGAAGCAGATTTAGCCTTTGAACTGGTTTAAGTTTCCCAGTTTTAGTACGCGTAGTCATGGGATGAGGATGATGAGTAGTAGATGCTTCAGGCGTGTCTTGACTGTTGTTAGATTGAACAGCAGGTGGAACACATTGTGGTGGCTGTATAGTTTGCTGTTTATGAGCTTGTGTAGGTTGCAGAATTGTGGACGCAGGAATAAGCAGCGGAGGGGGTATGTTGGTTGTGCCCATTGGAATATTTGAAGACCTGTTGATGCAGGGAAAAACAGATTCATTAAATTTGACGTGCCGAGAGACTATGGTATTACCTGTGGCCGGATTATAGCATTTGTAGCCTTTCATGCTATCGGAATAACCCAAGAAAATACACGCCACTGATTGAGGTGTAAGTTTTGTTCGGTTTGTCGGAGGCAGTAGTGGATAACACTCGCAACCAAATGTTCGAAGGTGTTCATAGGAAGGTGTAATGTTAAACATTCGTTGTAGCGGTGACAAATTTCCGGTGTTTGTGGATGGTAGACGATTGATGATATACGTGGCAGTGGAAGCAGCATCGAGCCAATGAGCCATCGGTAGACCGGCTGTTTGAAGAAGAGTTCTCGTGGTGGTAATGATGTGCCGATGTTTACGTTCGGCAATTCTATTTTGCTCCGGAGTATACAGACAAGATGTTTGATGCTTGATTCCTGCTGTCTTTGTGAATTCTTGAAATCTCTTGTTGACAAACTCGCCACCGCCATCAGTTCTAATTATTTTAAGCTTTCGAGAGGTTTGCCGTTCAATAAACGTAACAAATTGAATAAAGACATTAGTTACGTCAGATTTATGCGTGAGCGGAAACAGCCAAGTAAATCTAGAAAAATCGTCTACAAATATTACATAATAGTGGAATCCTTGTTGAGAGGAAACCGGGGATGGTCCCCAAACGTCAGAGTGAACCAGATCTAATGGAGCTTTGGTACTAGTACGAGATCGTTCAAAAGGTAGTTTATGAGTTTTACAAGAATTGCATGAATTACATTGAAACTTAGACAAAGAAATATGTAATGAAGGATTAACATGAGAAATGTGTTGTAAAGTTCTGTAATGAGGATGTCCGAGCCTCAGGTGCCAAGCGTAGGACGAACTGCTTGTAGCCGATAGTGCTTGAGGCTGCGTAGTGCTAGTTTGAGCTACAACTTTGTATAATCCATCTTTGCAAGGACCACTAAGGATGATTTGATTGGTCACTCGATCCTTAAATACAAAACCGTTAGCATCAAAAGTTATAGAAATGGAATTATCTTTTACAAGATTGGAAATAGACAAAAGATTATAAGATAAGGATGGTATGTGTAAAAGACGCGATAAGAGAATCTTACTGGACGGGGTTGGAAGGATGCCCGTCCCGGTGTGACTAATTTGGACGGACCTTCCATCCCCAATAGTGACCATGTCATTGCCATTGTAGTTTTGATAGCTTGTCATATTGTCGGTGGTGTTGGTCATGTGCGACGACGCACCCGAATCGATGTACCAATCCGTGGCTGTATTGACATCATTGTTTGCAAGAAGTGCGCTTGGATTCTTGGACAGAGGCTGAGATGGAATGTAGTTGATATTGAGACGATGCCAGCAAGCGTCGGCCATATGCCCTTTCTTCTTGCAAATTTGACAAATGACAGCTGAGGTAGAATTTGGTCTTTGCGTCGTTGAGTCATTTGTTTGCCTGCCTCGACCTCTCTTTGGTCTTCCACGATAGGCATAAAGAGCAGCATTGTTGTCTGGCTGCTTTTGAAGTTTTAGAGCAGCAGATTTCAGATGTATTTCCTCACTGATAAGGAGGGCATACAGGTGATCTAGAGTGAGCGTATTCTGCATTATTCGAATGGTTGTAGTGAACGACTGGTAAGACGGAGGGAGCCCATTTAGGATGTATAGAATCACATCTTCGGAGTCGAGTCGAGCCTGCCGAAGCAATTTGATCCACGATCTTCTTGATCTCAGTAAGATACTGAGTCATGGACAGATTTTGCATGGAAATGTTGTGGAGCTCGTTCTTGAGCTGAATAACCTTGGACCGATTTGTTGATTGGAACCGGACTTGCAGCGTCGACCAGATTTCATTTGTTGATTCAAGGTGAATCACATATGGCAAGATCTCCGGCGATATAGTAGAACACATCGCCGTGGCCAGACTTTGATCCGTGATTCGCCAATTTGTGGAATCTTGATTTGGATGTGCATTCTCGGCTTCCGATTTCGGATCAAGATACGCCGAGAAGCCATTTGCTTTGAAGAGTTTCGCGATTTGGGTGCTCCAAATGGGGAAGTTGTCCGGGGTGAGAGAATGGGGAACGAGAAGTTTTAAGTTTGAGATAACGAACTTGAGTTATGGAGATATTGTCGGAATCGTCGGACCATTATGGGCGCCAAGAGACGTTCCGATTGATGAAGAAATGGCTTCTTGATTCGCCATGCGTAAGGTCCTCAGAAAGCTTCTGAGGCTCTTGATACCATGAAGAAGTTGAAGACAGCGAGAATAGAGATAAAGAACAAAACAAGATATAATTTGTATATTGCTTATGTTTCCAGTTACATCAGTGACCGATATATATAGAGTTTAAGTAGGATAATAAGTACACGTGTAAAGCTATGATTGGAAGTAAGAATAGTTATTTAAGTTATCTGCTCTAACATTAATGAGCTAAACACAATCGAATATAGCTCTGCTTCTAGCTTAATAAGAAAATGAGTTAAAAATAGTTGCTCTAGCTTGTCAAGCTTACTAAAAATCAAGTTAATCACAAGATGTTTGTGAAAAACAATATTTTTAGTCAGCCTTACATATAAAAAATGCTAGTTTTTGTATGGAATGTTATTGCCTCGATAGAACTGGTTGTACTATTGCCTCGAACCTCAAAATCATTGGTCGAGCTCACCAGGGGAGTTGCAGGGGGTCCTCCCCCTTCTTGGGTTCGAGTGTTGGGGCACTATATAGTCTACTAGTTGGAGATTGATAGAGAGTAGAGCGTCGCAACACTCTAGAACCCGATGTTGCTAATCAAGATAAAGACAGAGAGCCTAGCACTGCAAGTCAGGTGGAGCAATTTTTTTTCTCGTTTTTCCTGTTTAACTTGAAAGGTTGCATCCCATGGAGGTTTTATGTCTCTTGGCTAGTTCTGAGTGAGACGGAAAGAGATCTAAGCAAATTTCTCCCAATTTTCATAGTAGATTTCTTAGTGTTGTATGGCTCCATAGTTTTTTTTTTCTGATTTGAGATTTTTACATTAAATTCTAGTGTTCTTTCTTTTCCGCTACATTTTCCTTTTATTGTTTGTTTCGTTGTGTGGTTCTACTTTCCCAACAAAAAATGGATTAATTTGAGGTAATAAATAGATTAGACCTATTGGACCTCAATAGAAATAAATTAAGAAGTAGCACTAGAGAGTAAATTTGTTGGTTGATGTTCTATTAAATGATCATCGGAGTTTGTATTGTGCATATTTATTGTTGTTGGGATCAACAACCTCCAATGAATGCTTATAGTATGTTACTCTCTGTTAGGTATCAACATGTTAGTTTTGTGTAGAATCTGATTGTGTCAATTCAATTGAGTTATATTGTTGCCTCGGATCTCAATTCCATTGGTTGAACTAGCCGAGGGGTTGCAAGGGGTCCTCCCTCTGCTTCAATTTGGGTGCTTTGCACCAAAAAAATTTCTTCCATACAACTATAACTATTGCGGTGCTGTGTACCCAAGTGCTACGACTCTGTATTGTCTAGTTGGAGGCAGGAGACAGAGAATTAAGCAATGCGGTGCTCCAAAACCCGACATCGCAGCACTCTAGATCCCAGTACTACAGCGCGGTCAGACAGCCTAGAGACAGATAATGGAGTGTCGCGGCACTCCAAACCTGACGCCACAATGCTGCAATGCTGGCTAGATAGTTTTCTTTCTCGTTTTTCATGAATGGTTACATCCCTAGGTGATTTTATTGTATTTTTATTTGTTAGTTTTCATGAGAGAATGGTGCAAGTGTGAAGGGAGACAAGGAGAGAGTGAGAGCAAAGAGATCTGTACCATTTGTCCTAAATGTTCATAGTGAATTTCTTGGTGTGGTGTGGCTCTATAGATTTTTTCCCGATTTTGGGCTTTTCCACGTTAAATTCTGATATTTTTTCTTTCCGCTACAATTTTCTATTTCTTGTTATTTCGCTGCGTGGTTTACTTCCCCAACACTACATTAAGCACATAGGGAATTCTCTATGTTAGTTTAAATACATTATGGTAACTTTGGAGTACTCAAGAGATGCAAAGCATTTGGTCTTAATATATCCTGCAGAATTAAAGTTTGATTAAACAGTAGAATCGAAGCATCAAAGATGCCCATTTATTTTCTACCTACTCATGAAAACATCTGAAGATAGAGACTAGCAAATGTTGGAAACTATGATGTTCAACTTTCAGTGATGGAAAATACAATAATCCATCAATAAGTCAGTAAATACTCAAGACTAATTTTCAGGGTCAAGGTAAAAACAAGGATTTTCCAAAAATGACAGTCATTGCAATAAAATAAATCCATATAAGAACATGAAGAAGCTAAAAGTATTATCATCATTAACCTTATCACAATTATTTTTTCAACATTTTAAATCACAAGTCTGAAATTATAAGCAATACTAAAAAATAAATAGAGATTACAAAAACTAACGGATCTCTTGTGAAGCAAATCAATCATATTATTAGAATCTTGCTTAGCATGATAATGAACTAAAAATACTATCGAAATGAGGAAAAGCTAGAAACTCAGACATTACTCTGAGGGTTTGGTAAGGATGAAGCTGATTCGAGTAAATTTTCAGAGCACCCATGAATGCTTGCAGATCTCAATATGTAAGGTTCAGCATTTGCTGAAGATGACCTCGCACTTTCTCCACTGCCAACGCCACCTCTTCTGTTGTCAGAAAATCCACGATCTGCAATCAGAACTCCAGCCGAAAAGGGTGAGCTACCAGTAAAGGTTCCAACCCTTCCACTATCGAAGCACGGAGCAATTGGTGAAGCTGGTGAGTATCCAGGAGGTCCAAGGGGACCACTTTTGGACTTGGGACGTCTATGATGAGAGGAAGGGAGAGAAGATCGGAAAACCCCATCAGTGGAAACAGGGCTAAAGATCCACTTCTCTGCATCTTCCCATTTTGAAGGCAAAACACGGCCATTGTTAAATGGAAGATAAGATCCGGCACCCATGTACCTCCTGCTGCTATTAGCAGGCAGAGGCACTCTTTCTGAGCTCCAACCCTTCTGGTACCCAATTGTTCCTGTTCCGTGCCGGTAATTAGGCGTTCCAGGGCTTGGGAATGCTTCTGATCTACTGTGAGAGGAGGTGGCAGAGCTCTTCTTCATGGATCCCATGCCACTGGCCAAAAACCGAGGGGACAAGACAGCCACATCAGTGCTAGGGGTGTGAAGGTCAAGAGAAGCAGGCCTTTGCCTTCGAGTCTTCCTTCCCTGAATGGGGATGGCTTCAGATTTATGACGCCGAATCTGACATTCTAACAAACAGATGGATGAAGTACAAAACTCAGTGCAAATGAGAGATATTTGGATGAGGAAATGAGGGGTTTAAAGTGGCTTTTACCTCTTAAGGCGTGCAAGAAGGAATGCTCTGTTGTGTTTAGGGCTCCGTACCCCTCCCCTTCACCATCTTCCTTCTTTAAAGCTCGCTCTAATTCCTCCACCGGGCCTGGGAGATTTTGAAAAGATGGGCATCTTAAAAAGTGACCTTTACAGAGCAGACATGACTGGCAGAGAAAGGACTGAAACAAAGACCAATTGTTCAATGCTTGCAAGTACCTGCAACAATACTGTGGGGCGAGGAAAGGATGGCGCCATTTTTCTCCGGATCTGGATCTGGGTCAGTGCCGCTGTAGTAGCGCTCGCGTACTGCCAAATTCTGTAACAATCAAAGGAGAAATAAACATTTCATATCCTGAAGATGCCGACGAAAACAGCCAGCTACTGCAAGGAAAAGCGATAATGGTTAGAAAAGAAGTTGCCGTGCTTCCCTCCAAACTCCTTTTTTTTTTCCTATTCACCGTCGTCCACCTCACTCTTTCGTCTAATGTCTTTATTCGATCCGGTCATACCATGCATTATTAGTCAAGGATCAGTTACCTTTAAACTTTAACATTAAGGAAATTGTGAAACCAACAGATCAACTGACCACCAGCCGCAAAATCCATATTTTTTTTATTGAAGCTTTCCCTTTCACACTATATAGAAAAGAGAGGTTCAAGAGCGAGAATGAGAGAAAGAGTGAGCTCTGATCGTACAATGCAGAGTTGTGGGAATTGCGATTCGTGCTCCGATCCAAAGGAGCAGCGCCCAGCAACGCTTCGGGACGTTGAGGAGAGGTTGCTGCCGCTGCTTAAATAAGCGGCGGTGGAACTGTTACCGCAGCCATTGGTGGCTCTGTGATCACACGAGTAGGCAATGACAGAGTCGGGGCTATCCGCCGAAGCTCGCCTTCTCCGGCCACCGGATTTCCGCTGCGTCCAATTATTTCCCTCCCTTTGCTCTCCGGCTTCCACTTTAGAAAAATCTGCAGCGGCCATTCTCGACTTCAGTGCATTTCTTCCTGTAAGGTAGTTAGTAGAGGGATTGAAAAATTTTCTAGGTGATCATTGCGGCGGATTGGAAGCAAAATTAATACTTTTTAGAAGTGGTTCTTTTGTAAAATTGTTCATAATTGTTACTACTTAGTGTTTACTCTCCATGGTCATCTGCATTAACTGTCTGGGGACATCGGCTGATTACCATCAATGGCTCATGTCCACCTTCAGGGGAAATTATTGGGTCAGGTCACCGGACGTGTTCGAAGTCCAATGAAAATGCGCCACATCACCTCCTACTCGGTATTGAGCAGTACCGAGCTCGGTACTTCTCAGTACTACTCGGTACTCAGTACTTCACAGTACCGTGCTCAATACTGCTCAGTACTGTGAGTACTGAACGTAAGTTGTGTCCGGTGACTTGACCCAATAATTTCCGCACCTTTAGAGCTGCAAGAGAACTAAACGTTGGACAAATTGCCAGTTCGATTAAAGCTTATTTGTGATCGTTTAATTAACTAAACAAAAATTAAATAATATTTTAAATACCCGATCCTTAAATAAACAAGTTTGAACACTAATGTGTTTAGCTCATTTATGTTCGTAAATAACATCATTTAAAGCTGAACAAGCTCGACATTAAGCTCAATAAAAGCTAGATTCGTATTAGATTCAAAACTCGTGAATAAACTCAATAAAAATTGAATTAATATTTGATTATAGAATTAATAAAAACATAATATAAAAATTTTATATTTATTATAATATATTGATATAAGTATTGTTAAATGTTAAAATTTAAAGTAATTAAATATTATAACATATGCTAACTAAAATAAAATTTGCATATTTATTAAATTTTATTGAATAGGAAAGACAAGCAGTGCGGCAAACGCTGAACCCTTCCCTTGTCATTTTCCCTTACCATTTTTCCCTTGTTTAAAAAAAATCTCAAAATATGTTCACGAACATGCTATATATAATTGTTTGTTATGCGGCTCCATAAAAGCTCGTTTGTTAAGTTAATGAGCATCTAGAAGTAGAGCTCATTTATAGATCGTTAAGGCTTGTTTGTTTAAAACTCAATAAACACTAAACAAATTGAACATGAATCGAATATGAACTAAACATAAACACTATTGATTTAAACAAATCAAACATGAACACAAATAATAAAGCTTGAATCAAACACAAACTAAACTTGAACAAACTGAACTCAAATATGGACACTCTCATACTCAGCTCTTCTTGACTCGTTTGTAGCCCTATCCACCTTCTACGTTTTGTTTTTCTTAAGATTTGCAAATATACGACGACTTATTCTTATAAATTTATCCATCCAATATTAAATTTTTACATTTAGTTATATAAAATTTTGCAATCTAAATCTTATTAAATATGTGCATGAAAGATAATATTTTCACTCTTATTGCATGCTAGAATAGGGGAAATTTTTAAACAACCTAATATTAATTCTTTTATTGTATTCGGCATGTTAAAAAAAATTAAGAGTAAACAAAGTCGTTTGTTTAACGGGTGACTTGCTCCTAAATATATATATTTTTAATTATTTATGTCTTATTGTTTTTGTGGTGAGCTATACAACATAGTGCATGATCCAAATATTATGTTATAAAGGAAGTTTTAATAGGAAAACTTTTTTTTTTTGGCAAGTTTATGTAATTTAACTATTTGTGTAAGTTTGTCTAATTGATAGAAATTTTTACATTGTCCTGTCTCATCAGGTGGGTTGTACATGAAAGACTAATAACTTCCATATGGTTGTAATATTTTATGAAAGACTAAAGAGTAAAGATTTGAAGCAGGCGAGTAAATTTTTAACTAAGCATAATTAAATTTTATATTAAGAGTTTAAGCACGTTTTAAAAAACTTTAGAACTAACCAAAATCACCCGTTTGACAGGTAATTAGCAGTTTACTAGGCTTTTTTCTTTTGGAAAAAACCCCACAGAAGGGGCATACGCGTTAGGATAGATAAAAAATACACATCCTTAGAGACTTCAAAACTCACTAAAATACAATAATTGAAATAAAACAAAAGAGCCTCATGATCCAGCTAAAAAGAAAAAGCAAAAGAAAGATCAACTCAAATGGAAACCAAAAATGAAGGAGACAGAAGAAAACACCAATATCCTAGTAGACAACCATCACATCCAGAGTAAAAGTGACATCCAAATTCGAAGATCAACCCACACAAACCAAAAGGAGAGATGAAAACCCCACCAACCATATAAAAAAGCTTCCAAAGCAGCAGCCATCAATCCAAAAAAAGCTATTTTTTGGATTTCCTTTTTCTACGATTGCCCATCCGAACGTTAGTACCTAGTATGCCACGATCCTATTCAAACACTTCCTCTTCATCATCATCAGAAGGAGAAGATGAAGAACCTTCAAGCCAATCAATTTGCTCCTTAATATTTTCCCCCGATCTGACTCCCACATGGCCATGCAAGGCATTAGCAGAAAGTAAAGCAACTGGAACATCAACAAGCTGTTCATTCACTCCCAATCCCACAGATGAAATGACATAATCAGATCAGTAGGCATCACATGAAAAGCAACAGAAGAATCTAACTCACTACAATCAATGTTCACCACTCCTAAATTAACAGCACAAAGTTCATTATCACCCACATTCATCAACGCATTACCAAAAGCACCTTGAGCCACATTAAATTCATTCCAATAAGGGTCAACAACCACACCGCAATGAGACATATTACATTCATGCAAAGAAGAATCAATAGCCACTGCCCTGATCATGACGGGGACCAACGATTCATTTCCAACTAAAGAGGATTCAATGTCAATATCAACATGAGAAAAAAAAGAAGCAACCTCTCCAGACTGTAGGGGTAAAGCCTTCTCAGGGAAAACAACATCAACTATGGGGTTCCCACCCGAAGCAATAGGAATCGCAATAGCAACATTTATATCACCCCCATCCAAATCAAAACCAACCACATTAGGCATAGGAATATTAGCTAAAGGGGGATTAACAACTTTAGTAGCGATAGCCTCTTTAACAGAAGGAACAATACCCAAATTCGGATATAGGGTCGGACAACAATCCTTAGAATGACCCAAAGATTTACAATGAAAGCAATACAAAGTAAATTCATCCATTTTAACCGATTGAGCATAACCACAAGTCTCCAACCCAAGCCAAACTTGAGAAGCATAATGTTTCATAACATCTAATTCCACTAATATGTGTGCCACAGAGGATCTTGAGCCATTAATAGTCGCACTATCCATGCGCAAAGGTCTACCAAAAAGGGACCCCAAACCATGCAGAATTCGGGGGGAGAAAATATGAGGATGCATATAGGGAAAAAGAAACCCAAATGGGGACAATGGGAGATTCCACATTAATGTCAAAATGCGGAGTCCATTTAAAAAGTTTCATGAAGCAGTTGCACTCGAAATAGAAGCGATGAGAAAAAACCCTACAATAATCTAAGTCATTGACAAGCTAAATCAACACATTTTTAGGATTCAGTAAAGTAACCAAAAAATTCACAACAAGCTTTAGATTAAAGAAAATTTTCAAATTAAGTCAAGCTGCGGGCGTCGGCCGAGAAATTTTTTGACTAAAATAAACTTGAAAGGCAAAGCAAGAGATGCCATTTCTACATCATAGATAAACAAAGTCGACAAACCATGGTGAAAAGAAACTTTAAGCGGAGGAAAATTTGGTGAAACCGACTCGCCGGATAAAACATCTCTAAAAGATCTAGATTTAACTTTACCATCCAAGAAATCGGGGTCCATTAACCGATTCCTAGTTATAGGAGGGGAAATGACAGAAAAAACCAGCAAAGATTAGGGAAAAAATGTTACGCAATGACAGCAACAGATAGAAGCGGAAGCCCCAACAACCATCTTCTTCGCCTACCTCCCCGCATCTCAAGGGCGAGCAAACAAGGAGAGACCGAGAGCAGGAGTTCTCGACATCGGATGCTTCTGGGGTTCACGAACAAAAAAACCAGAGGAACACACAAGTCGTGACTAGACATTACTAAACAAGCTAGCCATTACCCTCAGTAATTAACTATTCAAATAATTATTTAACATAACTCACCAACATAATAATATTCAATACTTACACTATATAACATTTTAAAAAAGTAATCTTTAAATTGACCCATTTATCTAATTATGCAGCCATGTTTTGCCTATAATCAATATAGAATTAATTTTATTGTCATAATTTTAAAAATTAAATATTGTATAATAAGTGAAAATTAATAGAGGAGTGAGTTAGATGAATTTAGGAATATAGTTAACATATTTAGTGGGTATCAAGCCCAAGTGTAATGAGCGCTAGTCGATCGTTAGTGCTTGTTATTATACTATTATAAAGCCCTAGTCGATCTTTACTACATTCATTAGTCTTGTGGGTAGTTAGTGAAATACACATTAGAATCTGTGCAGTCATTATTGATGGTATTGAATGTTGAAGTAGTTGTGATAGGAATCATTTAAAAAAATCTGACATGAGCTGGAAAGTTGTGTTATTACATCATCAAGTCTTGTCAACATCATCTTTATTATCTTTGTCATTATATTTAACACATGAATCCCCATGATGCACAAAATGTATACCTTGAAATGCCTCCAAAAATTCACCTCATTCAATTCTAAATATGAATCAAGCTAGAAAGTTCAACACCACCGCATGAGTGGCATGCATGTCTCTAAATGTGCATGCCACATATGAAATTTGGACATGATGTGGTTGTCAAAATCATCATGGTAGACAACATTGTGGTCTAGATGCCTGCCTAATAGGTCATCGCAATAATTAGGCCAACTCAACCAACATCTACATGGTCCAACTATTATGTGACCCACCATAACTGGTCAATCTATCTAAATACCTAAAAACATTGTCACATCCTATAATGTGATGGTCATCTCGCCAATTGGGAGGTGGAAAGTGTCGGTTAGCAATGACCATCTCTCAACTAAAGCAGACAACAAATGGTGGTTTAGTCAGAAAAATGAAGTAACTTATAAATTATAAATTGCACTGATGGTGACCACATCAAGAATATGACTGTAAATGTATGATGCCACTTCACATAAGATATTTTTTAGATGCCCCTAAATGTTTACTTAGCCCATCATGCAAACACCATAAACAAGAATTAATCTTGTTTTCATGCTTTGCACATGTTACTATAAACTTCTGTCTGTTCGATGCAAATAATATATATTGAACAGTATTTTCTATAGACTAACATTCTATAGCAAGCTATAGGTCCGATTTACTTACAAAACACATCTCATCGATCAATTCTGTTGGAATTAAAAATTCTTCTTCTTCTTATTGTTTCCCACATCTATCACTATCAAATATAATTTCCTCATCCCATTATCGGGTGCTCCTACATGTTTCTACATAGTCATTATTGATAACCATTATTTCTTCAGGGGGAACAGCCCTAGAGCAATAATTTTGGATCATAGTAGGTATCTCCTCATACTACATTTGCTTCATTTAAATTGGGTAGTAGGCCATCAGAATCCTTACAACCTTGCTCGCTGGATCTACTGCTCATTATTTTATAACCATCATCAACAATAGGGACTGAATGGGTCGAAGGACCCGGAGCATCTTGCCAATGCTGATTTTGCATATCACTACATTTAAAAATATAATTTTTACTTGGATATCAATAAAAGAGCTTAAATCTTAAACTTACTAAGCTGTTTAATAGGCTACTTACTGTGCCTATGGATCTTCAGTTAGTTGGAGACTTAAAGCATCCTCATGCACTTTGACCCTTCCTCCAGGCTAAACAATTCATGTATTTGAGATGTTAGATTCTCAATATTAATTATTGGCATGCTCAGATTTTCAACTTCCATATAAACGATAAGAAATTTTACCGGAGCTTGGCATAACTCAACTTCGTACAACTCATCATTCTCAACAAGTGAAGCAATGAAATCATTCCTGACTGGCACTCGGAAAATTAAGTTCACTGCATACTTGGCTGCATCATAATTTAGTTCCTTAAGAATCATTAACTTAAGTTGATCTAATTTGCAGTTTCTTAGCACTATTGCAAGTGACGATTCCGACGCCCAATATACATTGGTGCAAAATTAGCATCCGATCCAAACATAATTCACTATCATACCTTAACATAAACATAGCTCCTCGTCCACTCGTTATTGGACTGGCTACATTCCACTTAAAATATTTAAAAACAAAGAAAAATTTTCAGACGGTGCACTGGTGCTTCTCTTAGTTGCTCTTACTACCATGCCTCACCTCACCTCACCCTATTGGCTTTGCTCTTGCCGAGCAGTTCCCCCTTCCTATCTTCATTGACTTATTGATATGTCTCCTTTGCGGGGACTTTTTTTTTATGTTATAAATGCTTTTAATTTCCACCACATTTCTTTCTGATGTCTCTCTCTGCATGGATGGCCCGCCCTAACTATGCCGTTCATCGGCCTCTTCTCATGTTAAACTAAACCCCTTCTATTATAATCAGCTATCCTGCAACTCTTTTTTTTATTTAAAAACTTTATTGGGTTCGTCCCAGATTTGTGTTTTTTTGTCTGCATGCGCATTTTATTATTGTAAAACTCAGGCAGTCTTTGCTGCTACACATTTTTGCTTGCTGAATTAATTTTATTGAACGGCACCACGTGTGAGGGGATTGCCGAGATGATGACGATCTGGTACAGCAAAATTAATTGCAACGAATCCGTGCCTCATTGGATTCCCCGATCCGGTGCCTGAAGAACAATAATTTAAAGCAGGGACCCATTCATTGTTTAGTTTGGTTGATGGGCGAATATGATTCTCAATTCCCCTCAAGCGATAGTGCTATTTAAATGGGATCCAATCAAGTATGGGTTAGAAGGTTTTTGGGGTGGGTGTCTCGTGTAGATCAGATGAAGATTAGTCATACCGCCAAACGCCTTTTCGAAGGTAGCAGTAGGTGGATACCCGTTCCAAAAAAAAGGATAAAATTTTATATTAAAATAACCTGATACAACTTTACTCTCATTTAAAGTTAGTAATATTGTAAGATTCATAAGCGCATTTAGGCTATAGTTTTTTTTTTTTGGTAATATTTTTATATTAAAAAACAGTTTTGTATCCAAATGAAGCCTTAAGCAGTTTTGTGTAGATGAAAACGTGAAATCCATTGTAAGGAACAGGATCCCAAGGCTGTGGTCGATGCGGTTATATTGTTCCGCAAGATCATTATTGGCGGTATGAAGCAGGTTTGTCCTCGTCAATCATTGGTGGGTTTTTCTTGCGGGACGATTAGAGTGTGCCCGTAGCAGGTTTTGTTACGGGGAGCGATTGGTTTAATAAATGGGACCCGCTTCTGGCGGTTCAGAGGACCGTACTGTCGTAGCGTGATTCTGGGGGATGAATTGATTTTTATTCAACGGCACTGTCCCCATTGTCGAGACCGCAAGTTGAGCGTGAACCGATGTGGGGCTTCAGGTTAGACCACGATCTAAACCGTACACTTTTATTATTATTATTATTATTATTAATAATATAAATAACATTTAAATTTATCTTATACATATTTAATATTTGAATTTTATTATTTACTCATATATGATTAAAAACTTTAAATGATTAAAACATATCAATTACAATGGGAAAAAACTTTGTGGTTGATATCATCACAACTTCTTCATTGCCACGATACCAATTTTATTTATGAAGAGCATGTTTGGTTTGAAGTTACATGATGATAGGGTGTCAAAATAGGGTTTTGGGTCGAAATCGGAACTAACCCGAGTTCAAATGGGTCAATCCTAACCTGACTCGGGTATATAAACGGGTGAGAAATTCGAACCCGAACCCAAACCCGACCCGACGGGTTGCCGGGTTGACCCGACAAGACATCGGACGGCGAAACGGCGGGCTGCAGGCGCCAACCGGGATGGTAGGCGGTGGGTTGTGGGCTGGCGCGGATGTTAGCAGGCATGCAGGCGCGGCCACGCGGACATTCATGCGTGCGAGCAAACTCGGGCCCGCGGGCAACTGCGGACAGGGGGCAGGCATGCTCGGGCAGGTCCACGGGCAAGCTCAGCGGGCACGAGAAGTCATTTCAAACGAGTTTCCGGGTTGACCCGACTACCCTTCGGGTCAAGCCGAACCCGACCCGTTTCTCAAATGGGTCGAATCCTGGAACCTGAACTTGACCCGTTTTAAAATCGGGTCGGCTCTAACCTGAAATTTCTGGGTCGGGTTTTTATGTCGTGTAAAATATTGACACCCCTGGGATAAAGTACTTCAAATACAAAAATTTTAAAAATGTTGATATTAGATTTGAAGCAAAAGAAATTAAAAGTATTTCAGAATCTACTTTCTAATTCAATTAGGGTGTGTTTGGAAAGCTTTAGATTGACTGAGTTCTAAATGCACTATAAATTCTCTAATTTTATCATCACGATCGCGATCGCCTTCTACCATCAGTGACCCCTACAACCTGCTACGCCTTCAATTGACATCTATTACCAACCATCGTTATTGGTTGTCGCAGTTGCCACCGCCACCTATAGTTGCCAACTATCACTTGTCGTAGTTGGCGACTGCCCTCCCACTGGTCACTGCTACCAACTGCCACTATCAACCAATGACCACCATTATCATTGGCTTTACATTTCATTATTTACTTCTAGCAAAACAAATAGAATTCATTATTTGAATTTATTTTACACTCATCCAATCATCTCAAAATATTTCAAACACATTTCATTCCTTTTACATTACATTTTATTTTACTCTTCATTTTTTAGCAAACAAAACAACCCCTAAATCCTATATCTTAGGCTTCATTTGGCACAACTTTTTTTCTACTTTCTTTTCGGTAAAAAAAATTTTTAGTTTAAAAAATTTATATTAAAAAGTTGCTTTAAAAAAGTTATCTCAAACAAAATCTAAACCTTATTTGATCTTGGATCACTTGAGCTTTTTTATTGAGGTTAAAATTTGTTCGTTTAAATTCATGATTTTTGAGCTTGATTTCGTGTTAAATTTTGTTCAAATATTATTGAATTTGGGTCCAAAACAATTTTCTTATTATTTTTTAAAACAATTTTCATGTGCAAAAATTTCTAAGAATTTTTGTACTAAAAAGCTATTTTAGAAAGTAACAAAAAATCTATCAATAAATTTCTTACTACTTTTAAAATAACTTCTTATAACAAAATTTTCTCGTTCAATAAATTTTGGTTTTAAAAAAATTGCTTTAAAATAATAAAAATATTATACTAAACGAAACCTCATTTTTTGAATTTGTAGTGGTAGCAAAGGTGCAATCCATGATTGTTATGCCTTGTCCATCAAGATCCCATTGCAAGTCCACAAATTCCTATTTTTGTTCACACATTGCTGATCTATCAATGTGTTTTTATTTAATTTAATTAATTTATACTATAATGTTTAATTAGTTTTATGAATCACTACTAAATTTCAGATTAATTTATGATAATTATGGAGGATTCAAAATAGTATTATGGTGTCAATTTAATTAATTAATATTTCTTAAAATTTATAAATAATTAAGCTAAATTAATAATTATATATTTAAATTATTAAATGAATTTATTATGAATTCTAAAATGAGTATATTGTTGAGTCTTAAGTGAGTAAGTATATATTATCAAATCACAAACACAATGAGTATTAATTGAGCTTATTCAAAAGTTTTAAATTATATTGTTCATGATTATAAATCAAAAAATATTTATAAAAATTTTATGTTTGACTGATAAGTTAATTAATGTTCATGAATAAGCTCTAATTGAGTTGAATCATAGCATGCCAGACATATGGATTCATTCAATAATCATATTTGCTGGTCAAAAAAGTATAAATCCAATCAATACTATAACATCTTTTTAAAAAATTTGATAAAAAATTAATAAAAAATGGATAAAAAGAAGCCATTTTTTCCGTGCATAATATTTTCATCAATAAAAACAAATAAAGAGTAAAAATATTGTTGCGTGCATTGTTATAAGATTTTTCATACAAATAGGAATTTAATTAAATACACTTAAACTTAGTAATAAGCTGTAAAGTAAACGGCATAAGATTACAGATGTTAGGAACAAGGTTAAACTCATGAGAATTATCTTTTCATTTTATTATGTATACTAGCATATGCTTTTTCAAGTATTTAACAGGTACTTAGTAAGCCACGACAAAAGATCTTGGACGGTTGGACCTTATTGGCCTAGATAAGAGCTCCTCATAAGATCATGATGCTCAGCTCTACAAAAGACATTAAACAGACGCCTACTACAGGAAAACAGCTAATTTCCGATGGAATTTCCGGCGAAAATAAATTCGACAGAAATTCCGGCGGATTTCCGACGGAAAATTTTGATGGAGATCCATCGTATTTTTCGATTTGCTTTCCAACAAATTTAATTTCGACGGAATTTCTGGCAAAATTTCCGGCGGTTTCTGACGAAAATTAAATATGTTTAAAAATTGTTATAATAAATATTTATAATTATTTATTTTGTTAAATTAAGTTAAGTAATTTAGTGACTTATTATCAAATTAAATTATTTAGAGTTTAGAAAAATAATATATTTTTAAAATTACGTTAGAATATAATAATATATTTTTTTAAAATTATGTTATAATTAATTAGTTTTACTTATAATTATTTTTAATATAAATAAAATTATCAAATTAAATTATTTAGAGTTTAGAAGAATAATATATTTTTAAAAGTACGTTAGAATATAATAATATATTTTTTTAATTATGTTATAATTAATTAGTTCTAGTATAAATATTAAAAAGTCTGTTTCGTAGCAGCTTTTAATATTTGTCCTAGTGGTTGGAGCGGGTAAGACTTAAGTAGCGGGGGTTTGAACCCCGCCGCAGGTGCGCGTGTGAGCGGTCCCAACTCGGGCCCAGTCGGGTCTGCTATAGGTTGGTGGGCTGGACTGTTCGGGTTAGGCAGAAGGTGGGCGGGCTGAGGTTGTGGCGGGTGGGTTGGTGTCTTAGTGGCCTGCTCGGGTTAGATGGAGTAGCCGGGCAACAATTTTTTTTTTTATAATTTTTTTTCTTATTTTCCGACGCAAAAATAATCAGTCGAAAATATTTTTCCGACAAATTTTTAGCCGGAAATTCTCCGGAAATATTTCCGGCGAAAAATTTAACACCGGAAGGGCTTTTCCGACGTGCGTTTTACCGTCGGAAAGTTTTCCGCCGGAAATTAGCATTTCTGACGGATTTTAGCCATTTTTCTGACCAAAATGACCGCCGAAAATGTTGTTTTTTCCTGTAGTGGCCTCCCACATAAACAGTCAGGGTTCCTCTAACTCTTGTGTCATGTTCAAGAGAGTGTGGGAGGTTTTCAATGGCTTATGGGCTCTAGCAAACTAAATAATAAATTATCACTTCAGACTAGCAAAGGAAATGATGTTTCATGATGAAAGGTGTAATTAAAACCATATAGGAACCTCTTTGAAGATAATAAGGAGTAGATAATAATCCACCATGTCACCAATAGTGAAAAAATAATTTACTAACTTATATAATGAGTTATATGGTCGATAGTATCCAACTTCCTTGTTTTAACACTGACATATTGAACTTTACCACTTGCTAAGACTCTATAATCTAAATTGAAAATGGTTTATTAATGAGGCCTCACCCTTTGAAGAATGGCGAGGAAGAGGAGTCTCAATTATATTCTCTTTAAGAATATATGGTCTTCATCTTATGACGAACTAACTAGAGTTTCCCTTTAGAGTCAAGGGCATTGAGGTTTGATGGCTATCAAAGGCTCTCTTCCATAAGGGGAAGGAGGAAGTGTAATGAGTTATCAAAAGTGCTAAAATACACTTTAAATTATCTTGGTTAAACAACCATCCAAGTAATTTTGTTGCTTAGAAGTGATGTAAAAATTAGGTTCTTCACAGTGTAAGACCATCTTGTGGTCATTAAAGTGATCCAATTTCATGTTCCTTTGACATAACTTGCACCCACCATAAAATAACGTTGGATCAAAAGTTGTATGTGAAATTATACAAAGATGTGACTAAAGAAATAAATCAATCCCATAAAGCAAGAGGAAGAGAGAAGCCAAAGTCTCAAATGGATCTCTAAGACAATTGATTACAAAGAGGAATGTTGAACTTCATCTTCAATGCTATGATTGATGCACAAAATGTTGTAATTTTTCTCATAGTAGCTAAGATCTTTTAGATGCCGAAGGCAACAATATTAAAAATTTTGTCCAAAGCTATGACAGAAGCACAAAATATCTAATTAATATCTATTTCACAGTGTCCATCTTCCTCACCGTCAGCAATCAATCGAGCACTATTGGATATGTTAGCAACTTACGTGGGAGAAAAGAACAACGAGGGCAATCAGATTAGTGGAAAAGTGTTCTTCTCGGAGGGTATAAGATCAAGGCAAAGAAATATAAAACAAGCAAAAGTACTATTCATCAATTAGTCCCACCCATGCCAACCTATTCTAATACATAAAAAACATAACTAACTATAAAAAAGTACGAAGATGCCTATTCTAAAAGGAAAGGGCACTTAAGGCAAAAGGAAATACTGCATAGAAAATGAAAAAAATAATATGATGGAAAAAAAAAGTGAAAAAAATAGCTACTACAACACACTCTTAAAATTGTAAAGCAAAGTCTTTCTAACAAGTGGTTAGGAAAGTCCTAAATCAAACCCAAAAAATTATATAAACCTTGATAGGTCATAGAAAGTCCTGAAAAATTGCAATAAATTACATTAGCCTTGGAAGGTTAGTTCTAATTTGCATTTCAAAATCATTTGTACTAGACATTGTATAGCCACAAATCCTTAAAATAGAAACAACTCTCAGAGCTTTATCATATCAACATATATGATACGTAAGTGTTCAAATCTAAAATACTAATTATATTTTTAATTTTCTTTTATAAAGTTCAATCAAAGAATGAATTTTTATTATGCTTAGGCACCCTAATCTCCTATCATTATAAGATTTTTGGCTCAATTTAGCATGCAATGTAGAAAGTATATTCCATCTTTTATTTGTTTTTTATAGGCTCATCAGTAAACTGAATTCATTTATCCAAATATATATATTTTTGATATCTTCTTAGGAATTATTTTGAATTATAAATTACCTTCTCCAGCAAGAAAGCAGATCAATTAAACAAAACTGAATAGAGAGTGGCCTCACATCATGCAGGTGAACCAAATCATTGGAAATTATTGTACTTAATTTATAATACTTAGAGATCATACATTAGCACAAATATATTCATTAATTCATTCCGTACCATAAAAATTTATGTAGAAAGATAGGCATATGCTTTCAATTTTGTTGCTGAGAAACTTCTTTCTTTTTGTTTCTTTATAACTCATATATGAGGTTGATATGACTTGATTACTTTGACACAAGTAGCATTTAATATATATTAATTAGTTCTCAAATTTTTTTTTGTATCTTTGAAGAAATAAAATAAGAATAAGAGAATAAAATTTCAAAACTAAATTTTCAAGAATAAGAGAATAAGTTGAGACATTAATTATGATTGATTATGTTAATTTAACTGAATTTTCACATATGCAAGTTGGCATCATTCACAAAAATCGGGTGATAGTGGTGGTCCCAAAGTCCACCGGAAATCGTAAAATTCCACCGGAATCTATAGATTTCTAGCGGAAATGTAGTCGAAGGTAAATCATGCGTTGGAAGCCTTGTTTTGGCAGAACATTTCCATTGGAAATATTTTTGGCTGATTTACCGACGAAATTCTGACAGATAACCTGTCGGAATAGTCCGTCGGACATCGACCGGCCAAAATTTCTGACGGGTTTACTACCGGAAAATCTGACTGTTAGTTACTGGTGGAATATCCACCGGTTACAACACCGCTTATACCGGCATTTATAATTCCGCCAGTAATCCGAGGTTTTTCCTATTGTTATTAGAAAGCTTATCAATTTTTAACTTAGGTTTCATTTAGACATTCAAGTTTAACTATTTTTCTTCTTTCTTTTGTCTTCTTTATCTCTATGATTTCTTACTTTCTACCGACACGTAGATATTCAAAAACCAAGCTTAACAAACTCTCAAGCCTATAAATCATTTATATTTTTCTACAAAAGTATAAGAAGGAAAATAAATCACAGGAATAGTACGAGCATGAAGAAGCAAAGTTGTAGCCATAACCATCTTGCCTAATGATCGAAAGTGAAGATTGAGCCCTCATAGATAACTAAATAGGTCTTGACTAGACGACTTTGGTTGATCTTATGACTTCTTTTACTCTTCTTTGTTTTTTAGAAAAGATAATCTTGAAGTTACTGCTATGAAATCAATTATCGAGAAGGTTTTTTTTATAATTATTATCAAAGTTTGCAAGCAAATATGCCTTTACCTAAAAATTGGGAATGTCATCAATTCATATAAGTGACTATATATGTAAGTGCTCAAACCCTAACTATTGAGATATTGCCTTATTTGACTTGATGGACTCATGATTTTTTCCTCTTAGTGTAACTTCTCAAAATATCATCCATTATAAGAATGCTCTTAAACAAATACATGTAACTTTGAAGTTTCTAATGAAATCTCAATCATTATTACATCAAAATAGGTTTCAATGTTTATGAGTTCAGCTTCATTCTACTTAAAAGGTTTCATAATATCTTCCGCTTAAATAAATGACATTATCATCAATATCCTTAACATAAAATTATCCATGATCTAGAGATAGAATTCTAGCAATGGCCTCTACAAGCACAAGAGCTAGCTCCCACCATGTAGCACTTTCTCCCTACTAGGGTTTAAGAGGTGCATGGTTCATGTAGCATCATGTTTTATCTTGAATAGAACTTAGTTCTTATCTTCTAACTGGTGTATTGCTCTAATACTATTTATAACATCCCAAATTATTAAACATAAAGATATTGTTCACTTTGGATTATGGCTTCATAATTTTGTCCCCTTGGAGTTACTTCCAAGAGATGATCTATCTAATGTGTGCTTCTATATGAGCATGTTTAACTCTTTGAGTATTTAATGAAACTCTAACAATTACATTAAAAGATTCTTCAATATTTAAGAGTTTGGCTATATTCTACTTAAGATATTTCACATTATTTATGTCTAGTGCTTAAGGTGTTGACCCTAAAAAGAGATTTACTCCTAATGAAACCATGAATGCCCTTCATTCACTTTGAACTCATCATAAATTACAATATAAATGTGAAGTTTGGTTTACCATCTTTGCTAAAAAGTGTAAAAAATTACTTTCCAAGTTCTCCTCGTTAAATAATAGTATGGGTTTCAACCAAGCTTGTGTTGATGCTAAGAAGATTGATTTCATTGACAAGTCATTTGTGCTAAGGTTTCTATCGATGTTGAGAGAAATCGGCTCAGTAATTTAGAAGAAAAGCATGTTTGCTATCATTACCAGTCAACTATTTCATCTAATGAAGTTGCAAATGAGAGATAACTAAATTAATTTTATAATTTGCTTAAAATTTTAAATTAGTTTTTGATAAATACCCCAAGAGGTTGACGACCTAAAGATTGAAGTCATTCTAAATAAAAAAAAATTGTTGAATCTTTATGAACAAGAAGTTCCTTAGTAGGGTGAATTTGTTATACACACTTAATTCAGTGTGATACTCTCCCACTAGAGACCATTTTTGATCCAATACTTCACTTTCTTCTTTGTGTTGGTACTCCTAAGTAACTTACTAACTTCTTCAAGTCACCCCTCTTAAAACTAACTTGTTTGGATACCTTAAGAAAAAATAAATTTATGAGAAGCTTATTTAAGTCTTATATACTTTTTTTTTTTTTCATTTTTCATTTAACATTATGTTATATATTATCAAACTTTCATGTATGAAATGCCTATTTTATCTCATTCTTTCTTGTAATTAAAATAAAACTATTGAGTTTAGATCTTAATTTGATTCATACATTGTCATATTTTAAGGATGATAATGTTTAATTTTGATCTTACCCCCTTATTAATAAATTTGATTTTTATTCAAGGTTATCTTTTCTTAAGAAGTCAACCTTTATTATACTTTGACTAATCAACAATTTGATTGTAGTTTGAACTTCCAATGCTTATGAGAATATTCAAAATAATTACTACAGGAAATTCATTGAATACCAATATTTTTCCGACAGTCATTTGTTTTGCCATCGATCATAATCGACGGCTCGCCGGCGGTTTGGCCATCGGAACCACCAGTGGTTTGACTACCGGTAATGACCGGCGGTATTTGCGGTGTAATTTATGACAATTTACTTACGATTTTCTCACTTTACTTTGGAATCTAATTAAATTATTAAAGTTTGATATTAATTTCTTTTTCCCTGTTAATTAACTATTTACTTGAATTGCAATCAGTTAATTAATCCTTTTAACTGTTATCTGACAATCGCATATATATTATGCTTGAATTGATTTGTTTTATTCAATTAACCTAAATAACCTAATTTATACATATATACCTTTATGTTCTTAATGTAAGTGCATATATATTATGTAGCTAAATAAACTAAGAATAAAAGGAGATATACACCTTTATGTTCTTCAGCTCCTTTTAACTGTTAATCAATTTATTTAACCTTGTTGCGGGCTAGAAAATACGCGGCGATAGAGATTTAATTTTGCGTCTTAGCGTTGCACGTATAACTAACACACACAGAGAACAAAGGATTTTTTACGTGGAAAACCCTTAAAAGGGAAAAACCATGAGGCCTAGCCCAGTTGAAAATGATTCCACTAGACTTTGAATTGGTTACAAAGAGCTGAATCACCTCCAAGAGTGATTCGATTACAATCAAGTATTTAAGTGAGATGTCAGAACTGAGTGTCAGGCCTTGAACGGAACGTCGGGTCTTCGGCAGAACGCAGGGACCGAGTGTCAGGCCTTGAACAGAACGTCGGGTCTTCGATAGAACGTAGGGACCAAGTGTCAGGCCTTGAACAGAACGTCGGGTCTTCAGCAGGACGTCGGGTCTTCAGTAGAGCGTAGGGACTGAACGTCGGGCCTTAAGGTGGTGGTCCGGCGAGGTTCTGCGGTGGTCCGGCGGTGGTCCAGCTAGGTTCCTGCGGTGGTCCGGCGGTGGTCCGGCGAGGTTCCTGTGGTGGTCCGGCGGTGGTCCGGCGAGGTGTTGACGGTGGTCCGGCGGTGGTCCGGCGGCTGTCGAGGAGGAGCTCCTTCCTTCTCTTCTCCCTTCTCTTCTCTTCTTCTCTCTCTTGCTTGGATCCTCTCTTGTGAAGAATGAGGGCTCTATTTATAGATTTTCTGGAGTGGCATGGCCCGTAAATAGGCGTGAGATCAGGGGCGAATAGGGAGTGGTCAAATGGACGGCCGATATTGAATCCTATGACCGTGCACCGTTCGTTGGCCATTTGGAGGCCTTAATGATGTCGGAATTTGGTGATCTTGGGCTCTTTGGATTCGTCTCGTTGAGCCGTTCGATTCAAGTATAAGCTCGTTAAAATCGGAGACCGTTTGGTAACTCAAATTGAGGTTTGAACCTTTCAACAGCGATTTGAACCCTTGATTCGGACTCATTTGGGCTCAGATTGGGTCGATCTTGGTGTCGTTGGGTTCGTATTTCTGAGACGCTCATTTTGACTGTAAGCTCGTTGAATTCGGAGTTCGGATGCTCCCGGATTTAATTTTTGAAGTCTGCAACTAGCTTTTGCCTCGAGATTCGTGCCCGATCAAGCTAATTTTGTGATGACGTATCAAACCTTTTAAATTTATATATTTAAATTGATTAGGCAGATAACCTTTTATTCTTAATGTAGCTCAAGAACATTATACTTGATTCACAATTTATTAGATTTTTTGTCGTTTTGATTGATAAATTCTTCTTCAGCTAATGGTTGGTTGTCTCAATTCAAATTGTTTTTCTAAAATCCTTCTAATGTTGATTTAATCATATTATTTTCTCAAATACTATTATGCTAAAAACACTCAAAATTAATTGGAATCTTAAATAACATTTCTATTTAATTCAATCCAATCGATAATTATAATATTATGTATAATATGCCAATTGTCCACAAACTGTAATATTTTATTATTATGATTCTATTAAATTCTATTCAATAGGATTGATATTAATGTAAATGATCATTATTATAATTATTTTTATCAAAATTTTAATTCATATTATTAAAAATATATAATTTTTCATTTTTATAATTTTTATTTTTATTTTTTTATTCACGTGCACTTTGTACACTTACAACTGTCATTTATGCAAGCTCAAATTCAACTAAATTATTTTTAATATTCAACACTATATATTATATATAATTCTAGCAATGCACCGTGCGATTAAAACTAGTATAATTTAAGTATCTTTTGACGTTTCTTCTAAAACTAGAGAAATGATATGTTATATTTATTCTCTAATAATAGTTTTCACCTTTCACAACCCTATTGACTTCATTTCTAGCTCTTGCGATTCTCCCCATCTTGAGGGTGGATTGGCAAGCTGTGCTCGCAAGTACAAGTTCAAACATCTATGAGGAATCATATGTTTAATCTATTCATTCAGGTGAAATATTTTTTATAATGAATGTCCTTCAAAATGATAAAAATGATATTATATAGATTTGTTGATTTTCTTCTCCATTGCAACCTGCACAAGATTTAGAAAAGCAGAGCAGGAAAAACAGAACACAAATTAAGGAGAAGATGAATGGAACAGTGAGCTCTAAAACTTCTCTCGTTTTTCTGCTGTGCTTCATACAGTTTTATATAACCAATGCATAAAGAAGATGATGAAGACATCAATGGCCATGATGTAAACCGTTAGAGATCAACGGCTGAATATCGCAATTCTGACATTCACGTTCTGGCACAACAGACGGTAGTGGACAGCAAATAGTAGTGGATATAAGTTAGAGTACTTATTGGGCTGCTTGCTTATCAATTGGCTTATCACTGCCCCGCAAGCTAACAGGAGGTTCCGAAATAGTTAGCTTGTCTCTTAGATTAGCAAAACGAGAGATAGAGAGTGACTTAGTAAATAAGTCAGCAAGTTGATCTTGTGTATGTATATGATCTATTTGAATGACTTTGCTCTTAATGCAATCACGAATAAATTGAAAATCAATCTCAATGTGCTTTGTCCTTGCATGAAAGATAGGATTAGTAGCAATTGCCATAGCAGATATATTATCACAAAATAGCCGAGTAGGTTGTGATACATTGATATGAAATTGTTGGAGCAGTCGACGGAGCCAAATAATATCCGTAGTGGCAGTAGCGAGTGCACGATACTCAGCTTCAGTTAAAGATCTAGCTACAGTTTTCTGTTTCTTAACATGCCAGGAGATAAGAGAATTACCAAGAAATGCATAATAACCAGAAGTCGACTTGCAATCAATGGGATCACCAGCCCAATCAGAATCAGAGAATGCAGATAACTCTAGGGAACCAGACAAGATAGATAATCCAAATAGAATTGTACCTTTGATATAGCGAAGGAGACGTTTGAGCAATTTGAAATCGTCTTCAAGGGGCTTATGCATATGTTGACATAGTTTGTTTACAGTAAAAGCTATATCAGGACGTGTAATAGTCAAGTATTGCAATGATCTGACAATATGTCTGAAATTTTCTGATTGAACTGAAGACAGTTCAGAGTGAGAGTATGACTGCAGTTTAGAAGGAGCTGGAGACGCAATAGGTTTGCACTCAGACATGCCCGCACGATTCAAGATCTCAGCTGCATATTTGGACTGGGCCAAATGAATTCCATTTGGTGTATGAGAAACCTGCATACCGAGAAAATAGGAAATGTTTCCCAAATTCTTCATGTGAAAATGAGTAGATAAGCCGTTTAGAAGCTGCTGTATAGTTTGTTCATGATTGCCAGTTAACAAAATATCATCTACATAAACTAAAATGTAGAGAGTAATGGATTGTTTGTGAAATAAGAGCAAAGAAGAATCAGCCGAGCTATGCATAAATCCATACTGAAGTAGATATGCAGAAAATGTTTCAAACCATTGTCTTGGCGATTGCTTCAAATCATAAATAGACTTTTGAAGCAAGAAAACATGCTCAGGATATACTGGATCAACAAAACCGGTAGGTTGTCTCATAAGAATAGTTTCATTCAATTTTCCGTGAAGAAATGCATTCGAGACATCAAGTTGTAAAATTTTCCATTTAAAAGTGACAGCAACTTTGAGGAAAATACGTATAGTTGGTAGCTTCGCCACTGGACTGAACGTCTCATTGTAGTCCAAGCCATATTGTTGATGACATCCTTGAGCAACAAGGCGCGCTTTATGTCTGGCTATAGTACCATCAGAGTTTAACTTGGTCTTATAGATCCATTTACAACCCAAGACATTTTGATTTGGATGAGATGGAATAAGCTTCCATGTGCCTTGCTGCTGTAAAGCATTAAATTCCTGCGACATTGCTTGTCGCCAAGAGTTGTGTTTAACAGCTTGTGAATAACACGTAGGATCCGACGGGAGAAGTAAATGATTCAGGCTAATGATATGGCGTGGCTTTAACTTCCCTATTTTAAATCTCGTAAGCATAGGATGGGGAATATGGGTAGGAGAAGATGTGGAGCTTGTTGATTGTTGAGGAGAAGCTGAGATCTCTGTAGTTGGAGACGGAATGAGGCTAGCAGGAGACAATGATATTGTTTGATTTGTTTGTGGAGGAGATGCAGTTGAGGTTATCTGTGTTCTTGGAGTACTGGAAGATTTAGTTATAGTAGGGACAAGGGATAGAAGTGGAACATCATGAGAAGAGGGATTCACAGAATCTGCTTGCTGTTCAAATAAGAAAGGAAAAATAGATTCAATGAAACGTACATGACGGGAAAGAAATATTTTGCCAGAAGGAATATGAAAACACAGATAACCTTTTGTGGTATTGGAATATCCAATAAAAACACAAGGTAGAGATTTTGGATGAAGTTTGGAGAGAATTTGAGAAGGTAAGAAGGGATAGCATAAACAACCAAAAATGCGTAAAGAGTTATAATCAGGTGGTGATTTATATAGCATTTGAAAAGGGGAATGAAACTTATTTGAAAGAGATGGTAGATGGTTAATTAAATGTACAGCTGTTTGAACAGCATGTACCCAAAACTTTTGAGGTAAATTTGCTTGAAATAGAAGTGCACGAGAGGTTTCCAAAATATGCCGATGTTTTCGTTCTGCAACACCATTCTGTTCAGGTGTATAAGGGCATGTGCGCTGATGGATAATACCAGATTGAGAGAGAATAAGTTGAAAATTTTTAGAAATATATTCTCCACCGCAGTATGATCTAAAACATTTAATTTTAGTATCAAATTGGCGTTCAACTAATTTCTGAAATTGGCAAAATACACTAAGCACATCGGATTTAGCATATAACGGATAAAGCCATGTGAAACGAGAGTAATCATCAATAAACACTACATAATATTTATATCCTTGCAAAGATACTATGGGAGAAGGTGCCCATACATCACTATGTATTAACTGAAGAACACTATTAGAACAAGAAGTAGACATAGAGAAAGGAAGCTTGTGACTTTTAGACATGGCACAAGCACTACAATGAAGATTAGAAGAAACAAACGGTGAGGTAGAATCAAATAGCTTGTGTAACTTAAGCAAAACAGGATGAGATGGATGACCCATGCGACGGTGCCAAAGCTGAACAGTTGTAGGGAGCAAAACAAGAGCTGTGGTAGAGACGACAGGCGATGAATCAATAGAAATTGGGTAGAGTCCGTGACGAGCCGGGCCTTGAAGGAGAGTTTGATGTGTCTTCAGGTCCTTGATGACATAACCGAAAGAGTGAAACATAACATAACAAGCATTATCATTAACCAATTTATTTATGGATAAAAGGTTATGATGAAGATGAGGAACCAAATGAATGGAGTTGAGAGAAAGCTTACGAGAAGAAGGTGTAGGTAATAAACCTTTACCAGTGTGAGTAATATGAAGTAATTCGCCATTGCCAACCATCACCTGTTGAGGTCCACCGTAAGATTAAGCATTGAGCAGTTGTTGAGGATCGGAAGTCAAATGTGACGTTGCGCCAGTATCTAGAATCCAACCAGCTGAAATTGGTGAAGTAGTGGCTGTATTTGCTTGAACCGGAGGTGGTAAGGAGAAGTAAGCACGATACCAACACTTGTAGGCAGAATGCCCAGGTTTTCCGCAAATTTGGCATTCAATCGTGGGTGTAGAACTGGAAGATACACGAGTGTATGCGCCTCTACCGCGAGAAGATCGAGAAAATCGTCCTCGTGTAGCACTACCGCTAGCACGACCACGTTGTGCATACATGGCTGGAATGTTATCAGCAGTAGATGATAAAGATAGCTCTCGAACAGATTCTGCAGCTAGATTAAGCTCTTCACTACATAATAGTGAATAAAGTCTTCCAAACTTATGGGATTCAGATTTGTTCTAATAGCAGTTTTAAACGCCTGATAGATAGCAGGTAAACCATTTAAGGTATACATAATGACATCTTCCTCGGACAAGGGAGATCTAGAGGACCCAATGGCATCAACCTTGCTCTTAATTTCAGACAAATATTGTACCATAGATTTTTCCTTCATATTTAAATGATTTAGCTCATTTTTAAGCTGTAAAATTTTAGAATGATTCGTAGATTGAAGACGTCGTTCAACTGTTTCCCATATCTCAAAACAAGAAGTAAGCTCCAGAACATATGGAAGAAATGTAGTTGAAATCGTCGAATACAATACTGCAGCTAAATTTTGATCTATCAATAGCCAGGTGCTGTAATCAGGATTTAGTTGTAACTCACCAAAGGCAGCCTTGATCATACAGACTGGTTTGGGTGTTGATCCATCCAAATACCCATCAAATCCGTTAGCTGTAAAGAGCTTGAATATTTGTGATTTCCAAAGAGGATAGTTGTCGCCGGTTAACTGAATGTTGAGCACAACTTTCACATTTGTCATTAAAAACTTTAGTTGAGCTGATATAGGGATATCTGCCATTTTTATCACCGGCAAGACTTGGACGGAAGTTGCAGAAGAAGACGAGGAATCCATTTTGAGAACAGAGAATCAGAATACGGTGAAGAGAACTAAAAAAAATGTATATCAACCATTAATCAGAGTTGCAGTGCTCTGATACCATGTTGATTTTCTTCTCCATTGCAACCTGCACAAGATTTAGAAAAGCAGAGCAGGAAAAACAGAACACAGAATAAGGAGAAGACAAATGGAACAGTGAGCTCTAAAACTTCTCTCGTTTTTCTATTGTGCTTCATACAATTTTATATAACCAATGCATAAAGAAGATGATGAAGACATCAATGTCCATGATGTAAACCGTTAGAGATCAACGGCTGAATATCGCAATTCTGACATTCACGTTCTGGCACAGCAGACGGTAGTGGACAGCAAATAGTAGTGGATATAAGTTAGACAACTTATTGGGCTGCTTGCTTATCAATTGGCTTATCAAGATTGACCTTATCTTTCAAGTTCTTAACATCTTTAATCACATGAGCTATCAATTGGACGTTGATGAAAATATTTCTATGACTATTCAACTTGTGTAATTAAGAGGCTAATGTTGCTGTTGACAATGCCAAGGTAAGTGAGGAGGATAATATAAATCCTTTTTGCTCCTATTGTGCTGTTGTTTTTTCCTTTGTGGTCAAGCTACTGAAATTTCTTATAGTAGACGATGATAGCCTCATATATGACAATTTGTATGTAGATTCATTCACAGCGTATTACCTTTTTCTAAATTATTCATATGCTTCCAAAAATGACAATGAAAATTATGAACGAGTATAAGTTTTCATAATATAAATTGTATGTTTTTTTAAAGAAAAAATATAATCAAAAGAGCTCCAGCTCTAAATGTATTATTATAAAGCAATAATTGCAAGTCTAGATAGATGGATAATCTATCATAACAACAAAAGGAAAAAAACAGAAGTATTCAAGATGAATTTGAAGCAATACAAATATATATATGAGAAGAAATCAAGCCCTCAGTAGTCTCACGCTTATGCCATTCGACCCCAGGGAAAAAATATTGGTTGCAACCATAGTTTAACGAGCCGCCAAGTGGGTTGAGGCTGGCGGCGTTGGCAGATAGACGGTAGTTGAATTAGGCTTGATCTGGAAGGTTCTGACCCAAAAGGGGTGAGCGATTGCTCCAACATACCTGTAAAAATTGGTCAAGCTTGTTATTGTACGTATTGATTTGAATTTAAAAATTTGTAATCAAGAAGGAATCTTTTGTTTTTGCATTACGTTTAAGCTTGTGATATTTATCAAGTGAGCTAAATTTCTGCAAATTTGTTATTATTTTTATTAATTTACAAAAAATAGTCTGGCAATAAGAAATTGCTAGTAAACCTGGACAAGGATTGGAGTAGGGGGATTCTTCTAAAGGTATCTTGACTAGTGGAAAATCCTTGAAGGATATGTGATGGTATAATACCAGTTCTCGCGCTGATACTGGAGAATTTTTCTCTATTAGATGCAAAAAGAAGAAGAGATTAAGAAGAGTATAACAGGAGAGCAGAGAATAAGAAGTCGTCATGAGAATAGAGCTTCGAAGCTTTGCTTTGGAGAACTTGGCATAAGCCACGAGCATATGGGGTTTTATGGTTTATTGTGTATAATGCTGTTATTAGGAATCTCGTATGGTTGTCCATTTTAATGCTTCTTCGTCTTCTAAACCTTAAAATAACAAAAGTTAGTTGGCTTGGAAGAACTGCTTTCCTAAAATAAAATCAAATAGTTTTTTGGGGCCGATATGCCCTTTTTGTCCTATCCATATATATCATTTTATTTATTTATTTTCTAAAATAAAATAATTCATATATGTTAATTGTACCAAATTATATTATGATGACTAGATTGCTAATTAAGGCTTCATTTGAGATTGCTTTCTTATTACTTTAAAGCAACTTATTCTATAAAAATTAAAACTAGTTGTTGAAATATATATGATGGATTAAATAAATGATACACAATCACTACAAGAGGAATTTTATTAGGTTTGATGTCCTGATGTAGTTCTACATTCGGAAGACAGTAAAATTGTGCCATGTGCTCTTACTCTTTACCGCGTGGCCCGACGACGACTCGGACCCAGACCCGATATGCACCAACATACCTGTAAAAATTGGTCAAGCTTGTTATTGTACGTATTGATTTGAATTTAGAAATTTGTAGTTGTTGTGGTCTGAAAGATTCGTGGCGGTAGAGTGAATAAACTTTTTGTCTTAACGATGCACGAATATCCAACACACAAACAGAAAAAGAGAAGTAGAACACCAAATCTTTTTTTATGTGGAAAGCCCGAAGAGGGAAAAACCACGGGGCCTTGCCTAGGTGAAAATATTTCACTAAACTTGAGTGAATTACAAGGGTTGACCCGTCCCTCGATTTAGAGGCGGTCGAATTACAGTGATTTGGAGAGACAGTCAAAGGTCTGGAGATGGTCGTACGGATGTCCGGCAGGTGGCGGCCGGGCGGTAGTCCGACGAAGGTCGGGCTGAAGTCTAGCAGGCGGCGACCGGTCGATGGTCTGGCGACGGGCAACAGCCGAGTGGTAGTCCGACGAAGGTCGGTCTGAAGTCCGGTTGCAGGCAACGGCAGGGCGGTGGTCCGACGGAAGGCACGGCCGGGCGGCGGTCCTGCAGCAGGCGGCGGCAAGCGGCGGCCGGGCGACGGTTCGACGACAGGCGGCGGCCAGGCGGTGGTCCGGTGGTAGGCGGCGACCGGGCGGTGGTCTGGCGGCAGGAGGCGGCCGGGCCGTGGTCCGGCGGCAGGCGGCCGGGCCGTGGTCCGGCGGCAGGCAGCGGTCGGGCGGTGGTCCGGCGACAGGCGGCCGGGCGATGGTCCGGAGGCAGGCGGCAGCCGGGCGGCGACTAGGCGGTGGTCCGGCGGCAAGCAGCGGCCGGGCGGTGGTCTGGCGGCGGGCGGTGGTCGGGCGGTGGTCCGGCGGCGGGAGACGGCTGGGCCGTGGTCAGGCGGCAGGCGGCCTGGCGGTGGTCTGGCGACAGGCCGCGGCCGGGCGGTGGTCCGGCGGCAGGCGGCCAGACGGTGGTTCGGCAGCAGGCGGCGACCGGGCGGTGGTCCGGCGGCAGGCGGCGGTGGTGCTAGAGCTCTGGAAGCTTCAGAGCTCTCTTCAATCTCAAGCCAAAGGTCCCCTTCATGTAGAGAGTGGGGGTCTATTTATAGATTTTCATGAGTGGCGCACCCCGTAAATCTAGAGAAGATCCGAGGCAGGTTCAGAGTGCTCCATCGGATGGCTCGTATTGATTCCCCCGATCATAGAGAGTTTTTTAACTGTTTAAGTGCCTTAACAGTGTCGGAATTTAGAGATCTTGGGCTCGTTGGATTCGTCTCGCCGAGACGCTCGATTTGACTATAAGCATGTCATATTTGGATATCATTTCATTATCCAAATAATGCTTTAACCCTTCCAAATGTGGTCTGGGTCCCCGATTTGGACCCATTTGGGCTTGGGTTGGACCAATTTCGGTGTTGTTCAGTTCGTCCCTTTGAGATGTTCAATTTGATTGTAAGTTTGCTGAAAAAAATTCCAATTTGAATATGCCTCGAGATTCGTGCTCGATCAAGGCAATTTTTTAGGACGTATCAGTAGTCAAGAAGGAATCTTTTGTTTTTGCATTACTTTTAAGCTTGTGATATTTATCAAGTGACCTAAATTTCTGCAAATTTGTTATTATTTTTATTAATTTACAAAAAATAGTCTGGCAATAAGAAATTGCTAGTAAACCTGGACAAGGATCGGAGTAGGGGGATTCTTCCAAAGGTATCTTGACTAGTGGAAAATCCTTGAAGGACATGTGATGGTATAATACCAGTTCTCGTGCTGATACTAGAGAATTTTTCTCTATTAGATGCAAAAAGAAGAAGAGATTAAGAAGAGTATAACAGGAGAGCAGAGAATAAGAAGTCGCCATGAGAATAGAGCTTCGAAGCTTTGCTTTGGAGAACTTGGCATAAGCCACGAGCATATGGGGCTTTATAGGCATGTTTTATTGTGTATAATGCTGTTATTAGGAACCTCATATGGTTGTCCATTTTTAATGCTTCTTCAGCTTCTAAACCTTAAAATAACAAAAGTTAGTTGGCTTGGAAGAACTGTTTTCCTAAAATAAAATCAAATAGTTATTTGGGGCCAATAATATGCCCTCTTTGTCCTATCCATATATATCATTTTATTTGTTTATTTTCTAAAATAAGATAATTCATATATGTTAATTGTACCAAATTATATTATGATGACTAGGTTGCTAATTAAGGCTTCATTTGGGATAGCTTTCTTATTACTTTAAAGCAACTTATTCTATAAAAATTAAAACTAGTTGTTGAAATATATATGATAGATTAAATAAATGATGCAAGTCATGCACACAATCACTACAAGAGGAATTTTTATTAGGTTTGGTGTCCTGACGTAGTTCTACTTTCAGAAGACACTAAAATTGCGCCACGTGCTCTTACTCTTTACCGCGTGGCCCGATGAACCGACACGGACCTAGACCAGGTATTGCTATGTATTGGCGGATTTGTGCAGACCGGGGTATTGCTAGGTATCGCTCGGTATTGCTCGACAATAACGAGAAATACCATTCTATCAGGACCAAACATAGCAATACCCCAGTTTTGCTAGGTATTGCTCAGTATTACTAGGTATTGTTAGGTATTGATCATGACAGAGCGGTATTTGTCGTTATTGCCAAGCAATATCTAGCAATACCGAACAATACCTAGCAATACTGAGCAATACCTATCAATACCCGAACATAGCAATACCGGTTTCCGGTCCGAGTCGGGTCGTCGGGTCGCGCGTTAAAGAGTAAGAGCACGTGGTGACATTTATTGGTGTCCGAATATAGAACTACGTCCGGTGTCTGGACCTTATAATTGTTCCTAGAAGAGGCTCATTTGATGGCTATCATATATCCACCAATCTATGATACAGTTGTACAATAAATGTAATATAACTATTGACGACAACGAACAATAAGAATTTGATTGCTGCAGTGATTTATTTAGTCAATAATGAGGTCAATTCTTTCAAAGCTTATATTGCATATTAAGTTTTTTTTTTTTTTTTTTTTTACAAAAAGGAAATTTTATTAACCACTAATCAGAAGAAGATACAACAGTTGGTGAGAGGAAACTGAAAGAAAAGAACATCATGAAAAGATACAGACACAATAAAATAGAACAATGAAAACCCAAATGAGGGCTCAGCAGATAGCCGAGACTCACAGCATCCTCGAAAGCACAAGGACCATCTAGAAAGGGTGCGATCACCAATGGTTGCCACAAGGTAGCCAACGAGGACACGAGCCCCAACAACATCATAGCCCCGTAATCTCCAGTCCACAGAAAGATTAAACCGCAAACACCGCAAGAAAAAATCAAAGCTGAAAGCGAGTTATCTTCTTCTACCTCCTCTATTCCAAAATTTCCCATGAGAAACACCCTTAAGAGGTAAATCACGAACCACTTTGAGCTCATTCACATAATCTGAATAAGACTCAGAATCAGATTCATATTCAGACGAATTATCCAACCAATCACCATTTGACCTAACTTCCACTCCAGAAGTACCTCCAACCTGATACTGCAAATTTTGGGGTGCCATAAAGGTTACAGGAACAATAACCAAATTTTTTGAATTATCCAATTGCACATCGGAAACCTGTCCACACACATTTGGCATCACAACACCCAAAACAGGAGAACCACCAGACTCCCTACCACCCTCGGCAAGAGGAGTCTCTACATTAATAGGAGCAGAGCCCAAATCCGGCACCAGAACAACAGCCGGAGAGTCCACACTCACATCCTTAGAACCAAAACCATCCGTCAAACACGAAGGAATAAAAGGAATGGCTTTAGGGGACAACAAAGTATCAGCAGCATCTGACAAATTAACACCAACATCAAGCACAGCCGGGTTATTACAATTAGTAACACCCCCAGGAGGCAAACAAAGCTCCGAAGGAGCACCAATCACCGGACAAACAACATCAACCACATTAATTAAATCATCTGCAGGAGGAGTAAAAATCCCCGGTTGAACCCCAGCCTCAGAAACAAAACCATCACTCAACGCTCCAGACCCAACACTAGGAGGATCCACCAGAGACACAACAGAAAGCTCGACTCCCCCCCCCAGCATTATTACCAATAACACAGTTAGTAGCAAAAATCAAATTATTCTCACAGAGGGGAACAAAAATATCAACCAGGAGAGAAACAGAATTCGCAAAGGGTTTAGAAACAGGCTCCACCGGCGGAGCCGCAGGAAGCTTACCCGAATGCAAATTAGTCAAAAGTTTACCACATTCCGACTTCAAATGGCCCACAGCCTTACACTGCAAACAAAAATTAGGTATGTCCTCAAAAGACACCTTTTGCACATACCCTAGTTTTTTCGGTCCCAGCCAAACAAAATCATGATAGTTTTTGGAAATGTCAAGTTCAACAAGAATGAGCGCGACTAAGGGACGAGATCCCACAGCCGTCGCATTATCGGTCTGAATCGGCAGACCAAAAACAGATCCCAGGCCAAAGAGAATACAAGAAGAAAAGAGATGGGGTCGCAAACCCGGAAACGAAATCCACACAGGGAGGACAGGCGATTCTTCCGAAAGATCCAGAGTAGGCGACCACTTAATAATTTTCATGAAACATCCATAAACGAAATATGAACGATGAGAAAAAACCATTCCATAATCTAGATCGTTTGATAACTTTATCAAAACATTAGATTGATCCAGCAAAGTAACGGAAAAATCACCGGATAACTTAAGGTTGAAAAAAAATCTACGTATTGTATCCAAAGCCGGACGTTTAAGGGGAAACTTCCGCACCAACGCAAATTCGAAAGGTTTAACAATATGCATAAATTCATCCTCTGAAAACCATAAAGCAGGCATACCGCGAATCATAGAAATACGAAGATCTGGAAAAGCATTCGCATCGACTGACCCCGACAAAGTGTCTTTAAAGGATTTGGAGTTCTTCCCCGCAAGGAAGCCCGGATCCAACCTCCTGTTAGCCATGGAAGCCAGGGCGGAGGCGAGAAAAGGCGAGGAAAAACGGCTAGGGCAAAAGCCCTAGCGAAAAGGGGCAAACCCTAGCAGACGAAGCGCACATTTTAAAACCCTAAAAAACTTGTATATTTGATGTTGATATATTGCATATTAAGTTGAGTGCAAATAGCATGTGAATAACTAAGTGATCCGTATACATGCAACGTGATAAACTTTGGGTATCTGAGCGTCGGGTTGGGAAGACCTTGTTAGAATTCCAGGCTCTTTCATATTATGTGCTTTTGTTCGGCAACGAACTCTAAAATGATAAATATTCATAACTTGAAAGAGTCTGTTTTTAAAAATGGTATTTTTAGCCGAATGCAGGCTTTCTAAAATCAATTACACTAATTAATTGGATAATAATTTTAACATAAACTGAAATGAAAATTTAATTCGAAATTACATTAACTTATTTGAAAATTTAATAATTAAAATTAATTAAATTAAAACCTTAGCTCTTTTAAACTAAACCAATTAATATCAACTTAATCAATTAAATCAATTTAAATAACTAAATAATTTAAATCGATAAATTGAATTTAATTAAAATGACTAATCTAAAACTTGAATCTATTTAATCTAAATAATTAAGCATTTAAACTTTAACTAAAATTAATGGAGCAAATCAATTTAACTTAATAGCTAAATAATCTCAAAATAATACATTTTAAAATTAACAAACTGATCAAATCAAATTTAACATATATAATTTTAAAAAACATTTAATTAGCAAACTAAACAATTATTGATTCAAATTATAACTTAATTTCAATTAAAATTCATTTAATTAATTCATGTAATTAATTAACACAATTAAAATTAAAAAAAATACATGAAATAATTATTTTTCATTATTCAACATAAGTTCAAACTACCGAGGAGCTCTCAAACATATCTCCAATTGCTCTACAACTGAGCAACCCAAACACAACATATCTCAGATTAAGAACAACGCTCACAACAACTCTGAAACTCTCTCCAACAAGCAACCTCAAACCTTCTCTGACCTTCAGCAATAACCTCAACTGTACCTGCTGGAGAGCTTTCTAATTTGCTAGCTAAGAGCCCATGCAAGTAAACAGGTAAAAGTCGACACAATTATAAATAAAATTAAATACTGTAAAAAATAAATCGATCTACTACAAGTAGAGCAAATTACTGTAAAACTAGTAAAATAAAATGTTGGAAAATAAGTAAAGTAACACACTATTGAAAGCTAGGTCAAAAAAGGGACTGATAAGATCCTACTGCTTTAAGATATTTTCAATTAAAAATAATATAATATTAATATTATATTTAAGTAAATAAATTCTTTAGTATAAAATTCAAATAAATCATTTTAGAACCCAAAAAATTACATAAAAATATTCATAAAATAAATCATAATATTTAAAAAACATCGATGAAATCGGTTTGCAAATCGGACCCCTGACGATCTCGAAATCCAAAAGTTACAAAAACATTCCTTAAAGATTTTCACCGGTGTCCAAAAATTATGAAAAAAAACTTGAAAGTAAAGTACTTCAATCAAAATACCATGAAGAAGACGGATTACAATTTGGAGTTATAATGACTCCGGAAAAAAAATTGGAAAAATCAAAATACAAGATATTATATATAATGAGTTATATGGTCGATAGTATCCAACTTCTATATGTTAATTTAACACTTACATATTGAACTTTGGCACTTGCTAAGACTCTATAATTCGAATTGAAAATGGTTTATTAATGAGGCCTCACCCTTTGAAGGCTGGTGAGGAAGAGGAGTCTCAATTATATTCTCTTTAAGAATATGTGGTCTATATCTTATGACGAACTAACTAGAGTTTCCCTTAGAGTCAAGGACATTGAGGTTTGATGGATATATCAAATGCTCTCTTCCATAAGGGGAAGGAGGAAGTGCAGTGAGTTATCAAAAGTGCTAAAATACGCTTTAAATTATCTTGGTTAAACAACCATCAATGTAATTTTGTTGCTTATAAGTGATGTAAAAATTAGGTTCTTCATAGTGTAAGAACATCTTGTGGTCATTAAAGTGATCCATTTTCATGTTCCTAGTCTTTGACATAACTTGCACCCACCATGATAAAAATAACGTTGGATCAAAAGTTGTATGTGAAATTA
The DNA here is from genome assembly GCA_022539455.1 of Dendrobium nobile. Taxonomy (NCBI): domain Eukaryota; kingdom Viridiplantae; phylum Streptophyta; class Magnoliopsida; order Asparagales; family Orchidaceae; genus Dendrobium; species Dendrobium nobile. The sequence continues at coordinate 35,482,226 of CM039731.1, forward strand.
TACAAAGACGTGACTAAAGAAATGAATTAATCCCATAGAGCGAGAGGAAGAGAATCAATCCCATAGAGCGAGAGGAAGAGAGAAGCCAAAGTCTCAAATGGATTTCTAAGACAATTGATTACAAAGAGCAGTGTTGAACTTCCTCTTCAATGCCATGATAGATGCACAAAATGTTGTAATTCTTCGCATAGTAGCTAAGATCTTTTAGATGTTGAAGGCAACAATATTAACAATTTTGTCCAAATTAAGCTATGACAGACGCACAAAATATCTAATTAATATCTATGTCACAATGTCCATCTTCCTCACCGTCAGCCATCAATCGAGCACTATTGGATTTGTTACCAACTTACGTGGGAGGTAAGAACAACGAGGGCAGTCAGGATTAGTGGAAAAGTGTTCTTCTCGAAGGTAAACGACAAGGCAAAGAAATATAAAACAAGCAAAAGTACTATTCATCAATTAGTTTCCACCAATGCCGGCCTATTCTAATACATAAAAAACATAACTAACTATAAAAAAGTACAAAGATGCATATTCTAAAAGTAAAGGACACTTAAGTCAAAAGGAAATACTGCTTAGAAACTGAAAAAAATAATATGATGGAAATAAAAAAAATGAAAAAAATACCTACTACAACACACTCTCAAAATTGTAAAGTCAAAAGAAAATACTGCTTATACAATGAAAAAAAATAATATGATGGAAAAAAAAGTGAAAAATAGCTACTAGAACACTATCAAAATTGTATAGTAAAGTCTTTCTAACAAGTGGTTAGGAAAGTCCTAAATCAATCCCAAAAAATTATATATACCTTGATAGGTCATAGAAAGTCCTGAAAAATTGCAATAAATTGCATTAGCCTTGGAAGGTTAGTTCTAATTTGCATTTCAAAATCATTTGTACTAGACATTGTATAGTCACAAATCCTTAAAATAGAAACAACTCTTAGAGCTTTATCAATATATATGATACCTAAGTGTTCAAATCTAAAATACTAATTATATTTTTAATTTTCTTTTGTAAAGTTCCAAAGGATGAATTTTTATTATGCTTAGGCACCCTAATCTCCTATGACTATAAGAGTTTTAGCTCAATTTAGCATGCAATGTTGAAAGTATATTCCATCTTTCATTTGAACTCCTCTATTGTTCTACCTACAAATCAGATTTTGTATTTTATAGTCTCATCAGTAAACTGAATTAATTTATCCCAATATATATTTTTGATGTGTTCTTAGGAATAATTTTGAATTATAATTTACCTTCTACAGAAAGAAAGCAGATCAATAAAATAAAACTGAATAGTGAGTTGCATCACATCATGCAGGTGAACCAAATCATTGGAAGGCCGTAAAGTAATATGATTACTGCAATTATTTATTTAATTTCTTGTACAGCACAGAAACTAACTACTTTGCCTTGTGCTTTTTATTCTCCTAAATTATTGTACTTTATAATACTTTGAGATCATACATTAGTTCATGCCAACCTAATTAATGTTTCATCAATAATTTCATAATATTATTGTTTTACTCTTTGTTTAAAGTTACCATATATTATGATCTCCACCATCTAATAGTAAAAAAATAGAAACAATCAACTTATTTATCAAATACATAAATATTACCAGCATGATTTTTAAATAATATAACATAAAATGCTTTGATAGGCATATGCTTTCATTAAGTACCACAATGCAATTATGTAGAAAGATAGGCATATGCTTTCAATTTTGTTGCTGAGAAACTTCTTTCTTTTTGTTTCTTTATAACTCATATATGAGGTTGATATGACTTGATTACTTTGACTCAAGTAGCATTTAATATATATTTATTAGTTCTCCAATTTTTTTTGTATCTTTGAAGAAATAAAATAAGAATAAGAGAATAAAATTTCCAAACTAAGCTCAATATTGGTTAAAGGCTGGTGGGTGAGAAGGGCCTCACTTGGTCCATGGCAAGGGATTACATCAGGTTAAAGCAGGATTTGGATTGAGACATGGATTGCCAAGGTGGCATGACCACCAAAGCTCATTTGAAGGCAAATTTGACCATTTTACTAGTCAAACCAGTCAATGGGGGTGATGTGGCATCCAAGAGAGTGCACTTAGCTAGTTGGATGTATGACCAAGTGTTTGAGATCATGGGTTTAGAGTTTAGATCAAGTACATGAGATTAAAGAGGGTTTTGACCCCTCTAATTGAGTTGACCATTCAAATCAAGGGAGATTTGACTTGAGAAAAATTTGGAGATGTGTGGGATGTCCAATTGAATGATTTTGAGAGGTTAGATTGATTTAAAATGGCTTGAAGGATTGAATTTGAGATTAGTGTAGGTTAAGGGTTGATTTGGTCAACCTGGTAAACCATAGGTTGGGTTTGGGTCCAACAAGTTCAAATAAGTGTTTTGATACCAATGGAGATGGTCCAATGCAATGAAATGACCATTTGGATTGAAATAACCATTTGGACCCTTAAGGGGTGATTTAGTCAACATGAGTTGACTTGGTCAACCATGCATGACCAAGGCTTGAATTTAAGTTCAATACGCATTTAATGGTTTTTAGGATGCATTAGAAGAGGTTTTGAGGTTTGATTTGATTGTGTCATGTTGAGTTTTAGGGAAAAGTTGAAATTTTCTCTTAAAGGGCATTTTGGTCATTTTAACCCTTGGTCAAATGTGGGTCAAACTAGGTTAGAAAAATGCATTTTACTGGTCAACATGTGATAACAAGAGTTATGGACATGGTTGAGAGTTTTGGGAAAGGTCCTAGGGTCAAATTCTACTAAATAGCAGCTAGTGACATATGTTGTAAATATTTAAAGAAGTAGTAGCCTTTTAAAATCAATTCAACTTATGGTGTTAGAAGTGTTAGATTAAGCTCAAATTTGGAGGGTTGACCCTAGAGACATGCTTAATCAATATATAATTGATAGGTTTTTAATCGAGGGTTATGTGATTGGGTTTTGAGGCAATTGAAAAATCATCCAAAAAGGGTTTCAATACATATGCCATTTACCTTGGATTTTGACCTAGAATTCTGGATATGAACTAGACTTTGGAATTGATTTGTTGAATTTAAATTATCCATATCAATTAAAATCAATTAAATAATTGTTAGTGATTGAATATGATTGAATCTTGTTAGGGGGCTGGATTAAGGGTTGATTGAAGGTCAAATTATTGAAGTGTTATTGAATTCTGTATTGAAACATGGTTTGAAAATTAAATTGATTGAAGTCTAGATTAAAATTGTAATGGATTGAAGTCTTGATCGAGGTCTAGATTGAAGATTGAATAGAAGTCCGAATTTAAGATTTCAATTGAAATCTGGATTAAGATTTGAATTGAGCTATGGATGATTGACAACTAGAAGATTGTCAACCATCAAATCAATAGGTAGGAGTCTGGATAGGTCTTGATGACCTCATAGAAAAATAAGGTCAATAAGAGCTTAAACTTTAAGTGAGAAATAGATATAATTTTCATGAATATGGAGGTCACTGGATGAATGAAATTACATTATAGATTGCCCATCATCCACTAACATGAATTAGATTAGAGGAGTTGATTATAAAAATAATTCCTATAAGGTGACAAAAAGGGTGGTCATGGTGAGAGTGAATGTAGATTGGTCTTTAAAATTATCAATATCATATAGATGAGAATGAAGCTTAATATTAGTCTTCTCAAGACATAAGAAGATGGGAAGGGTTATTATGTCCACATAACTATATGTGTCGATTAGAACATTTATATTATTAGTAGAAGAAACCTCAATTCCATCTTAGATGATAAGACAATCATAATATTTTTTTTTTTTTGAGAAGATGCATATAACAATTTTATTGGAAAAAAAAGCAATTACAAAAGTTAAGTGATAGCTAATCTATCACTTTCCTCCTTTAATAAAGATATAAAATGTGGAGGAATACTATCACAAGACAAATCATCCAAAAAAAAAAATCTATAGTCCGAGCAATGTTAGCACAACAATCGGCTAACTTATTACCATTTCTATCTATACAATGAAATAAGATTTGATTAAACTCTTTAAGAAAAGAGAAATCAATACCTTTGCCGAGATCCACTTTGAACTCCCCTTTATTCACCAAATTACTAATGAAATTGATAACATTGTAGTTGTTGCGTGCTAGAATATACACGGCGGTAGAGTTTGTAAATTCACGTCCGAGCGTTGTACGAGTATTCAACACATAAACAGAAAAGAGAATATGAACATCGGAATTTTTACGTGGAAAATCCAAAAAGGGAAAAAACCACGGGGCCTCGCCCAATTGAAAGATTTCACTAGTGTTTTGCAAATTACAAATGGCTGATTCGTCCCCCAAGCTGTGGAAATCAAATTACAATTCGTTTCTTCAAGAAAGTTTACAAATTTCTGCAGAATCCTGTCGTTTCCTGAAAATCCGACAGAGTTCTAGCGTATTCAGGCGACGGGAAGAGCTCCGGCAGTGGTTGAGAAGGAGAGGATTCTCCTTTTCCCCTTTCTCCTCTTCTTCTGTTCTTCTTCTCTCTCTTCACTTGAGTCCCCTTTGTGAAGAATGAGGGCTCTATTTATAGTTTTTCTGGAGTGGCATGGCTCGTAAATATGTGTGAGATCAGAGGCGAATAGGGAGTGGTTTGAATGGATGGCCGATATTGAACCCTTCAATCATGCACCGTTTATTGGACATTTGAGGGTCTTAATGATGTTGGAATTTGGCAATCTTGGCCTCGTTGGATTTGTCTCGTCGAGCCGCTCGATTCGAGTATAAGCTCGTTAAAATCGGAGACTGTTTGGTAACTCAAATTGCAGTTTGAACCTTCCAACAGTGCTTCAGGTCCTTGATTCGGACCCATTTGGGCTCGGATTGGATTGAATTTGGTGTCGTTGGGTTTGTATTTCCGAGACGCTCAGTTTGACTATAAGCTCACCGAAATCGGAGTTCAGACGATCCTGAACCTCATCTTTGAAGTTTCCAACTAGTTTTTTGCCTCGAGATTCGTGCCCGATCAAGATAAATTTGTGATGGCGTATCAGTTGCCCCCCTATTTTCGGACGTCGTAACTTCGGGAGTTCAAAAATATGCGTCACAGATTTTAGAGAATTTTTCTAAGTGAGTCGGAATCGATCTTGTGTGTAGGAGCCTTGAATGACTTTGAAAATATCGAAATTGAGTCCGGAATATTGAAAAACGTACCCGAGGACCCCAAAAATGTCTGATTTGGTCTTTTCGGGGCGAAAAAATGGACCTGGTATGGAATGGGAAGCCAACCGATCGGACCGGCTGGCTGGCCGGCTACCGCCGCCGCCGCTGGCCCGAAGACGCGCGTAGAGCCCTCCTAGGGCCACTGGCCTGCACGCGCCTGGGTCCGCCGGCCCGTACGCGCTTGGGCCCGCTGGCCCGCACTCGACTGGGCACGCCGGCTTGCCTGCGCCTGGCCATCCTGCCCGCGCTTCGCTCGCTCCGTGGCCCGAGCTCGAGCCTACGCCGTGCTGCTGCCGCCGCTACTGCCGGTGGCCGGTTTCACGCAAAACTGATGCTGCCGCGCGGGATTGCAGCGATCCGCGTGAAGAGCTTCGCGGATCGGCGCGGTTCTCGCGTGTCGGTTTGCTGCCATAGACCTAGGTGGGGCCCACAAGTGCAAAAATGCCATTTTTTGCTATTTTGGGCCAAAAAATATCCAAAAAAATCCCAAAAAATTTTGAAAAATTTGAAAAAAATTGGGATTTTTGAAAATGGCAATAACTCCCCGCTTTGCCTCTTAACAACCTATAAATAGGCCCCCTAGGCCTTTAGAAAAATTGCACATTCTTCTTCTCTCCCTCTAGCTTTCTGACAGTTGAGGCTTCCTCTATATTCGAGTGGAAAATTTCCCCTGCTCGATTTAGCGCCCCTCCTCTTGTGCAGGAGTTAGGAGATTTTTCTTCTTCTCCCCCCGGCTTTCTAACGGTTAAGGCTTCCGCTATTTGCGAGTGGGAAATTTCCCCTGCTCGAATTAGCGCCCCTCCTCTCATGTTGGAGTTAGGGGATTTTTCTTCTTCTTTCGCTTTCTAACAGTTGAGGCTTCCGCTATTTGCGAGTGAGAAATTTCCCCTGCTCGACTTGACGCCCCTCCTCTCGTGCAGAAGTTAGGGGATTTCTTCCGCCCCTCTCCCTCGGCTTTCTGACGGTTGAGGCTTCCGCTTTTTTCGAGTGAGAAATTTCCCCTACTTGAATTAGCACCACTCCTCTCGTGCAGCAATTAGAGGATTTCCCTCCCAGATCTCCATCTGTTTCTCTTCCTGCTCCAGGGGCTTTCTGCTATCTTTTATAGGAGATCTTCCCTACTTAGAATTCCACCCCCCATTTAGTAAGGAAATCGAAATGGGTGATCGCACTTCTACCAAAGATATTTCTGTCGTAGAAGATCGCCCACTGACCGTTCTAAGGGTTCGAAGAAGGTTCCTAATGCGACAAAAGCTGATGACGTTATCTCCACCATCATCGAAGATTCTTTCATCTCTTTTAGGAAAAAGTTTCATTTTCCTAATGATTTGATGATGAAGGTGCCGATGAGATATGATCGTGCCTGCTTCCCTCCCCAAGGATACGTGACAGTATACGAGTTTAGTTTGCGAGCGGGGTTGCGGTTTCCGCTGCCTCCTGAACTGATTGATATCCTGACGGGCTGCGGATTGAGTTTGTCTCAATTTTCTTATTGGGCTATGTCGATCGTAATGGGCCTAATTGCATTTTTCAGAGACCGAGAAGTTGTGTTGACTCCAGACTGCCTGTCTCGGATTGGGCGTATCTATGCAGATGCGCAGGGTCGTATCTCTTTTAGATCCAAGTGGCTGGATATTCGTACCAGGGATTCATCTAAAGATTGGATCAGTGACTTCTTCTATGTGCAGAATGATTGGGGCCTTCAAGAAAAATGGGGAAAGTTGAAGGAGCTACCTATCCCCCTTCATATTGGAGCGGAAGACTTGTTAAGGATACTGAAGCTTCCTGAAATCGATGCCCTCCGTTATGAGATGCGTTGTCTTAGTAGATGCATTGATGAAGAATATTTATTCAAGGTGGGACTGTCTACTCAAGCAGGGAGGACGCATGCACAGAAGTTGAAGAAATCTGCAAAAGTCCCGGAGACCCAAAAAATTTAATCCAAGCAACCAGAGATTGAGGGAGATTCACAGGCGCCTAAGAAGAAGAAGTCGGACAAAGTTTTGACAGTTGCCGGCAAAGGTCCTCGTTCTCTGGTCGCTTGGATTACCCTTTTGGGATCTCTGGAACTTTCACAAATTTCTTCAATATCTATGCGTGCAATCTCCCTGCTTGAGTAGATAATCCCATCTAAAATAAGTATTCTTCATCTATGTATTTGCTCAAATAACGCACCTCATAATAGAGGGCGTCAATATCAAGAAGCTTCAGTATCCTCAATAAATCTTTCGCTCCAATGTGAAGGGGGATTTGTAACTCCTTCAACTTTTCACATTTTTCTTAAAGGCTCCAATCATTTTGCACAAAAAAGAAGTCGCTAATCCAGTCTTTTGACGGATCTCGGGTGCGAATATCTAACCACTTAGATCTGAAGGAGATACGATCATGCGTATCGCTAAAGAGACGCCCCATCCGAGAAAGATAATATGAAGACAACTCCACTCCACGGTCTCTAAAAAGCACAATCAGGCCAATTACGATTGACATGGCTATGTAGAAAAATTGAGATAAACTCATTCCACAGATCGTCAGAATGTCAATCAATTCAGGAGGTGGTGGAAACCGCAGCTCCGCTCGCAAATTGAATTCGTACACCGTAATATATCCTGGAGGAGGAAAGCAAGCGCGATCTGATTTTGCCGGCACCTTAATCACCAGATCTTTAGGAAAATGAAAATTTTTCCTAAAAGAAATGAAGGAATCGTCAGTGATGGTGGAGATAACATCATCAATATTCAATGCCTTGTGAATCTTCTTCGCGCCCTCAAATCGGTTGTTAAGACGATCTTCTTTGGTGAGAGGATTTTTGTGGATGCGTGATCACCCATTTCAATTTCTTTAATAAAGAGGGGCGCAAATCTGAGTCGGGAAAATCACCTACAAAAATAGCGGAAAACCTCTAGAGTAGAAAGAAAAATGGGAGAAAAAGGAAGAGAATAAGAAGAAATCTCCAATATCTGTACAAGAGGAGGGGCGCTGAGTCGAGTAGGGAAAGTCACCTACTCAAAAATAGTGGAAAGCCTCAACTGTCAGAGAGCGAAAGAGAAGAAGAAGAGAAGGAGAAGGAGAATCAGCTCCTCGACCATCGTTGGAGTTCTTTCTGCCGCCTGAATAACGACGGAATTCTACCGGATATTCAGGTGACGCCGGAACTCTGCACAACTTTGTAACTGAATTACAATTTAGAAGAAACTCATTGCAATATGATCGTCCTAACTTGTGGGACGAATCAGCCTTATGTACTTCAAACTACACTAGTTGAACTTTTCAACTGGGCGTAGCCCCGTGGTTTTTTCCCTTTTTCGAGTTTTCCACGTAAAAATCCTGGTGTTTATTTTCCTTTTCTGCTTGTGTGCTGAATATTCGTGCAACGCTCAGAAGAAAATTTTCTAAGTCTACCGCCGCGTATATTCTAGCCCGCAACAATCTTGAATTCTGGTAGACAATCCTTGGCACCAATGTGATGGTATACTACCAGTTCTCGCGCTGATACTAGAGAATTTTTCTCTATTAGATGCAAAAAGAAGAAGAGATTAAGGAGAGTATAACAAGAGAGTAGAGAATAAGAAGTCACCATGAGAATAGAGCTTTGAAGCTTTTCTTTGGAGAACTTGGCATAAGCCACGAGCATATGGGGCTTTATAGGCATGGTTTATTGTGTATAATGCTATTATTAGGAACCTCGTATGGTTGTCCATTTTTAATGCTTCTTCAGCTTCTAAACCTTAAAATAACAAAAGTTAGTTGGCTTGGAAGAACTGCTTTCCTAAAATAAAATCAAATAGTTATTTGGGGAATTCCAAACTCTTTCATATTATGTGCTTTTGTTCGGCAACGAACTCTAAAATTGATAAATATTTATAACTTGAAAGAGCATGTTTCTAAAAATGGTAAATACCCCTCTGAAGCCTCTGACTCCCCATCCTTTGTGCGAAACGAGGCTCTTCCAGCCTCTGTTGCGATCGAACCTCAACTTATTCCCGTTAATGAAGACTGATCTTCGTGTTCTTATTTGAAACAGTAAGGGAGTGGGGTATTTGATTATTATTATTAACAGAATGTTAATAATAATAATAATTAGAATTAAAGAGATCTATATACTCTTGTTGTTATTTTTAACAAAATGTTAGTAATGATTATAATTAATAATAATCAATAAAAATTATTATTATTATTATTATTATTAAAGGAGGAGAAATTGATCGCAGTTATCAAATCAAAAGACTTGAAGGAAGTCTCGAGTTTAATTCCGTCCCCTGAAGCTCTCGGTTGTTGATCTGATCCGGCCGAAAGGGATTGAAGACTTGAAAACTACTTTTGGGGTTTATTCGCTCTTCTATACTCATCTCCATTAATTTGATCTGACTAAGTCAATCTAAAAGGGCTAGTGCTCTCCCCTTACCTCCCCTCTTAGGGAGAGGATGCTAGGAGGCTACCGAAATTTATTCAAAAATTTTGTACTTAGGTGGATTTTGGAAAACACAAATGTAATTTAAAATCAATTACACAAATTAATTGGATAATAATTTCAACATAAAGTGAAATGAATTAATTAATCTTAATATGAAACTTTAAATTAATTTAGTGATTAATTTAAAAACTAATAATTGAATTTATTGAAATCCAAATTTAAAATAAAATTTATCTGATCCGATAATTATAAGCTTTAAAATCAAAACTTAAATCAAATCCTTAAAATTCATATTATTAAACGTTAAATTAAATTAAATCTAATCAAAAGATATCTTAGATATTAATTAACTCAAACAGATGAATTTAATTAAAATGATTAAACTAATTTTTAACTAAACATTAATTTGAAATCAGTTAACTAAAAAAAATCCTTTTAAAACTTAACTCATAATTTTAATCCTGAAATTAAAATTAACTGAAAATCAAATAAAATCAATTAATTCCCAAGATAACTAATTCTTATATATATATAAAAAACAGAGAGTTAACTGAATAATTTAATTTATTAATTGTAACCAAACCAATCAAATAATTAACTCTAAAATTAATTCTAAATAACATTATCTGATTTGAAAATTTAATAATTAAACTTACTTAAATTAAAACTTTAGCTCTTTTAAACTAAACCAATTAATATCAACTTAATCAATTAAATTTTTCACCTCTCCCAAGGCTAGGGTTTTTTCTGGTTTCGTCAGGCTTTCTCCCGCCCCGCTGGGGCTTCTCCCTTGTCGGCGCTGGCGTCCTCAGTGGATCTCAGGGAAGTTTTCTGGTTCTTGGTCTGTTTTCCTTTGGCTTGGTGTTTCCTTTTTTTGTTTTCGCCCCTTTCTGCTGGTTGCCGGTATGGCTCCGGTTAGGTTGAGCGACACTGGCTTTTTGGGGGGGCCGTCTCATTCGCGCTCTTTTTTAGAGGTGTTGGCTGGTTCCTACTCATCTTCTTCCTTTTCGCCTTTGCGTTCCTCCACGTTTCGAGGTCTGCCTTCATTGTGGATTTCTGACCAGGAAATTAAAGCTTTGGCTTCACCTTTTCATTTCTCTCTTGTTGATTTTTTCCCTTCTAAGAGGTCGTTTCTTGATTTTATTAGGAAGTTTTTCTTTAATCTTAAATTAAATGGTGATGTTTCGGTTACTCTGCTCGATGCATCGCATATTCTGATCAAACTTGCAAATGATTTATAGGGTTCTGCCATCGTTCGTATCTTGTTTTTAACTGTTACATGAAGCTCACAAAATGGTCGCCGTCCTTGGATGTTGGTGTAGAATCACCTGTTATCCCAATTTGAGTTTCTTTTTCGCTACTGCGTCCTCACCTTTTTAATCCTCGTATTCTTCATGCTTTGAGAGAGTTGTTTGGCAAACCTCTGAAAATTGATGCCGCATCCTCTTTGGGTTCTCGGCCATCTGTTGCTCGTGTGCTTGTGGAGCTGGACATTACTAAATCATTTCTTAAACAAGTCTGGTTAGGTTCAGAGTCTCTAGGGTACATTCAGGAGGTAGCTTTTGATGATTTTCCTTCCTTCTGTGCTTCCTGTAAATGTATAGGGCATTTATCCGGGAAATGTCGTCCCTTTTCCTCTGTTGATTTGTCGAATACTAAATCCAATCCTAATGCTGCTGAATAGGAGTTAGCGGAGGTTTTAGTTCCTATTGAGGCTAATTTGTCTTCTGGTATTGTGTTGAATGGTAATACTGCCTTGGTTAGTTCTAACCCCCCCCCCCCCCCCCCCCCCTGTTAATCCTCTAGCAGGGGATGTTTTGGTTCAGGATACTAAGGGTCTTTGTGGTACTGTTTCTTTGGGTGCGGATGGTAATCTGGATTTGGTTTGTTCTTCTCCCCCTTCCACTGTTTTGCCGTTTCCTATGGTGGAGGACGTTCCGCTTGGGTTGACTGGTGTTGATGGTAATCTTGTTACTTTGGCTGCTGATGGTTTATGTTCTAATGAAAATGTGGTTGATTTTTCTGTTGGTGTTGAGGGATGTCCTTCTATTAATTCTATCCAGTTTGCTGCTATTATATCCCCCGACGCTCAACCTTTTACTCCCGTTGGTTTGAACTTGTTTTCAAATCGTGTTTGTCATAGCATTGATGGCCCTCCTCGTGAGGTTCCTCTGGTGTCTGTTACTTCGGACCCGGCTGTTTTGGCCTGTCAGTCTTTAAATTATGAGGAGTTGGTTGTCCCGGTTCAGTCGCCTGTCGTGGATAATTTGGATGAGGGAGTGTGTCGGGTGGCTGTTTCTGGTAACTCATGCCACATTCGTGATGAACGTGTTGTGCTTAATGATCTTGTAGATGTTCTAGTGCATTTTATGGATCTTAAAAGCTTACATTATAATGTAAAGGACAACTCGGGCATTGAAATTAGAGTCCACTTGGATTGGCTTCATGACTATAGTTCTGTTTCAGAATCTGAGTCTGTTTCTGATTCTGTTGAAGCTATGGAAGATGGAGATCCTAGTAATTCTTTCAATTTGTTGCGCGATAAACCACTAGTGTCTGTTGCTTCTCGTGTCAGATCTCATGGGAGGGGCAGGCGTGGTTGTTGATTGTTGGTTGATGCAATGTTTCTGTTTGATTTTCCTCTATGTGTGGCTTCGGTTGATGCATTGGTTTGCATTTGTGGTTGGTGGGTTGGCCGGTTTAATTGGTTCGTTTTGGACGATGAGGAAGCAGCGAGGCTGCAAGCATCGTGGTTGGCCCTTCGATTTTGTTTTTTTACCAGTGGCTGGTCCCGCCCTGGCAACCCAATGCTGGTCTGAGTTCGTTGATATCAACCTTAATTATTCTGATCTTTTATTTGGTTTGCTTTTTTGATTGTAAGCATCTGATGTGGCCCTTTGAGGGGTCTTCTTTTTGTAATTCTTCTTGTTTAATATATTTGGGGTAAAAAAAATACTTAATCAATTAAATCAATTTAAATAACTAAATAATTTAAATCAATAAATTGAATTTAATTAAAATGACTAATCTAAAACTTGAGAACATTAAATTTGAATAAATTTAATATAAATAATTAAGCATTTAAACTTTAATTAAAATTAATGGAGAAATCAATTTAACTTAATAGCTAAATAATCTCAAAATACATTTAAAATTAACAAACTGATCAAATCAAATTTAACATATATAATTTTAAAATACATTTAATTAACAAACTAAACAATTGATTCAAACTTAAAGTTAATTTCAATTAAAATTTAATTAATTAATTCATGTAATTAGTTAACACAATTTAAAATTTATATATATGAAATAATTATTTTCCACTATTGAACCTAAGTACAAATTACTGAGGAGCTCTCAAATATCTCTCCAATTGCTCTTTAATTAAGCAACCCAAACACAACAGCTCTCTGATCAAGAACACCACTCACAACAACTCTTAAACTCTCTCCAACAAGCAACCTCAAACCCTCTTTGACCTTCAACAATAACCTAAACTGTGCTTGTTAGAGAGCATTCTAATTTGCTAGCTAAGAGCACATGCAAGTAAACAAACAAAAGTCCAGTATAATTATAAATAAAATTAAATATTGGAAAATATAAATCTATCTACTGCAATCAAAGTACTAGAAAACTAATAAAACAAAATGTTGGAATACAAGTAAAGTAACAGACCACTGAAAGCTAGGGTAGAAAACAAAACTGATGGCAAGTAAGTGTAACATCACAGTTCAGTGTCAAACTAGCAAATATCTACAAATTAATGGGCTACTTATAAGCGAAGCAGTAAGACCCGCGTGTACTAGAAAATTTCTAAATAAATGACCCTATATCAAAAACTCAAACCCTATGGGCGGCTTTGTTTATAAGAATTAGGTTGTAAGACCCACCATCAGACAACTTCTACTAGAAGCCGTAAGTTCAACCTCTGAAGGAAATGTTTATGAAGACCACTTTCAAGTGAAAGGTGTAAGCCCCTACCTAAATCTAATAAACTGGGTAACACTTAAATAGATCCATAAGTCCAAAAAAAAAAACTAAAATCCATAAATCTTCACTCAAGTATACTCTAGATCTCTGAGAGGAGGCAACTCATGGCTACCAATCAGATTCCCTGAACACTTCAATCAATGGTTGTTAGTATTGGTAGACTGAAATCACAGTATACTCATGACGACGGAACCATGAGATCTTGATCGGGTATACCTTCATCCTCCATAACTAGGTTTAAAATTATGTTACACATTCTCATACTCCTTGTATGAAGCTAAGTGTATTTCATCCTTAATCGAAAGTGCTCTTTTAACGTATTAAGAGGGTAATTAACTATGAAAGCTAGCGCTTATAGGAAGTAGAAACTCAGATCTAAATAAACCCTGACACTACTCTCAGGGAAATTTAGTTAAATATTAAACTCAATCTACCTTTGAAAAAATTAAAGGGAATCTGAAGTTCGTGAGAGTGGGGTTCGCATCTTATTCGAAGGATTTTTCAAGAGCGATCACTTGTATACTAAAAAACTGCTTTAAAAAGCAGTAAGAAAACCGTCTTAAACGAAGCCAAGTAATTGTGTTAAATTTATTATAGAATAAAAAAGATTATCTAACAATATAAAAATATTTAATTAATTATTTTACATTAGTTTCCTAAAATTTCACACACACACATATATATATATATATATATATATATATATATATATGCCAAAATATTACCCGTAATTTAATGTGAATTTTCCGAAATTCCAATTTTCCTTTTAAGTTATTTAACTTTAAATTTAAGATTTCAAATTTTTTAAATGGAATTTTAATATCATCGAGACATTCAGCTTAAGTAAAAGTTTTCTAAAATCAGAGTTTAGATAGTCCTAATTTAATATTTGAGATTTTCTATTCATATATGCATCGAGATTCTTGACTGATCAAACTAATTTTTTGTGATGTATAAAGAAGTAAAATGAAGAAGATATTGCAAAGAGTGTAACAGGAGAAGAAAAGTCACCATGAAAATAGATCTTTGAAGCTTTGCTTTAGGGAACTTGGAGTAAGCCAAGAGCAGGCAGGGCTTTATGGGCATGGTTTATTGTACATAACTCGTATATTAGGAACCTCATTTGGTTGTCCGTTTTAAATACTTCTTTAGGTTTCATTTAGGGCGGCTTTCTTACTGTTTCTTAAAACAGTTTTTTAGTTAAAAAATTAAAAATTTTCTACTAGAAAGCTGCTTTAAGAAGCAGTAAAAAAATCATCTCAAACGAAACCTTAGTTTCCAAACTAAAAAACAATAAAAGTTAATTGGTTTAGTTGGTTTAGAAGAATTGCTTTCCTAAAATACATTTGATATCCATTTCACAACTACTTCCCTGATCGGTCCCAGTCCATATTCTACACATGCGAAAACTCCCAACTTACCCCTGCACGTCTGCACGAAGCCTTACAACGTATCTTCGATACTCTTCTTCCCTAGGACGTCAAAAGACAACCTAAACGTGAAAATTTCAAGGGCAAAGGCGCGATAAGTCTTGAGCAGACAAGGACACAAGTTCATAGTGCAAAAGGGTAGAGCAGAGTCGACTGCAAAAGATTTGGAGAAAATTTCGCATCACAGTGCAAAAGGGTAGCCGTGGGTATTTTACTTGACTTCTCATCTTCTACCAAAACGAATTGCAAATTCCTCTATTTTTTTAGAGAACGGGTATCCACCCGCTGCTATCCTCGAAAGGGCGCTTGGCGGCATGACTAATACTCGACCGACCTGGAAGAGGCACCTACTCAGAAATCTCCTAGCCCGCACTTGATTGAGCCCCACTTAAGAGGCGCTATCCTTTGAGGAGAATTGAGCATGGGTTGAGAGGTTCTCAATCCTCCTGGCCCACTAACCAAGCTAAGCAACGGTGGGTTACAAATTCCTCTTACGACCTTTACTCCCAATAGGAGTAGAGCCAAGCTTCTCATGTTCGATTCGCAACATATCTGCCAAGGACCTCCTCAGCTAGACTCTTCGAGCAACAATACACAGACTCAAATCCTAAAATCAGGTCCACCTATATTATTTCCGAGGTTCGAACATCCTTGTTAATTTTTAACTTTTTTTTTCAAGCGGTACAAAATCAATACAAATCAAAACTAAATTCTCACTATAAATAAACAACTATTTAATTTGGTGACTAAAACTATAAGAGGATGAAAGAGAGGAGGAGAGGGAAATGAACTTACTAAAGAATAAGAGAAGATTAGGATACATTCGCCAAAAACTATTGTCGGGAGTAGAGATTGTGGCCAAGGAAGAAGTAGGAGAGGGTGCTCGACGGCTGTTGTTTGTGAGAGAGAAACAAGGAGGAAGGATATGGGAGAGGTTCGACGATTGTTGCAAGAGTGAGAAGGAAAATTTGATGCACTAAGTTTCTTTTACCTCCTTAAATGACAAGATAGATAGCTCATAGTAAGAAAATCGAAAGGAGCAATAGGATTACGAAATTATCATGATTGCACAAAAAATATAAAGAGGTTTACAAGTCGGTGACTTATTACGTACAATTGATTGCGATTCAGGCGATGTCAGAGCAAGAGAGGGTTTGGTTCATGCGACTCCAACTTGACAAATGAAACATATGGACTAGCCGGTCCAGGCTTAGTTATTACATTATAGGTGTTAGATAATTCAACGAACTTTGGGTGGGTATTTATTTTAGATGAAGAGCAAAGATTACATTTCATTTCATATCTAAATTATTTAACCTATTCTCTCAAAATCCAAGTTTTATGTGTTAGTTATATGAAGTACTGATGTTGAATAGGCTAGTAATTGCATTGAACTTATAAATGAACTATTCTTTTGATTTCTAACCAAGCACATTTTGATATATACACACCATGTATCTGCTTCTGAAAGATTCTCTAATTTTGATCAAAATTCATGTTTATATGTATTTATTATGTGTATAAAGGCTTATTATAAGAAATTAATTTATAATATTTAAATTTAAGCAGACATACAATGTTGGAGGATTGTAATGAAGAAATATTGCAAACTCATGATGAAATGGTAATTATTCAATTTAATAATGTGTTGTTATCATTAGTTTTTTTGCATCATGATTACTACTCACTTTACTTGAAAGGAGGTCTTGCATGAGTTACTTTATGGACATCCCGTAAGATTTCACAATATATAATCATTTCACGAGATATGTGGTTCACATAGAACTGGTAGTAGAAAAGTGTTTGGAATTACTTTGTTCATTATAGGATAGAATGAATCTGTTAGAGCTACCTCATAGATATTTCAATATTCTATGAAAATATTAAGCATATATTTCTCTATGGGCCTTCGAGCAATTGTGTATTTAACAATCGATATTATTATACTTGAAGATAAACAATTTTGTCATATTATCAATGATATGAGGTATATTTAATATTTTAAACACTACATATGGCCCATTGACAGAACTCATGCATATTGATGCCCGCATTCTTATTATATATCAAATTCCTTATATAGGGCGACAACAATCACCCACACAGAATATCATGACATTATATATGTGATTTTAATATGTGCTTCATATTTGGTACAACAAGATAGGTGGGTTTAACTCACAATGCTCATATATTCCAACGTGTTATAAGGGATCTGAGATGCAATTTCCTACATCGCCCCCTCATCTAATTTTTTTTTTAAATAAATGAACTTGAGTTTAATAAGGATATTTTATATTATTGTATATGATAAAATTAATCTATTTGGTAACATTTAAATTTTATTTAGTTCATGTTGGACACTCAATTTAAAGTGGGTATTAGTCTTCTCTAGAGATGCGATATCATGATATACCAGTTTTCGTACGAGGCAATTGATCGACCTACTAGTGGTCAATGAAATGTATTTAATAGAAGACATTCCTACTTGAGAAGTATAATGGAACATGATTTTGTTGTGTGGAAGAAGAAATGAGAAATTCTAAGGAATTTGTCAAACAATTCATTCCAAAAAAAAGCATCTTATGGTAGTTGGTACAATGACACTATATAATTACTTACGGAGACATCAATAAAAAATTGATACGAAATTTAAGTAATATGACTGATGAAAATTTTGTTCATCCATCGTCACATGAGTACAAGATGAAATAAGAATTTAATTCTTAAGAAGCATGCATGAACGGTATTATAGACTTGGTAGATGGTGTAGGGCGAATGCGATTTCTAGTTAGAGAGAATATTGCAATGCTGTTATAAAATTGTAGTACGTACTCCGTTTAACACCAACTTTAATTAAATTTGAATAGTGCATAAGTAATTTACATTATTGATTAAAAATTGAATAATAAACTAATGTTGTGTTGATTATAATATATTCATGTTATATTTGAGATTTTATGTTGAAAATTGAGGAGCAATGAATATGATTGTTTGTTTTGATTGTTAAAGTTTAAGTTTATGTACTTGTAGTTATTTTTATTGAAGATTATACTTACATTTATTATGTGTAAGGATCATCATAGTGAAATGATAATATCATTATGAATTTTTTACTTCCAATAATTAGCTTGAATTGAACACTTGAACAATAAATGTATATCCTCATGACATGTGTATGAAGAAATAAAAAGTAAATAGATTTCATTTTAAATTTATTTTTATTAAGGTTTATGTTAGAAGTTGATATAAGAAGAAATTTTTTTAGAAGGTTAAAAAAAAAAAAAAAAACTAAATTGTTAAAGATTAATACATGTAATGAATGAACATCTCAAATCTACGTTGGAAAAGAGAAATATAAATATAAAATAAATTTAAATGGTATGAATTAAACAATATATTCATTTATGTATATTCTCATTTCTTTAAATTGTAAAAAAAAAGTACATCTCAGATTAATTAATGGATATTTTTGTCATTTATAATGGAAACACTGAAACAGTTAATGAAACCAAATATTGATATCTAACTTTATGTTTGAAAAAACATACAAAAAGCTATTTTGACAAACTAACATTATGTAAAAACTCCATTGTATAAGAAGTTTTTTTCTAAAACTCCATGTTCACAATCACTTTAAAACAAACTTTTGCAATTAAGTTGGCCAGCCAAATGAGGCCTTAGTTTGGCAGTGCGAGAGACTTAGGTTTTGTTTGAAATAGCTTCCGTACTGCTTCTGAAAACCCTTTTAGTATAAAAATTAAAATTTTTTGTACTAAAAAACTACTTTAAAAAGAAGTAAAAAAGTAGCCCCAAACAAATCTGAAGTTATTAATTAGTTGCATCCCGATAAATCCAAATTTGTTGAAAGGAGCTGGCCATCGGATTGGGCCATATGTTTTGATCAAGTATAAACATATCAACTAATGCATGACTATTATTTTTATTTTTATTTGAGACATTTAGATCAATTAAGACAAGTTTACAAACACATCACATACGTAAGTTTTGAACCCAAAATATCCTGATTGATAGTCAAAGCTCTCAACCAGTAGATTAAGTTGAGTTGAGTTATGATATGCTTGCAGCTATCCCATAGAATTGCTTGTTATTGTTTCAAGAAAAAATGATAATATTCTAAGAATTTATTTTAGGACATAAGATAATTATGCGTTAATTAGAATATTTTATATAGAATAAGTAGAGTTTTATTTCCTATTCTAATTGATAATAATCAGGTTAAAAATGAGTAATTTATATTAGATTTCATATGAGATAAATTTTTTACTGCTTTGTAAAGCTATTATAGAGAAAAGAACTTTT
The DNA here is from genome assembly GCA_022539455.1 of Dendrobium nobile. Taxonomy (NCBI): domain Eukaryota; kingdom Viridiplantae; phylum Streptophyta; class Magnoliopsida; order Asparagales; family Orchidaceae; genus Dendrobium; species Dendrobium nobile. The sequence continues at coordinate 35,501,597 of CM039731.1, forward strand.
TAAAGATATTATAGAAAATAACTTTTAAGTACTTTTTTTTTTGGAAACAACAAAGTAATAGTTGTGAAATAAAATTATGATTACAGTCTGAAAAATAAAATAGTATGACAGCTTCCACTAACGAACAAAACCTGTAAGATAGAAAGATAGAACTTACAAATAGAACAAATTGTTAATAAATGAGATCCTTAGAAAAGCTTTCTATTTAACAGTTCCTATATGTGCTATGATAGGGTTTCGGTTCCGTGGTGATTTCCGTTGTCCTGCTTTGTTTGTGCTTTCTGATTGCACTACTTCATTTAGGGAAGGGTTTTCTTTCATCCTTGTTGTATTTTCTTGTGCATTCTACTCTAGATGGCTGGTAAATGGTTGCTTGATGGTGGTTTTCTTGATGCCAAACCGTCATCTAAATCTTTTCGAGAGGCTCTTTCCGGTAATGTCTTTCCTTTCACTGAGCTTAAAATTTCTACTCATAGTGGGATTCACTCTTATGGATTTCTGAGACTGAAATTCTATTTCGATTTTGCATTGGTTGGGAAGTTTCTGACCAACCAGCCGTCCCTTGAAGCTATTCAAAAATTATTTTTTCTTCAATCTGAAATTAAATGGTGATATCTCTGTTACGGTTCTTAATTCGAAGAATGTTTTGATAAAATTAGGTAACGACTTGGATTATTGCCGTATCTTTGCGCATCATTCTTATTTCGTGACCAATTATTACATGTGTTTGATCAAGTGGTCGCTTTCTTTTGACGTGGATGTTAAATCACCTGTTATCCCTATTTGGATGTCCTTCCCAAATTTGAGGCCACACCTCTTCTCTCTGAGGATTCTTCAGGGCCTCGGCTCTATTTTCGGTCGCCCCCTAAAAATTGATCATGCTAACTCCACTGGCTCTCGTCCCTCGATTGCTCGTGTTTTGATAGAATTGGATGTCTCTAAACAGTTTACTGACAAGGTTTGGGTTGGTACGGACAATTTGAGGTATGTCCAGTCAGTTACTTTGGAAGATTTACCTTTGTATTGTTTTCATTGTAAATCCCTAGGTCATTCCAAGTCGGAATGTATTGTCTTGCACCCTCAATTATCTAAGCCCCGATTGCCTAGAGACGATACCCCCACTGCTTCTGTGCCGGATTTAGGGGATAATACTATTATTAATTTGAGTCTTAATGTTGCTGATTTGTCTCCTATTGCTTTACCGTATGTGAACCCTATTGTTACTAATTCTTTCCATGTTGTGTTGAATCTTAATGAGGGAAATTGTTCGAATGCAACGGCTGTTTTAGTTTTGAACTTGTTTTGGCTCGAGCTGAGAATGTGGAGGCATCTAAGGATGATGTGTGTATTTTTCCTCTTTTAGCTTAGGTAGATTCTATAGTTGTTGGGTTCGATCCTGTTGTCTTGGCCTCTCGTCCTTGTGCTAGTAACGTTGTTGGTGGTTTTAACTCTATACCAGATTTGTCTCGTGCGGGTCCTGTGTCTGCCCCGTGTGTTTTGGCTGAGGCTGTAGAGCTTGGCGTGATTTCTGAGCAATCTGGTTCATTTTTTCTCCTATTTGGGATGTGTATGGTATGGTGTGCCCGAGTATTGGGATGCTGCTTCTTCTTCAGTGGTTTTGGAGAAGCAAGCTCCTTTGGATTTAGCGTTCAACGATGGCTTTGAGGATAATGCTAATTTGTTAAAATCCCTATTTATGTTATGACTAATGCTGAAGTGCAAGATCATGTGACTAAGACTATCAAAAACTCTATTTTGATACAAATTGACTGGCTTATTTTAGAGGATTCCATTTCTTCTCTTTCGAGTGGAGAAGAAGGGGATTTTCAAGATTGTGAGAATGATGTGGTTGACCATTCAGTTGGTCGTGGTCGTGGTAAACATAAACGTAGAAGTACGAAGTAATTGGCCTGGTGATTTTGGTCGTTTGCTTCTGTGGTTTTCGTGTTGGATGTACTATGACGAGGAGGCCCCTACTACCTCTCTTTGGCTTGGCTGATTGGCAACCTGGGTGCTTCGATTTATCGCTTGGTGTTTTTTGGTTTGAGCTCATTTTTCTGGCATTTATGGATGGTCCGTGCTTGCCTATGTGGTTCGTGCTGGGGCCTCCATTCTGAGTCCAATGGGAATGATTTCTGTGTTATGTTTGGTGTTTTTAGATTTTTTATTGTTGTTCCTCAGGTTGTTTTGGCGTTGACTTGGCGAGTCACGGGTTGTTGACCTGTTGTACCTTCTTCTCCTTTTATTTGAATAAAATTTTGTTTAAAAAAAAAACTTACAAATTGAACAAATTGTGAAGGGAAATTTCTTTCCATATTTTAAATGGCAGGTGCTTCTCGCATTTATTGTACTCTTAAAATGGGTGTCAAAATAGATTCTTGGGTCATGTTCGGATTTAACCCAAAATTAACCCGCCTTCAATTGATTCAACCCAATTAGACAAAGATGTCTGAAATTCAGACTAAGACCAGACCGCCTTTATCCAGGTTGATTAGACATGGCATGCTAGCAAAAAAAATCACCGATAATACATGATTTTTCTATAACAACTCAAAATCATTAAGTAAATTTATTTGAAAAATATGAAAATTTTAAAATTGAGCGCTTTGATTTTGATCTGATGAGCGTTGCGGTGCTAGGCCACATATAATCATGACTCATCCCACCACCTCTCTCACTTCGTTGCTTGGCCAAGAAAAAAATGTAGGAGATGAAGAGAAAGAGAGAGAAAAGTCGTTGGAATGTATTAGTCTGCCACTCGTATTATGAATTTTGTTCAATTCGTTGTAAATAACTATCATCATATTTTTATTTTCGATGATTTTTATTTCACCATATTACTTTTAATATATTATAGATTTGATAATTAAGAACAATATGATATAATTTAATTATATTTTCATCGATTAAATGTGTACCAAAATTTTTGGTGAAATGAGTAGAAAAAAGGCAAGATTGGAAAGAGTTAAAAATACTATAGGATGATTTTACATGATAAGGCTGCAAAGTTATATGTACTGAAATAATTTATATGATTGAGTTATGCAAGAATGATTACAATTTTGAATTGTATATGATGTATGGATATGATGTATTAATTAATTCAGATACATGATATGACAATCTCATGTAATATTCTTAAGATTCATTATTCACACTTTTAAAATTAGGAGGTGCCATAATAGATTTTTAGGTCGGGTTACGATTCAACCCAAAATTAACCCGCATTCAATTGATTCAACCCAATTAAACAAAGATGTTAGAAATTCATACTCTGACCTGATTGCCCTTATTCGGGTTTATCCGACATGACATGCTACCTTAGCGTGTGATTATGTGAGTGTCGAGAATGACTGCTTGAGCGTTGGTGCGAGGCTGAGCATAAGTGCTAGTAAGGGCAAACCTGCGAGAGAGCGAGGGTGCAACCACAAGTAGGAGAGGGTGAGGTTGTAAGCTGGCAACCACAACTACGCAAGCATTGTTGTGAGGCAGTGAGCATGATGCAGGCAGGCAGGTGAGAGTGACAAAAATACATGTTGCTTTAGAGGTAAATTTCGAGAGGGGGGATACGAGGTCGAACTCGGGTGATTCGGGTTTGTTGACCCGAACAAACCCAATTTATCAAGCGGGTTCATAATTAGGACCTAAATCTGACCTGTTTGTAAAATAGTCGATCCAAATCCAGATTTTCTTCGAGGTTCATGTCTAATTTTTGAGTCATCGTTACTTGACACTCCTATTTAAAATATTTTTTGTTGATTCAATAAAGATGTTATACCTTTTTTTCCCATTAGAATATATTATCACAATTTAGTGAAAGCTTCACAAAAATATATTTATTGGTCAATCAAAAGGAGTGAAATTTTGGTGTATTGAGTTTACATTTTTATCTGTATAAATTACTTTATATTATAATGTTAATCTAATATTTAAATTAAATTTGGTTACAATTTTTTTTATCAATTTCTTTTCAAAACATTTACTAAAAGTTGATAGGTGGTATTTTCATTATATTTGATTGAATGAAATTATATTAGTTTGATTTGCACATGGTGCAAAATTAATGAAGATATTTTCATCAAAATTTTATAATAAAATAATAAAATATTAAAATATTAATATGTAGTTAGCAAAAGTAATATCATTAAACATAACATATGAGTTTTTCAAATGCATAGAATAATTTTATAGATAAAGTATAAATTTATGAGGATATTTGTTGAAAATTTTATGAAAAAATAATATATTTTTAATTTTTTTTAAAATTAAATCACACAATAGAATATATTCATGTTACATATGAACTTAGCTAATTAAAAAAAAAAAAAACAGTGTTATTATCTAGATTCAACTATTTTGTGATATTGATATGTGTAAATACATTATAGGAAAATTGTCTATTACCGATGAAATTTTTGGATGATTTCTAGTGGAGGATTTTCCGGCGGATTTTCGACGGATTACTTTGAAATATTCCCAACATATTTTCAACCAAAATTTCTGGCAGATTTTCCAGCGTATTTGTTTCTGGCGGATTTTCCAACGGATTTTAATGCTTTTTTAAAAAATATTATTTATTCATAAGTTAATTAATTAAATTTATGGTTTATATTAACTAATTATTAATTTAATAATTTATTTAAATTAATTATTAATTTAATAATTTATTTAAATTAATTATTAATTTAATAATTAATTTAATAATGTAGTTTAATTAATTTTTTACTTTAATAAATTATTTTGATTATTAATTAAAATAATAAATTTTAATTAATTATTATAAATTGTAATATTTTATAAATTATAATATACCCAATTTTCCTGTAGTAACTCAAAATTATGAAGTAAATTTATTTGAAAAACATCAAAATTTTAAAGTCGAGCACTTTGACGTTGATATTATGACAGTTGCAGTGCTACACCACATATAACCATGCCTCATCCTACAACCTCTCTCACTTCTTTGTTTGGCCACGAAGAAATTGGAGGAGATGAAGAGAAAGAGAGAAAAGTCGTTGGATTGTATTTGTATGCATCTCGTATTACAAATTTTATTCAATTCGTTATAAGTAACCATCATCTTATTTCTATTTTCGATGATTTTGATTTCACCATATAACTTTTGATATATTATAGATTCGATAATTATGTACAATATGATATATAATTTAATTATATTTTCATCGGTTAAATCTGTACAAAAATTTTTGGGTGAAATGAGTAGGAAAATAAAAGGCTAATTGGAATGAGTAATAAATACTATAATATGATTTTACATGATAGGACTACAAAGTTATATGTAATGAAATAATTAATATGATTGAGTTATGCAAGTATGATAACTATTTTGAATTCAATATGATGCATGAATTGATATCAGATATATGATATGATAACCTCATGTGATATCCTTAAGGTTCATTGTTTGCACTATTAAAATTAGAGGGTGTCAAAAAAGATTTTTTGGTCAAGTTCGGATTCAACACAAAATTAATTTGCCTTCAATTGATTCAACCCAATTAGACAAAGATGTCAGAAATTAAGACTCAGATCTGATTGCCCTTATTCGGGTTGATCCGACGTGACATGCTACCCGAGGGTGTGATTAGATGAGTGTTAAGAATGACTGCTTGAGCGTTGGTGCGAGGATGAGCGTAGGTGCTAGTAAGGGCAAGCCTGCGAGAGAGCGAGGGTGCAACCGCGAGTAGGCGAGGGCGAGGTTGTAAGCGGGCAGCCACAACTACACAAGCGTTGTTTTGAGGCAGTGAGCATGATGCGGGCAAGGCATATGAGAGTGACAAAGATGTGGTTTGCTCTAGGGGTACGATCCGAGAGAGGGTCTACGAGGATGAGCTTGAGTGGCAAGTTATTTGACTCGGACATACCCGATTTCTCAGACAGGTTAAGAAAGAATATCTTATCACAAGTTGGTATAGGCTTCACAAAAATATATTTATTGGTCATTCAAAAGAGTGAATTTTTAGTGTTTTGAGTTTACATTTTTATCTGTATAAATTAGTTTATATTACAATGCTAATATAATATTTAAACTAAATTTGGATACAATTTTTTGTTCAATTTCTTTTCAAAATGATAACCAAAAGTTGATAGGTGGTATTTCTATTATATTTGATTGAATGAAATTATATTAGTTTGATTTGCACATGGTGCAAAATTAATGAAGATATTTTCATCAAAATTTTATAATAAAATATTAAAATATTAATATGTAATTATAAAAAATAATATCATTATACATAACAGATGAGTTTTTCAATGCATAGAATAATTTTATAGATAAAGTATAAATTTATGAGGATATTTGTTACAAAATTTATGAAAAATAATAAATTTTAATTTTTTAAAGAAATTAAATGACACAAGAGAATATATTCATGTTACATATCAACTTTTAGAGCTAATTAAAATAAAATTAGTGTTATTATCTAGATCAACAATTTTGTAATATTGATGTGTAATAACTCAAAATTATGAAGTAAATTTATTTAAAAAATATGAAAATTTTAAAGTCGAGTGCTTATATATATATATATATATATATATATATATATATATATATATATATATATTATTGTTACTTGGCAAGGAGAAATTGGAGGAGATGAAAGACAGAAGAGAGCACTCTTCTCTTTATATAGTTTTTCAGTTCACATGAAGTAGTGGGGTCATTTAAAGATGTTCCATTGGTGGTTTGGAGAGGCACATAATTATGATAAGAATATTTACTTAAAAATTAAGTATTTATATTAAATTAATTTGTAAAATTATTAATACTTAATCCTTAATATAATAAATTATTTTATTTAGTCAAGTAATTAATTCAAGAATTGAACCAGTCGTTTTGACGAAATCAGGACCAATTCGCCTATTGAACTGGTATATAGTTCTAAGTAGTTTGATGCAGAAGCGGTTTTTAGGATGGGTCAAACTGGTCTTAAGACCGGTTCAAGGTAGAACTGGCCATTCTTATCTAATTATTATAAATTTGTGTAAAATATAGTCGCGTCTTATCATTGAGACTTCAATGGGGTCGAAAAAGTTCTTTCTTAACATTTTTTAGTCTCATTAGCATGAAAAAAGATTAAGGAATGATAAATAAAAAGAAACGTGACTTTATTTTAACATTTGGTTAAGATTTAATTAGAAAGGAAACAAGTCTAACTAGAAATTTTGAGATTTTTCTCTTAATTTCCAATTCATTTTCATATACATATTCATTCTAACTACAACCATCAGCCCCAAAGCCAATTCTCAAATTTTTTATATCATGCACTATATTGAATGTGCGTAACTGCACATTACCAATAATCACTTTATCACTAGCATATTTATTGGCAGCGAAGGCTAAGCATTGTTTAGATTTAGTGGTCCCAAAAAGTATCCCTGAGATATCTAATTTAATAATAACCCCGCCATCAAATTCAAACGTAATCAGTGGCACCTTCACGTTCACGTCTGGGTAGTTAGTAAAGTTATAGCATGTGTCAAGTATGCCCCATGACTGCGCCCTCGGGTAATTGGCCATGTATTTTCGGAAAGTGTTGCGGATGCCATAGTAGATAATGGGCGGCAGTCGGCTAATCACTGTGCCAGAGTCCAACATGGCTTTTTTGCCGGAGGCCAACATGGTTATAGGGGATTTGAACACTCTAGGTGAATGGGCAGACCAATCACCCCCAACAGTAATTGAAATTAGCTTGACGAAGTAGAAGGATGGCATCATTTCGCTGGTTATCATCGGTGTATATTGCACATGAATGGCATCATCCCTCCCTAGTGAAAGATATCCAATTATGCCTGGCTTTGATGGTAGACAATATGAGAATACCAAGTCATATGATTGAGCTGTCTGGGAAATAATTGAAAGAGGCCCCCGGCCGAAGCCTAATATCCCATCTACCTTCGGTACGCTGAAGCTGTTGTTTTGTCCGCAGCCATAACGGAAATTCTTTATAATATCATTGGAGAATTGTAAGGTGTCTTTAACGAGGTAGCCTTTAGTGTAAGAACCATCGCGGTATTGTACCTCGTAGAGACAATTGTCAGTCCATGAGCAATCATATGTATTTAGTTGGCTACAATAGTCGGAGTGGCAGCGGATGGATGCATAGGTGGAGGACTCGAAAGGGTTATATATTGGGTCTTTTTGGGGATAACACTTCTCGCAGGGTATACATTGGATCCAAGTGACATCATTGCCGGTGTCAAAAACCAGTGAGTATGGGAAGGGAGGGGTGCCTAGGTATATGGTGACGATAAATTTGTGGGTACCAAAAAAAATGCCTTCTTCTATTGGAACTGTTGCTGAAAGAGAGCTGCCAAGTGGGTTGATGCCAACGGAGTTGTTTGGCAGCAATGACTCAACATCAATGAGATGGTATTCTCTGGCGCGCCATCGCGCTGATACTAGAGAATTCTTCTCTATTAGATCTATTAGAAGAAAAAAGAAGAAGATAATGAGAAGAGTATAACAGCAGAGAATGGAAGAAGAAGTTGCCATGAGAATAGAATTCAAAGCGAAGCTATATTTTTTGAGAACTTGAAGGAATAAGGAGCAGGTGGGTATTTATAGGCGTGGCTTATTTGTGCATAATGCGTTTATAGGAATCTTGTATGGTTGTCCGTTTTTAACGCCTTAAAATAACAAAAGACTGTTTTCCTAAAATAAAATCAACTAGCTATTTGGGGTCAATATGCCCCGTTTGTCCTATATATATATATATATATATATATATATATATATATATATATTTATATATATATATATTTATATATATATATATATATATATATATATATATCCCTATATTTAGTTTTTTTCTAAAATAATATAACTCATATACATTATTTATAGGCAGGTTGTTGCGGCTGTGAATTCGAGATGTTGGACAAGTCGTAACCGAACACATCCAACTGTAGAGAGGCCACAGACTCCTAGGCTTCGTGCATCGAGTGGGTCTTGACTCAATATTGAGTTCATTTGGCCGGGTTAGATAACAATTGGATTGAATTGATTTTGATTTAGGTAGGTTATCAAGTCGAGTCGACGCTACATCACTAGGTATCCACTTAAGGGGAGTCCTAAAGGAAGACATCTATACTAGGCTACGAAGACTTAGGTGCTAGAGTTGATTCTAGAGAAAATTGACCTCGAATAATGATGTCAACATTTATTGCTTTGTAAAGCTAATATAGAGAAATATAATTTTAACGTTGTTGTAGAAAATAACTTTTAAGTACAACTTTCTTTTTAAAATAATAAAGTAATAGTCGTCAAATAAAATTTTTTATTATAGTCTGAAAAATAAAATAGTAGTACAACTTCCATTAACGAACAAAACCTATAAGATAGAAAGATAAAACTTACAAATAGAACAATTTTGTGAAGGGAAAATTCTTTCCATATTTAAGGCATATACTTCTCGCATTGTTTACACTTTTAAAATTAGGGGTGTCAAAATAAATTTTCTGGTCAGGTTTGGATTCAACCGAATTAACTTGCCTTCAACAGTTCAATTGGTTCAACCGAATTAGATAAAGATGTTAGAAATTTATACTCAGACCCGACTTTCCTTATTCGGGTTGATCCTACATCACATGCTACTCGAGGGTGATTAGGCGAATGTCGAGAATGACTACGTGAGTGTTGGTGCGAGGGTAAGTGCAAGTGTTAGTAGGGGCAAGCCTACAAGAGCGCGAGGGTGCAACCAAGTGTTACATTTTTATCTGTATAAATTATTTTATATTATAATGCCAATATAATATTTAAACTAAATTTGGTTACAATTTTTTGATCAAATTGTTTTCAAAATGATAACCAAAAGTTGGTAGGTGGTATTTCTATTATATTATTTTGATATGCACATGTTGCAAAATTAATGAAGATATTTTCATCAAAATTTTATTAGAAAAAATAATAAAATATTAAATATTAATATTTAATTATAAAAAATAATATCATTAAAAATTACATATGAATTTTTCAATGTATAGAATAATTTTATAGTAAAAATAATAAATTTTAAATTTTTTTTATGAATTAAATGACACAAAACTACAAAAGAATGTATTCATGTTACATTTTAACTTTTTTGTGATATTGATCCAACTTTTATGGAGATCTAACTTTTTTTTGTGATATTTATATGTGTAATGACTCAAAATTATGAAGTAAATTTAGCGTTATGGTGGTAGGCCACGAACAATATATATAGAAGAAATTGGAGGAGATGAAGAGAAAAGAGAGAAAGGTAGTTGGATTGTATTTGTCTACTACTCGTATTATAAATTTTGTTCAATTCGTTGTAAGTAACTATCATCTTATTTCTATTTTTGATGATTTTTATTTCACTATATATCTTATGATATATTATAGATTTGATAATTCTGAACAATATGATATAATTTAATTATATTTTCACCTATTAAATGTGTACAAAAATTTTTGGGTCAAATGAGTAGGAAAAAAGGCAGATTGGAAATGAGTAGAAAATACTATAGTATGATTTTATATGATAAGACTCCAAAGTTATATGTACTGAGATAATTGATATAATTGAGTTATGCAAGAATGTTTACTATTTTGAATCTGATATAATGCATTAATTGATATCAGATACATGATATGATAATCTCATATGATTTTCACAAGATTCATGTGGTCCACTAATGGAATTTAGTGGAAGGGAATCATAATGTGATGGAGATTGATAGAGAGTAATAAGAAGTTGGGGCGATTGATTGGGAGTCATAAGGAGCGATTGATTGGGTGCCATCAGTGTAAAAGCAATATATCCTTATTGAGTATATGATTACTAATACTATTATTTATTCTTTCAAAATAAATAATAGTGGACTTATGACTCCCAATCAATCGCCCCAACTTCTTATGACTCTCTATCAATCTCCATCACTTTATGATTCCCTTCCACTAAATTCCATTAGTGGACCACATGAATCTTGTGAAAATCATATGAGATTATCATATCATTTTAAGATAGATAGCGGATGATTATTGTCACTAATACTGCTACTGATATTGTGCTAACATTGTGACTGACACTGATATCATTTACTGTTATTAACACTATTTATCGTTATTAATATTAATACTGATATGGGTTACTAGCATTAATACAATTGACTATTACTAATGTTGTAATCGATAATAAAATAGACTGAGATGTGATGTATTGTAAACTGAGCAATTAATACAGATAATCGATATATATATCGATGCATAGATCTATTTATTTGATTTAGAACATATTATTTCTCTTCTTCTTTCATTGATTTCTGTTGTAAGATTTTGATTATTTCCTGAGCTATGTTCTTATCAGTGGTTTTACATGTTTTCAGGAAAATATAAGTATCTTATAATATGAGGCTCTGAATAGCATGCATAATTATTTCCTCAGTTCATAAGAAATTAATAAGCTTTAGTTAAATGATTAAAATGAATGGAAGATCTAATTCTTTTAATATAGATCATGGTGTATAACATTATATTTCTACTTTTAATAGGATTCAACTATAAATGCATAGTTTATGACTCACAAAGCAGTAAGTGATGTGATGATCTTTAATTGCTTTTTCAATTTTATTATTTACATAATACATATGGATTATTATTAATTATATTATCGTTTTGATGATATTTATAAAATAATTAGATGGTTCAAGTGGTGATATTAATGTGGTGTTATTTCAAGTCGTTTAATAACATAGTTGGTCAACATATCACTCCACCAAGGCACCAACTAGGGGTGTCAATTTCGAGTCACGGGTCGGGTTCGGGTCGAACCCGGAACTGACCCGGGTTCAAACGGGTCGACCCTAACCCGGCCGGGAAGGCAAACGGGTCGGAAATCCGAACCCGGACCCGACCCGGCGGGGTTGCCGGGTTGACCCGACCCGACCCGGTTCGGGTCGAACCCGCTGCTGGCGGACGGCGGCGGACGGCGACGCGGCGGGCGAGAGCGGGCTGCAGCGCGGGTGGCGCGCGGACGGTGTAGCGCGCGGTGGGCGCGCGGCACGAGCTGGGCAGCGCGGGCATGCGCGGGCTGCGCAGCGGGCAGGCGCGGGCAGCGCGGGCGGGCAGGTGCGGGCGGCAGCTCGGGCAGGCGGGGGAAATGCAAAAATTCAAATTTTTTTGAATTAAACAGGTTCGCGGGTTGACCTGGCAACCCGCCCGGGTCAACCCGAACCCGACCCGTTTATCAAACGGGTCGAATTTGTGAACCCGAATCCGACCCGTTTATCAAACGGGTCGGGTCCAACCTGGATTTTCCGGGTCGGGTTTTCGGGTCGTGTCAAAAGTTGACACCCCTAGCACCAACCAAACTTATGCTTAAATATTAGAGGAAGTTGACGGAAGACTACTTATAGATGTAAAATAAAGGTGGTGGAAATTAGACCGGACAATAAACAGAAGAAGAGGTTTACGGTTCGACCGGGTTGAACCGGATGATGCAATAAAAAATAATATTATAAAAAATTAATAAATTTAATATAATAATATCACAATCTAACCTTAAAATTTTTCATAATTCTAAGATCTGATTATTAAAACCTTGTTTTCATAATTCTAATAATTCTAAGATATGATTATGACTAGTTCACGGTTGAACCGATCAGTCTAATCTGATTATTAAAACCTTGTGTAAAATATAATCGCTTCTTATTATTGAGACTTCAGTAGGGTCGAAAAAGTTCTTTCTTAACATTTTTTAGTCCCATTAGCATGAAAAAAATTTAAGGAACTTTATATTAATTTTTTGTTAAGATTTAATTAGAAGGAAGCAAGTCGAACCAAAAATTTTTGGGGGTTTTCTCTTAATTTCCAATTCACTATTAAAAATTCATATTCATTTTAACTATACAACCATTAACCCCAAAGCCAATTCTCAAGTTATTTATATCATGCACTATATTGAATGTGTGCTACTGCACATTACCAATGATCACATTATCACTAGCATATTTATTAGTAGAGAAAGCTAAGCATTGTTTAAATATACCAGGTGCGAAAAGTATCACCGAGATATCTAAGTTATTAATAACCCCCGGCCCGTCAGCAAATTTAAAACTAATTGACGGTACCTTCATGTTCACCTTCCGGTAGTTAATAAAGTTATAGCATCTATCGAGTATGCTCCATGACGGCATCCTCGTGTAATTGGCCTTGTATTTTAAGAAAATGATGTGCATGCCAGAGTAGATAATGGGCGGCAGTCGGCTAATCACTATGCAGAGTCCAACATGGTTTTTCTTCCCAATGCCAACATGGTTCGAGGGGTGTCGAACGCACTAGGTGAAAGGGTGAGCCAATCACGTCCAATAGAAATAGAAATTAGTTTGACGAAGTAGAAGGATGTCCTCATTTGGCTAGTTATCATCAGTGTATATTGCACACGAGTGGCATAGTTACCTAGTGCGAGATATCCAGTTATACTGGACTTTGATGGTAGACAATATGAGAAGACCAAGTCATATGATTGAGCTATTTGGGTAATAATTAAAACTAAGCTCCAGCAAAAGCCTAATCACCCATTTGCCTTCAACACTTTGAGGCTGTTATTATGGCCGCAACCATAGTGGAAGTTCTCTATAATATCATAGGAGAATTTTACAGTGTCTTGAACAGGGTAGCCTTGAGCTTGAGAACCATCAACGTATCGTACCTGATATAGATAATTGTAGGTCTACGAGCAACCATATTTATTTAGTAGTGTACAATAGTTGGAGGAGAAGAAGATGTTGGAATAGGTAGGACTCGAACGGGTTATATATTTGATATTTTGTGGGATAATATTTATCGCAGGGTATACATTGGGTCCAAGTGAGATCGCTATCCGTGTCAAAAATAACTAATAAGGGCATGGGAGCAGTTCCTAGATACATGGTGATGATAAAGTTGTGGCTATGAACAGAAACACCTTCTATTGAAACTACTAAGGAAAAGGAGCCGCAAAGTGGGTTGAAGCCGACTGAGTTAATTTGTGGCGTTCAGGGGGTATATGTAGTTGACGCAGGCTTGGTCCTGTTTGAAGATGTGATGATATTTATCCTTAAGGGATAGCTTGTCCTCGCACACCAGGGGTGAGCACGATCTGCATTGGTAGACCAGCTTGAGCATGGAAGGGCTCATGCCTATCAAAATTGGTAAAGCCTCTTATTGTACATATTGATTGGAACTTAGAGATTTTTGGATGAGAATGAATCTTTTGCTTTTGCATTACGTTTAAGTTTGTGATATCTATTAAATGAGCATAATTTATACAAATATGTTATTATTTTAATTAATTAAAAAAATAGTTTCAAACATGGCATTAAGATATTGCTAGCAAACCTTTATCATGCATGGAGTAGGATTTGCTGGACAGCAATGACTCGACATTGATGAGATGGTATTCTCCGGCAAGCCCTCGCTGTGATACTAGAGAATTCTTCTCTATTATAAGCAAAGAAAAGAAGTTATTGCGAAGAGTATAGCATGAGTGCAGAGAAGTTGTCATGAGAATAGAATTTCGAAGCTATACTTTAGAGAACTTGGAGTAGTAAGCAAAGAGCAGGTGGGGCTTTAAAGGCCTGGCTTATTGTGCATGATGCAGTTACAGGAATCACGTAAGGTTGTCCGTTTTTAATGCCATAAAATAACAAAAAGATTGTTTTCTTAAGATAAAATCAACTTTTATTTGGGGCCAATAGACCATCTTTGTCCTATTCATATATATCCCTTTATTTAATTTTTTTCTCTAAAATAAGATAACTCATATACATTAATTGTATCTAATCAACTCATGGCCACTGGAGTACCGGACTACTAATTAAGCATCCAAATTATTTCTGACTGAATTTTAATTGTTCTTTGATAATCCAAATTATTATAGAATAAAAAAGTTTATCTAACAAAATAAAACTATCTATTTAATAATTTTACATTAGTCTCCTAATTAAAAAGAAGAATTTTTAAGGAGCTTGTTGAATTCGTGTTTTAGCAATAAAACTGTTCATTTCTTATTCATTTTCTTTGGTTCTTTCTTTGCAATCAAGTTTCATCAACATTCCTATTATGCATGTTAATTATATTATGTTCTGCAAGTACTGTGCTACACATCAGAAAATGTCTTTGCACCATTGGCAGTTGGTGGTGGTATAAGGGACTTCACAGACGCAAATGAAAGGTCATATTTATTTGTTTTTCTTTAACAAAATGTCATGTTGAATATTTGTATTCATATTTTGATGGCCATCCTTATCTATTAAATTGGATGATATGTAGTCACGAATCTGTTTCATTCTTATTTTGTTTCCTTCATGCTCTTATGTTAAACTAGTATTTGACTGTCATTCCACAATTTTTAGTTATTGTCCTTATTTCCAGCTTCTGGATTTTCACATTATTGTCCATTAACATAATAGCTTTTGTGATTCTTAATTGCTATTGCTTCTATGTTCGTGGCTTAACTGCTTTACTAACAATTACGAAAAATGTAAACGAGCTTTTATATATACTATAATAACTTAACCTGATGAATTGGAAAAGGATTTGTGATCATAAATGCTTGTGTTGTTCCTATTTTTTTTTTCTTATTTAATTAGGTTTATGTCAAAAATTATGATAACAACACTTGAAGTTATTAATTTGTTGCATCCCTATAAATGCAAATTTGTTGAAAGGAGCTGGTCGTCGGATTGGGCTTTATGCTTTAATCAAGTATGAACATATCAACTAATGCATGTTTTTTTTTTATTTGAGACATTCAGGTCAATTAAGACAAACACACAAACACATCACATACGCAAGCTTCGAACCTAACATCTCTTGATTGATAGCCAAAACTCTCAACCAGCAATCAAGCTTAGTTGAGTTATGATATGCTTGCAACTATCCCAAGGAATTGCTTGTTATTATGACAAGAAAAAAGGATAATATTCTAAGAATTTGTTTTAAGACATAAGATAATTATCCGTTAATTAGAATATTTTATATAGAATAAGTAGTGTTTTTTTTTCACTTCTAATGTATAATAATCAAGATAAAAATAAGTAATTTATATTAGGTTTCATATTAGACAGTTTTTTTTTCAAGGTTTTCAAAATCAGCCTGAACTGGCCAGTTGTGAACCAGTCTGGCGGGAGATCTGGTTAGCTAAAATAACTTGCTGGGCTTAAAACAGGGGAAAAACTTGGTCAAGAACTCGGTTGAACCGGGAAACTGTCGAACCAGGTGGTTTTATAAGAACCGGATGGTTCTTAAAATCACTAATCTAAGTCATTTATCTGTGATCGAACGGTGTATTGACATTGCAGTTTGGTATTACTCGCTTGTCTATCTTAACATATGTCATACGCGACTCCTCCAGTCCTCCATCGGTCCATCTAGAAGGCCTCCTCCTACCACCTAGCCCCCGGCACACGCCATACGTAACTCCATGTTGACCGTTCTAGTTAAGTTGGGGAAGAAGTCACCTTTCGGACTAGCTAGCTCCCGACACAGGTTCTTTAATTTCACTTTTTTTTAGTAATTATTTACACATTTATGCTTGCATTCCCTCTCCAAATCTTATTGATAGTTGCTTGTATTACACATTTATGCTTGGGGAAGAAGTCACCTTTGGCCACCGACCCGACCCTCTCATTTAGGATGCATGATAAAAAAATTTGAACATAAAATGCATTTTAGTATGATGGCTGAATGTTTATTTTCTAAATTCCATACAAAATCTGCTAAGTGTAATTCATCTAGCTGATGATAAAGGAAATAAAACCTTACCTTTCAAGTATAATACATCACACTCTGTATTTAATTTAAAAGAAAATATTCTTAAAGCTGCATACTATCCATACTATTCTTTAGAAATAAAGTATGTGTTTATTTATTATTCAATAACTCAGATCCTTGTAAAGATTGAATGATATTTTATAAAAATAATTAAATTCTTAAAATATAAATGTTTACTCTATTAGTGTTGTAATTATAACTGTTTTTTTTTTTTTGTTAATGCATTTCATTGAAATATTCATTATATTATTCATTGTAAGAATCCATTCTATTTTGTTATGGTAATTATATGGATCATAAGTGCAATGTTATCATATCAATTCTATAAAATAGCAATGCTACAATAAGTTTGAAACTTGTTCAAATTGTGTTTTGTAACTTTAGTTCACATATGAACATATATTGTTGTTAGAATAAGGTTTAAACATGGTTAGAACTTTAATATATACATACATTAATGCTTCATGGTTATAACCTTTTATAATTATGACTAAAATAATATTTGAACATGGTTTGAATATGATTTAAATATTGTTTTAATATAATTTAAACATGATTCAACCTAATTTGAACATTTTTTAAACTCCATTTGACCTTTTTATATTTGAGTTCAAACTACGTCCAAATCATATTTAATATTATTAACATAATTCAAAACTAGTTTAAAACTTTTATTAATATGATTATAGCATTATTCAACTATAGCCCATTATACTTCGAACTATGTTTGAACCTTATATAATTCATAATTGAGCATTTTTTAAAACTCAAGCGGAGCTAAAAGAATTACATAATAACATAAATAATGATAAAATAAGTTTTATTATTGGCATTTGATAAAATAAGCTTTATTATTAGACAATCACTTGAGAATATGTGAACTTCATAAAATTAAGTTGGATTCATATTTTATTTTTAGTTCGTCTTCTATTTTCATTTAAATAGATTGTATTTACTTATTTTATTCATCCAATACAATCACTATTTTCATTCATATTTTATTTTTAGATGGAACACTTAATGATTGTATTTTACTTTAGTTGATCACATGAGAATGAAAGCACCTGGAACTCAGAGTGCATCTTCTAGTTGTAGTGTATACGAGAAAGTAGACATTGCGTGGAATCATTTTGTTGAAAAAAAATTGGAGTGTTTTTGAATAAATTCACTCAAAAAGACGCAATCATTGGAGCATCAACGATTGAACCCTAACATATGTTTGATATAATCTAAATTTAAAAAAAGGTAAATCTTATCATAACATAATAATATATGTTCAATATATCAACTATATGTATTTACAAATGTTCTAAAATTATTGTTTCATTCTTTAGTGTCAACTTAAAAAAAAAAAAAAAAAAAAAAAAAAGCAATGAACCTCTAGACTACATTTGTGTTAAATGATAAATTTTGGTGCTTGATGATGAATCATCGACAAATTTTGACTAGAGGAATTGGAAACTGAGATATACCAAGATGATGCAATTTCAGATGTTGAAGAAGCAAACATAGCATCCAATCGGCCTACACCTGATAAGTTAGGTGAAATTGAATATATCATTTAAATAAAATAAAAAAATAAATTCTTATTTATATTTTAATTTGTTGGTGAAGGTAAACTAGAGAATGAAGGAGATGAAGATGATAATAATGACTTCAATTATTTAGGTGCTTTGTTGCTGCGATATTGTTGAAGCGGGACATAAAAATTAACTTATGAGGATACCTTTCACGATGCAAATTTTGAGATATTTGATTTCCTTTTGTGAAATTATTAAAACTATTGAACTATGAAAAAAGAAATATTATTAACTTTATATATGTATTATGAATGTGTTGTCTTTTTTTTTCTTATTAGTTTGTAAAGTGTAATATCTTGTTATAATTTTTTGCTTATTGCTTCATATTATGTACACAATAATGATGAGTATGTATATTTATTTTAATTTTGGAGTTCACTAATTGAAATAGAAACCATATGTTATTTATTATGTTTTATAAACTGATTCAACATTTATATTATATATTATTTGTTTTATTTTATAAACTTAATTGATGCCATATTTATTTTCTTTGATTAGTTTGATATGAAAATGGAATGTTAGAGTGAAGGTATTAGATGAAAATTTCTCTTTTATTTTCTAATTTTTAATAATATTATTATTTATTACATCATCCGATTCGACCCTTGTTCATTCTGTTCGGTTCTACCGAACCAGTCAAACGGAACCTCTTCTTCTGTCGGTTCGTTGTTCGGACCGTTTTCAAAACTTTGATTTTTTTACTGTTTTGTAAAGTTATTATAGGAATATAAAAATTAAAATATATTGTAGAAATAATCTTTAAAAGCAAAACGAAGTAATAGTTGTCAAATAAGAATTATTATTACAGTCTAAAAAATAAAACAGTATGACAACTTCCACTAACAAACAAAACTTGTAAGATAGAAAGATAAAAATTATAAATAAAAAAATATTGTGAAAGGAAATTTCTTTCTATATATTAAATGGCAGGTTCTTCTCGCATTGTTTACACTTTTTAAAATTAGGGTGTCAAAATAGATTTTTTGGTTTGGTTCGGATTCAACCCAAAATAACCTTTCTTCAATTGATTCAACCCAATTAGACAAAGATGTCAGAAATTCAGACTTAGATCTGACATGACATGCTACCCGAGGGTGTGATTATGCGAGTGTTGAGAATTTCTTCATTAGCGTTGGTGCGAGGCTGAGCACAAGTGGTAGCAAGGAAAGCTTGTGAGAGAGAGAGAGAGGGCGCAACCGCGAGAAGGCAAGGCGAGGCTGTAATCGAGCAATTGCAACTACGCAAGTGTTGTTGCGAGGAAGTGAGCATGATCCGGGTGAGGTAGGTGAGAATGACACAGATGCAGGTGCTTTAGAGGTGCGGTCCAAAAGGGGGGATACGAGGTCGAACTCTGGTGGGTTCGGGCTAGTTGACCCGATCAAACCGGATTTCTTAACGGATTCAGAATTAGACCAAACCCAACCTGTTTTGTAAAACTAGTCGATCCAACACAGATTTTCTTGGGGGTTCTGGTCGAATTTTCGAGTCATTATTAATTGACACCCTATTTTAAATTATATTTTGTCGATTCAGTTAAGATGTCATAATTTTTTTTTTTTCTATTAGAATATCTTATGACAAGTTAGTGTAGGATTCGTAAAAATATATTTTCGGTCAATCCAAAGGAGTGAATTTTTAGTGTACTGGAGTTTACATTTTTATTGTATAAAATAATTTAATATAATATTTAAACTAAATTTGGTTACAGTTTTTTGATCAAAATTTTTTTTATCCTCAAACTTGTATTTAAAAATATTAATTTTTTGATCAAATTCTTTTGAAAATGGTAACCAAAGTTTTTTTTTTTTTTTTTAAAGAAGACATTTTATTAGAAATATGAAACCAAACATACACACTAACCAACAACAAACAGAAAGAAAGAAGAAAAGAAAAAACCACAAAATCTAACAAGAAATTACAAGCTAACAAATTGGCTCAGCAGACGGTCAAGGCTCCAGCGTCGACGAAATCTTGCACGGACCGTCCAGTTAGTGACCCAGTTAGCCAACCCGAAAAACCACACCAACGGTTGCCACAGCAAAAACAATCGAGACGCAAGCCTCGACCACATCATAGCCCTTAGCCTCATATAAAACCAAATCCAACCAGAAAAACCAAACGATTCCGCAGAGAGCAAAGAGGAGAACACCAAAGATACAATCAACGTTTGCACCGTCCTCTCCCCCAAAATTTTCCCCTAGTAACAATAGTTTTAGCACGAACAAGGAAAATTCTTGTCGGATTCAAGAGTATCAGAATCAAGCTCCTCATCCGATGAATCAATGAGCCAATCACCCTGTTTTCGAATCTCAACACCAGAGGAATTACTAACACATTTAGCCAACGCTTGTTCATCAATTTCCACCACTGGAACCTCAACAACACAGTTGATGGAGGAAACACCTGCCACACAACCCAAATTCTGAGATCCACCTCTAATCGACAGAAGCATCGTTTCGGACACCAATTTCACCATCATTTCATAGTATACGCACCCACTTCCGTCACCAGATCAACCACCAGAGCATCCAACTTCACATTCGCGTGATCATTTCCAACCAACAAAACCGAGGAAAAATAAGGAATAGCATTAGGCGACAGAGCACAATCGACAACCGCCTCCGGCAAGTTAATATTCTCACTAGCGACCACCAGACTATTAATTTTATTAACACCAACAATTTCCGGCCCATCACCACCCGCCAAAGCACCCGGTTCAACACCAACCACCGGATCGTCAATACTAGCCACCTTCGAACATAAACAACAGACTCATTAAGAATACCACCATTACCATTCACTAAACTTCCCAAATCAACTCCACTTTGAACACCAGCCATATCAGTCTCTCCAGCATCATCGGCTTAGGGAAACAACCAACGTCTGAGGAGAAACAACAGAAGCGATCGATCACACCAATCGGTTCGGACGGCACAACAGCAGGAATAACCACCTATTCGGAAAAGAGCCTCAGGAACTCCCCCTCCAAACGACAGTTACCCGAGGACGATGCCCGATCACTTACAAACAGAACAAAAATTAGGAAATTCATCAAGAATAACCTCTTGAATATAACCCAGTACTTAAGAACCAAGCCAAACTTGCTTAGGATAAGTTTTGGTAATATCTAATTCTACAAGAACCCTAGCATGCGACGAACGAGAACCCACAGAAGTTGCTTCGTCGATCTTTAACGGTTTACCAAAAATTTCAGCCAACCCAAAAAGAATGCGAGGAGAAAAAAATGGGGGCGAAGCCTAGGGAACGAAATCCAAATCGGAATAATCGGAGATTCAACTCCGATGTCGAGAGATGGCGACCATTTCGTTAATTTCATGAAACAATTGAAAACCATGTATGATCGGTGGCAAAAAACTCTGCAATAATCCAAATCGTTGGCTAATTTGATAAGAATGTGATATTGGTCTAAAACAGTCACCGAAACTTCACCATTAAGCTTAAGATTGAAAAAAAATTTGCGTATAAACTAAGAGGGGTTTTTTAGAGGGAAAAAATCCCACTAAAGAGAATTGGAAGGGAAGAGCAAGTTCAGAAATTTCAATATCCGAAACCCACAGAGACAGTAAACCACGAAAAGTTGCCTTCCGAAGCTCCGGGAAAACAGATTTCGAACCAGCAAGCGCCTCACGAAAAGAGCGAGAGTGAGAAACCCCACCCAAAAAACCCGATCTTTTAGCTTAGAAGCCATGCCGAGATGGCGAAACGACCCAAAGAAAAACAACAAAACAGAAATACGAGAAGGGAAAGAAGTACTTCCGGAAGGTAGCCGAAATTCGAGGAGATCCACCACGGGGACGCCCCGGAAGGGAGAGCCCTCGCCCGCCCCGCGGCGCGAAAGAAAAATCGCAAACCCTAGAGCCTCGGATGAATTCCAATATTCCCTGGTAACCAAAGTTGTGATGTGGTATTTCTATTATATTTGATTGAATGAAATTATATTAGTTTGATTTGCAAATGGTGCAAAATTAATGAAGATATTTCATCAAATTTTTATAATAAAATAATAAAATGTTAATTGTAATTAGAAAAATAACATCTTTAAACATAACCGTTAATATGTAATTAGCAAAAGTAATATCATTAATATGTAATTAGCTACCAACAAAAACATCTTTTGTTGGAACTGTTGCGGAAAGAGATCTGCCAAGTGTGTTGAAGCTGGGAGAGTTGGTGGTGGCGAGCTTCCGGAGCTTCCGTTGGATGTAGTCGACGCGAGCTTGGTCACGTTTCAACATCTGAAGAAATCTATCCTTAGGGGATAGCTTGTCCTCACACGCCAGAGGTGAGCACGGTCCGCATCGGTGACCAGCTTGATCATGGAAGGGCCCATGACTGTCACATTGGTAAAGCTTGTTAATGTACGATAGATTGGAATTTAGAAATTTGTGTTTGAGAAGAATCTTTTGCTTTCGCATTACGTTTAAGCTTTTGATATCTAACAATGAGCATAATTTATGCAAATTTGTTATTATTTTAATTAATTTATGAAAAAAAATTTTAGTTTCGAACAGGGCATTAAGATATTGCTAGCAAACCTTTATCAGACATGGAGCAGGATTTGCTCGGCACAATGACTCGACCTCGATGAGATTGTATTTTCCAGCAAGACCTCGCGCTGATACTATAAATTCTTCTTTATAGAAGCAAAAAGAAGAAGATATTGAGAAGAGTATAGCGGGAGAGCAGAGAGAAGAAGTTGCCATGAGAATAGAATTTCGAAGCTATGTTTTGGAGATGTGAAGGAGTAAGCAAGGAATAGGTGGGCTTTATAGGCGTCGGTTATTTTGTAAGGTTGTCTGTTTTTAATGCCGTAAAATAGCAAAAGTTAGTTGGTTTGGAACAACTGTTTTCCTAAATAATAAATCAACTTGCTGAATGGGGCCAATTGCCCCCTTTGTCTATTCATATAATCCCTTTATTTAATTTTTTTTTCTAAAATAACATAAATTCATATACATTAATTGTACCTAATCACCTCATGACCACTAAACAACTAATTAAGTATACCAATTATTTCTGATCAAATTTTAATTGTTCTTAGTTAATAAAAATTATTATAGAATAAAAAAAATATTATGTAACAAAATAAAACTATCTATTTAATAATTTTACATTAGTCTCTTAAAAAGAAGAATTTTTAAGGAGCTTGTTGAATTCGTCTTTTAGCAATAGGA